>CM077645.1:187485002-187987502 GCA_039707465.1 Rhabdophis nuchalis | reverse complement strand
ACTTGAACTAACAAAGGGGAATATTTGAAATATTTGAAATGAGGTGTTCTCTGAGCTTGGTTATTTCATTACCCAAAACAAGTAACATCATCTGTGCTAGTCGTTTAGCACTGAAGTTACCTAGTTTGGATAATGAAATGTCTGCAGGAAAACAACCAAGCTCAGGCAGCAACAAGGAGCCCTCATATACTTGAACTTAAACTGTGTCATAATATTATTCAGCAATGTATGAAGTACTCAAATGCCCAAAACATATTCATCTGAGACTTAGAAGTAACAAATAACTAGACAAATACACCAAAACGTCTGCATTGTCTCATAGGCACCCCAAACAGTGAGCAGTCTTTCAGCCTCAACTCTTCTTCTTGATGAATTTACAGAAACAGATTTGAAGGGCAGGGATTACATCTCACTAAACAGTCATGCAAATAACTTCAAGTTTTATCAAAGAATCTGGAATTTATATGCAAAATGTCCATTCATAATAGTCAGCTTTAAATAATTTCCATTCAGGTTGAACTCAAAAGTTTATGATCAAAATTTTCTAAATAAGAATACAAGATTTTAGTTGATATAAAGAATCAACTAAGAATTTAGCAACTTTGATAGTTAGCATAGTAAATATCCCTTATAATATATATCTTTTATAATTCAGCTGTTTCCAGAGATACAATGCATGTATCTTTAAGGGAATATTAGTTATTAAAATGAATATATTGCATGAAATGCCAGAGAAGATATGTCCTTTTTCAAATAAATACTATCAGTATAAAGGAAGGAAAGAAACCCTTATTTTTAAAAAAAACCAGACTATATCTTTTTTGGATACAATTAATGTATGTTCACTAATTTACTAATCTATCTATGTTTTTGTATTTCCATATTATAATACAAAGTGGAATACAGTATCATCCAACTAACTTTTACAGCTTAGATTCAATTGTTTATTAATAAATGTTTATATTTTCTTGCAAGGTTCAAAATCACCAAAGAAAGAAAAGACAATCTTACGTTAAGAGTAAGCAGTTGAATACATACCTGCTAACCTGCTTAGTTTAGTAAATTCTATCAGCAGTTTGAAAGGCCAACGACTTTGATGATCTAACGCCTTCTATTAGAAAAATATGGACAATGCACTGAAAACTTGTTACTAAGCTCTGTATTGCTCCTGGTTAAAAACTGTTCTCTAAACTCTGCTCAGTCAAATTATAAAACCCACCTACAGCCAGCTTTGCTAATGAAAAGGGGGGGGGGGGATTGCTTTCCTGAACAATAGAAGAATTCCCCTGCATTTAGAATGCAGTTCCCATTAGAGCTAAGAATCAGAAATGCCACTTTTACCTCTGTTTTTTTAATTGATATTGTCCCAACCCTCTTCTACGGTTCAGTGAGACACTGTTTGTGAAATGATTAAAAAGAACGTGATCTGATCAAGAGGAGAGAATAATGGGAACGGAATGCTAGGTTAGCCATAGTGCAAAGTGCTGGGAACGAAGAGCAAGGGACTTTTTACTCTATTGTTTTTATTCCCATCTGCTCTTTAGACATCTCAGATCACTTTGATTCTTTATTTACTCTGCTAAAAATGGGTTAAAAGTTGCCCACTTACATTTGGGAACAAGTTACAGATCTTTTTTTAAAAAAAAATAAAAAAGAAAGAAAGAAAATAAATAAAAATCCTTGAATTATATCAAGTTTCCAAAAGGTCATCACTGTCTCTGCTGTGGCCTTTTCCCTATCCCAAATCCTCTATCAATATGTCATAGTGAGTTAGGCAAAGACAAAAGAGAGGCTCAGTGTGAAAACTGCACATATATCTAATCCTGACAAAGCAATGAATAGGCCTTCACAAGTATAATTATGCTTGTTTATTTGTTACCACGTACAGAGAGCTGATGAAAAAATCCATCAAAGTGGTATTATGCAGACACCAAGAGCTTCTTTTCTTTGGTTGCTAAAGCCACATTGAGGCTTAAATTCCTTATTGTTAAATTCAGAAGAAAAGGGGAGGAAGAGAGATTTTGGTTAGACTTTTTTTGCATCAGTTGCTGACAGATCTTTTGTGTACAGCGCTGTATTATTAGATGCATTAGTTAGAGGCTTGCTCATTCAGTTCCCTCATTTTAGGCCATACTGGAATCTGTAATTATAAAGTGCTACTCACTTTACCTTTACTCTGGGTGTGGCAAGCATCTGACTGATCACAAGTGAAGCAGATTTAAAATCTGACTTACTCCCCTCCCCCTTCTCATCAAATATTGGGATTTAGAATTTCCAAAGACAGGTAAACTACCTGAACAAAAAGCATGAGGTCAAAATCTAAGCAGAATGGAAGGCATAATCAAACTGAAAGATTATAGATCTTTGCAATAACACAGAAACCAAGACAGGCAAAACTGAATATGCTCCAATAACAAATCCAAGCCTGGTTGCCTGTGTGAACTTTTACATCTATCCAGAACCTAATTCCACCAGCCGATGAACCAAAGCTCTAAAAAAAAAAAAATCAAAGTTATTGAAGCAGCCCCAAGATAGTATAGCAGATGCATGATGCAAAGAAGACTCTTTTTCTTGGAGAGAGACCTGTATAAAAGCCATGACACACTAAGAGACTCTATCAAACAGCTTTACGACAGCATGACTTGAAAGATCAGAGTTGGAGAATGGGTGCCAAATAACCTTCTCTGCTCCCCTTAAGAAGAGAATTATATCAAAGTAAAAGCAATATGCATAGTTAATGTCTTTGTGAGCTTTCCAATTTAAAACAGAAAAGCTGTAATTTTTCTTTGCTGGCAATCTGGAAACACTCTGGAGTTAATTACAGCTGATTCGAAGTGAACGACACAAACAAAGACCAGTCTATGTCCAGACAATTATACTGCATTAACCAGCTTAGAGCTTCCTGCTGATGTTTCAGAGCTCTTCTATTACACCCTTCTACCTTCCCAGCACGATAGAAAATGCTTCTGCAAGGAGGAATTAATGAAGAGAACTGCAAAAGAATGTGTGACGACCTCTCCTGACACGGCAAAAACTTTCCACCCATGTCACGACAAAGGGGAGAAAGTAATTAAGTTTGAATAAAAGGATGTAACCAAATATATTGTGTACTTAAAGCATCACTTTAAAAAGAAAACCAGAAAAGTTTGCAAATCACATACTTGACTGATTGTGGAATCACAATATTGTTTCATTTCTTTTTACTTTATCAACTTCAAAGGCCATTGGTTCAGATTTTGTTTGATAAACTATCACCATTATTTTGAAATGTCATTTGACCAACCAGCTTTTTATATGTTATATATTCCATGATAGCCAGATTGTTGTCCCTGTATTTTTAATCTAAATTAAACAATTGGAATATCATTGTTTAATTCTTTTATATTGTTCCCAGCTGTCTCTGTGAAACTAGTTCACCTTCATTCCTCTGGATGAAGTTCAGCATTTTGCCACTAAAAAAAATGATTTCTTTTCTGAATTATCTTGTATAACCAAAATGACAATGTATATTTTTCTGTTTTTTCTGTTTGATCTTCAGATTAAATTTTGCAATCATCTGCCTTGATCATGATTGTTATTATTTAAAAAAAATAATAGCAATCAGCAAGCCTTTTTCTGGCATTGGTTCAGTATTAATCCAGCCAGCAGTATTTAATTACAAAGTAACTACAGTACCTTAGTCTGTAGCTTAAATTGTGGAATCAGGAAAACACTGGATAAATAACAAAGCAACATTTCTCATGTCTTTCTTTTAGAGAAAGGTGCATCTGAACAGCAGTGACCCAGTAAAATTTAAACAGTAATCCTTTGTCTTATCTATGCAAAGTAGGATTAGAGTTACAATGATGACTGCTTAATCTCTTTGATTTTCCTTTGCTGTATAAATATTAATCTACAAATCAATCAAGTCCTGTATTGTAATGCACACAACATACTTTGTGAAAGGTTATGTAAATTATAGTCATTTTACAAGCTCCATCTGAAAAGAACTTCATGCTTTCCTTTTCATTCCAAAATCTGAATTGGATTTAAAAATTCAAATTTTGTATGCACAAAATGAAAGATCTGAACCCTTAAATTTTCAAAATTCGTCCATGAAAGAGATTTTCCCCTTAATAATATACTGTTCTACTTCATAGATGTTTAAATTACCAAATCTACTATTTTTAGATACTACAATTTAAGAAAATGGTCTTTAATTTTTGTGAGAGTGCTTTTGAAAACTTAATGAACTCAAAAAGTGTAAATGTGAGAGACCAGATGTTTTCCTATAATCTTATGTTTTGAAATAGGCTACTGGCACATTTTATAATGTCATAAATACTGCTGCGCCAGAATAATCCTACAGAATACATTTACTGTAGAGTTTTAATTTGTTAATTCAAACCAAGGATTAGATTCAGGCAAGTTTGGTTTACTTAAAGAGTAAAACTATTGAAAACATTGAATTTTAAATTAGTGATTACAAAGTCTTAAGTTAGTTGCTATATTTCTTTTAGAAATATGGACCTAATTAGTAATCCATGCAATTCTTACTTATTTAACTGTACTACAATAATGGGTAAACAGTAGAACAGTAAATGAGAAAATAGAATAGATCTTTAGTTATACATGGTACAAAATGAAAGATACAACTACTTAAGGCTGTGAAAATGCTGTACTTAAGACACAGCCAATGAGTGACAGTTCCTGCAGAATACGTAGAACTGGGAGTTATTTTCAATTGGACAGGTTTCAATAAAACACATCCAGTCATACAGTGTCATTTAATATGATTTCATCTTAAACATCTAGTTTGTCCATATAATTATTTTAAAGTTAACATAGTCATTAATATTGTTCTGGAGCAATCTGCCAAATTTTGTTTGGCTAGTGCAAAATCAGCTGGGACTTCTAGTTTTATCAAATAGGGCCTTTCATCATTTTTTTCAGTGGAAGTTAATTTGACTCCACTGCATGAGTGAAGTGAGCAATTCAGTAATTAACTTTTGTGTTTTAAAATGTATAAACTTTAATTGGTTTTCATTGTAAACAAACAAATGTCAGCCACAATTATAAGGTCTTTGGTTTAACTACATATTATTCCTTTACAAACAAACCTGATGTCAGACAAATTAAAATCAAGTAGCCAGCTATTTTAAGTTGAATTTTACATGATCTGCCAATCACTTGATTACTAAACTTTAATATCATTGTAGGAAAACTATTTCAGTAAAAATAAAAAGAATTACAACATTAAGAGAGGCTTAATTGTGTTGATTCAAAAGATGCATACATAGAGAAAGCATGTTGAAAGAGTAATGTTATCTTCAATCTACAGTTACCATTCAAACAAATTACCTGGTATGAAAAAAAAAAAGCAATATTGGACTCATATTTGCCTCTCCACCCATAAAGAACCAACTGAAGTAGCTCTTTCGTTTACCATCTTTGAACTTTAAACAACAAAATATCAATGTGAAACAACTTCAAGGCATGAAGACTTGGAGGTTTATTTACTGACTAGTGTATCTATTAAGACCAGGAACAAGTGGAGCTGTCAGGATGTAATGAAGGTAAATGATTAGTTAGCACTGAAGCTGAGCTCTTCTTCAATGCAATAAGAGT
Organism: Rhabdophis nuchalis; assembly: GCA_039707465.1. NCBI lineage: Eukaryota > Metazoa > Chordata > Lepidosauria > Squamata > Natricidae > Rhabdophis > Rhabdophis nuchalis. Next base: position 187,981,895 of record CM077645.1, on the reverse strand, counting down.
TAATTAAAGTTTACCACCAAACATCAACCAAAGCAGGATGTTGATCAGGTTTCAGCATTAAGTGCAAACAGACAATGGTTGGCAGCAATTAGTGTAACTATCAAATGACATGCAACAATAATTATACATTTAAAATAGCTCAATGTCTGGTGGGGAAGGGGAACCTTATCAACCCCCTTTGACTACAGTACAAATATTCAAAGAACAGGAAACAGGTGTCAGATATTTCACGTTAGGACTGTAAATCAATAGAATCCAACAATAAAAACACACTACCAGTATACAACTATGTTATCTGTAATGGAGGAATTTACTCTTCATGAAAGAGAAGAAAATTAACTGCTTGTTAGCAACAAAAGGAAGTGGTACTAAGATCAAATAAAGCACTTGTTGTTGCCTTTGAAAATGACATATAAATAAGCTAGCAAATGCTTGCAATTTAAAACCAATGTTTGGGGCCATTTTATTCAAAATTTTAAATTGGATGCAAATCATTTTGCCATTTCCACCTTTCAGTTGTTACTTTTTCACAGAGAGTAGATAGAGGTGAAACAAATGTCTGAAACCTTATTTCAGTGACGCCTTACTTCTTTTAGCTTGTGTATACTGGATAGAGAAAAAAACATTATAACACTGGGATAAGAAGCCAACATTAGGATAGTTGTTTTTGATAAACAGGACTAGCTCAAAATGTTTCATGAGTCATACAAACAGCATACTCTGTCATGCAATTGACAATAAAAATAACTCAACTATGATAGTCTTTGTAACTCACAAAGAACTGAATAGACCAACTTCCTCACTGGATTGCTATAGTTGCTTGAAGAGTGCCCAAAGTGTACCCACTGAGATAATTGTATCTATTCTATTATGGGAGTGGATTTTTGAGGTGGTTGCCTCTATGTCAAACACTAATCAGAAGACATACTTGGTATAAGACCTCATTAAGCATACATATTCAAGCATTTATGAAGATGGTTACCTAGATATAACCTCTGCACAACATATGTTTTATCACGGGGAACCATTTAAACTGCATGAAGAAGGTTTTTTTGACAATGTTTCTGATAAAGATTGATGGATAACTTTCTCATGTATAGGACAAAATGTTCCTGTATGATCAATAATTTGATGATAAACAGGCACCCATGTGTAGGACTTAACAGTTCTTCCAATTGAGTGATTTAGGAATGAGATTCTATGAAAAGCTATATTGGCACCAATATTTAAACTATTCACCAGCTATAAGAAATTAGCAATGAGGTGGACATCTGCAAACAACCATTTTTAAAAATACTTAAAAGGTCAAAAGGTTCTCTGGGATTTGGAGAATAAACATTCCAAGGACAAAATCCATTGAATGTGTGCATAGGAAGTAGTACCCTTTGGAGTGAATCATCTACCTTATATCCTTGTTTCACATATTTTCTGTATTTCATGCAGGAAATCAAGAGACCATGCATAAATCTCCCTCTTCTTGTTGTATCCTGATAACAATCCTTGAGAAAGGTGGGGATAGGTGATAAGACCTATAGAAGTAAAATTCCTAGTAGAGATAAACTAGAATTTGGGTCTTCCTCAGCCACCACATCTTTTCATGTAGACTTTTACTAACATTTTGTGACAAAATTGGAGTTAGCTGACCATGATGCCAGGCCATCATGTCAGTTAAGTGGCTCTATCTGCGGGATCGGATTCTGCCCCATACATCCCTGCGGCCGATCTGCTCCCACAGAGAGGGACTTCTCCGGGTGCCGTCTATTAGGCTATGCCAGCGGACGACGCCCAGGGGAAGGGCCTTCTCTGTGGCGGTCCCAGCCCTCTGGAACGACCTTCCCCCCGAAATTAGAACAACTACGGACCTCCGCTCCTTCCGTCAAAAATTGAAAACACACTTTTTCTGCTTGGCCGGCCTAGGTTAGTCTTCCGTTTTTAACTGGGTTTTTTAGGGGGGTGTAGTTTAGTTTTAGTATAGTGGGTTTTAGCGCAGGGACAATTTGTTTAATTCTTATTGTAACTATTTATGTATTTTATATTTGCTTTTTTAACTTCCCTGTGCACCGCTCCGAGTCCCTTTGGGGAGAGGATGCGGTCTATAAATAAAATTATTATTATTATTATTATTATTATTATTATTATTATTATTATTATTATTATTATTATTATTATTATTATTATTATTATTATTATTATATGCAAATATCAGTTTAGATACATGAAGTGGTTGGTACTGCTGTTAGAAAGACAAAAACCATGTTAAGAATAATAAAGGATTAAAAAATAAAATGGTCTATTTTAATGTATGTATCTATGGCACAATGATACTCGCTATAATGTACCCTGTTCTCAAAACAGCTCAAAAAAGAGAAGAGATGAAGATGATGTTTGGAGTCCCTCTGGTGTACAACTACATTCTGGAGGAAAGTTATAACTCAGCTAAAAAGAGTTTTAGCTTTGGAAGAAAAAAAAAACCTCTAGATGACAGTGATATAAACATATGAGCAGCCTGTGCAGAAAATTAATATGAAAAGGTTTTATTTATACGTCTATACAAATAGAACCCAAGATGGTTGCATAAAACTCAATAGTAATAGAACAATACAGAGCAAATGAAAAACTGCTTCTTCAGAGAAGAATCAAACAAGTATTTGCTATTTACTGCAAGGTGTATTTATGGCCTTGGATAGCTTTAATGGGGAGAATGCTTTGATATATAATGTAGTATGTATTAGTTATGGAGAACACTAGCTAGGAATTTTGTGGTTCTGTTGGTAAACTTCCTACAGGCATCTGCTTGGCCACTGAGGAAACAAGATGCGGGATTAGATAGGCCTTTGATCTTATCTGTACAGTTCTTTTTACATTTTTTAAAAAGAGTCCAAGGAAACATGCTACTGTTAGTGTTCTAGAGAGACAAGATATAAATGTTTTCAATGAGTAAATAAATATCACTGTTTTAGCTAATATTCCCTTTGGTCTAAGTTACTGATTAGTGCCACCTATTGGAAGTTAGCAGAAACACTTTTGAGTAAGAAAATGTATATTGCTCCGACATCTAAGTTTACTATAAGTTTACAATTACTTTAACAAGCAGAGAGAGGCCAAATGACTATCGACATTTGTAACAATAAATTTAGACCACCCTTGCATGTACCCTGAATGCTAGATAATTTAGAGAGCAAGAAAGTAACTGCAATAGACAAGAAAGTGTTAGGTTTGATGTCAATGAAAGTAATGCTATCTAGTCACAATTTTCCTGACTTTTTGAAAACTCAGCTTTGGCAAATATATAGTAAATTGAAATACTCACATAGCATATTCACTTTAAATCACAAAACTCTGTTCTAGAAAGTGATGTTTCTTCTTTTACGGAATAAATTACAGTGTAACTGGCTATGTAATCCAGGTGGTTGTAATTCTATTGTTACACCAGGACTGTCATTTAAAGTGAAATAGTCTGCAACCTTAAAGTAACTGGCCACTACTCTAGAGAAAAGTAAAGACTTACAGTCAGCATAGCTGCATTTTCCTAAAAAGTGAATCTTTGGGTTTCAAATAGGAAACAAAACAGTATCAAACATTAAACAAAACTGAAAATAATAATCGTACATTATTCTGTACTACTATAAGCACATAATCATAATTCTGATCAGCTTTAAAACTTAACAAATAGACCAAGAGTCTGCAAAAAGTTTGCATGAAGAGCTGCCTCAAACTTTACCAAAATAGTACAAATGATCTGCACTTCCTCATTCCTTATGATGAGAAGGAAGTAGATGGATATGCCTGCTGTTTCTTAAAGTGACCACTGGAAGTGATCAGTGATTTACTTATTGAAACGGGACTTACTTATTGAAAGTTCATTTCTAATACAAACAAAAAGAGCTACAATACGTAATATATATATATATAAATTCTTGGAGTGCAAAAAAATTCCATAATTTAGCCATAATTTAGATTACTCTCCCAGATGTATATGCCTGTAACTAACAACAGATAAATGCTAAAAATTCAGCATTTTACTATTTTTTATCATTCAAACAGATGATGTCTTTCACTATGGCAGACTAATGTCAAATAAAATAGCTGCTTAAACAGGTTGTGATGCTAAATACATTTGCAGTGGAACATGTACAAGTTTCCATCACGACATTTGTTTCATACAAAGCCTCATTATTTTACAATTATTTCTCTCCATCTTGGAGCATTATGATCAAAATGGACTTCTTCACCCCCACTAAAACAAATTAAATTTTCCAACCGTCTTCTGCTCTGCTCTGGCTTTGTGCACAGAGTTAGCTAATCCAAGCATTTCCCCAGAGCTGCATTTAAGCTATGGCCCACTCCCAGCACAAAAGTGTCTCCAAAAGCACTTTCACCCCCTTCAGCACTCATGCGCTCATTGGTCCTGACATTTTCACTTCAGCCATGACAAATGAGCTGATAGCTGTGATCAGATTGCACACAAGTACTACTTTATCTAAAGACATATCATTAACTCTCATCACTATCTTCCAGTATGATTCTTCTTGTTTAATTTGTTGTGAAAATGCAGCTGAGTTTTAAAGCATCAAAACCTTAAGTAACCACAAATAAACACCACTAAATAAAAAGGGGCAGATTTGGACAGGATCAGAACATGACTACCATTAACTAAATGTGTCTCAAGGGACTTAAGTAACTGTACTCAACCTCTGCCCTAGTGCAAACATGCCATTTGAAAGTTTTCTAAAGGTCCCTTCCCCCTTGGTAGATTGCAAATGTTCTCTCTCTCTCTCTCCCTCTCCCTCTCTCTCTCTGAGAAACATAAATAAAGGGAAACAATCAAGCATAACTAATAAATTTGGAAACCAGTTTCTGTCTCTTAAAATGACTCAAGCTATCTTTTCTTAACATGCATCTGCATTTTCTACCAGAAACACTTTTCACTTCGGTGTTAGTGAAACCAGTTCGTTTTTCTAATCTACAATAGCAGCGTTTGACCTAAACTATTTTGAAAAAAGTTAATAATAATAATTGGGTGCATTCTGAACAGGAGAATTGTTCCCTAACAGCCGAAGTTCCACTTACTCAGTTGTCACTGAATCTAGAAGCTTTGCAAGGTATATTATTTGTAACTTTTCCAAGCAATTCATCTGAGAATAAACATAAAGGCAGAGTCAACTGTGGCACAACAGATCTTGGGAATAGGGGTCATGCTTTGAGGTAAAGTGCTATTCACTTCTAGACCATGCAAGGAGCTTTTTATTCCTGTCCTTATTGGAATCAGTTCCCCTTACCAGAGCAAGAACAAAGCCAAGTGCTCATGTGAGGTTTGTGTATAAATCAGAGGTAAGCTACTTTAAGTGTCAGTCGTGATTTTCCTGTTGACAGTGTTCACTTAAATAGACTGCTAGGACTAGCCATCCTGGCAAATCTTAATAGTTCTTAATCTGCATCCTTTTTTTTTTAAATAAAAGAAGTTATTTGCCCCATTTTTAAAAAAATCCAAATAACTTGTGTAACATCCTCTATGATATCAGATTGTGCCATGTCAAAGGCCAAGTATTTATGAATAAAGCAAATGTTACAATTTTTGCCTCTTGAATTCTTTTTAGTAAAAAGTATTATTTCACTTCCTATGATTAACAAATAATGGCATGTTATTTAGCAACCCAATCAGTTTCAAATAGTGTGATTCCTGTAATTATCTGGATAAGAATATTACTGAAAAACATGGTTTGTCCTTCTTAATACAATTTCTATATTTAAAATCTCTAATATAAAATCTTCAGAGAGCTTTTCTTTTAAATAATTAACTAGTTGGTACAATGTTAACTTGTTAAAGATAATTATAATGTGCACTATGGTGGCAAGAAAACTTTTTTTATCTGCCTAATGATGTTGACAATGCATTTAAAAATGCATTTTGATTAAGGTGCAACTTTATAAAGAACCGATAGTTTGCATTTGATGTACATTTTAAACTATTGAGTTTATTGGATACAGTATGGAGAATAAACAACACAATTTAATGTCATCATAATTAGTTCTCAAATGGTTCTTTGTATGAAAACAGTTTCATCAGTGAAAACATAACAGGATTTGAGCCAATGAGAAACTGAATAGTATATAGCAAGGAAATGTAAGGAAAGTTGCAACTAATGGCAGATTAAAACTTTATATTCTACTATAGTATTTTTTTTTTCAGTCACAGCAGGAGTACTAGACAATTAAATATTTATCTAAATTAGGCAACTGCAATTCATTGGTTAATGGAAAAATAACAGTAACAGAATCAGAATTGAATAGATAAAGTAATCTTTGGAAAATAATTGAATTGAAAAAAGGCCATTATACTATTTTTTAAAAAGGAAAATATGAAAGGTCAGCCATAGTGAAAATTACACTGCACTTTCACCTAAATGTAGTACTCAGAGAACAGTTCTGGAAAAGTTCTGGGAAAGTTTGGTTTTCTCTATTGTTCTGGTCTTTTGTATCTTAACCTCAAACAGGAAGTTTCTGCTTTGAAGTCTTGAAGCAGGTAACAGCATAGACTGAGACTGCCAGATTTTGTCTGGAGAAGGTCTTTTGAATTTCACAGTAATCAGAATTGCCAAAATGAAATGGGTACAGTTCTCTCTCTTTTTTTTTCTTAAACAAACTTCAAAACCATAACAAGGCAATTTTACTAAGGTCGCAAGTTAAGTATGAAGTAGTATTGAAACCACCAAAAATAATTTAGTTTTCTTAGTTAATATTGCAAAATGTTTTGTTTATACTTGTTTTTTTTATCTTAAATTTGTTTTTAACTAGAACAAGCTTCCCCAACTGATATAATGGGATAGATTTAAAGTAAGCAAATATTAGTGTGTATGTTCAGTATTTACATTTTTAAGACTAAAGGAAATAATTTTTTATATAGCATGGATATTGATTGCTGTATTATTATATTCTTCCTTATCCTTATGCATGCAAATTTTATTTTTCAGATATGAATTAAAAATGAATAATGTTGAGGGCAAAATATGAACATATCCCCAAATCATAGAGCTCTTTGTCTTGTTTTACAACACATTCTACTGCTGCCATCTATGTGACAAATCTGTGTTTCAATAATAATGATATAACATGTACATTGATCTAATACATTAAACAAATAACCATGTCAGAATCTAAAAACTGACCACGTTTCCCAGCACTGCCATCAACCAGCAAACACATCTTGAACTATTCAAGTGAACCAAAATTGGTTTTTCTAACAATGATCAAGTTGTACACATCCACTAAATCAAAACCAAACAGAAGCATGCATGTGTGTTGTGGGGGGGGGGGGATTGTTGTTAGTGTTGTTGTAATGACTACTTACTGGTATGCAGAGCAATGGAAATTCCCTATTTTAATCTGCAATCCAATATAGCAGACCAGGAAGATAAGCAAGACAAAAGATAGAGCACAACATTTTGAATCACTGCAGAATCATTTTCGCAGGCTGCATTTCATATTCAGTGTTCATAAACCTTACAGTTGTTCCTGAAACTTGTAATTTAACTCTCCACCGAAACATTGTTCTATGCAGAGCTGTTTCCTAAGAAGAGACTTATGAGGAGACTAAGTCTTGCAGGTCCCAGACAACAGAGAGCATGGCAATCTACCCGCGTCAAACTCAGAGACACAAAACATCAAAAGATTAGGAATGGGAATCTGAAAATACAGTAGAGGATGGCACATTGGTGATATAAATAAATTTTCATTGTACACTTGTTAATCCTGTTCCATTTTTTAAAATATGAGCTAATGCTCCAGTGTCAAAATATATTTTTCCTGTGTTCATGGCTTTGGTCCCTATTTCTGATGTTCCAAATGCAAAACATAACATTTTATGTCAAGTGCATTTAGTCATCAAATTTCAAAATAAAATATTAATATTAAACACTTAGCTACATATACATCATAATGAGCTTTTTTTCTCCATTTTTCATTCATAAGCAAAAAATGAACCATGTTGACTGTATCAAGCTTTTACTATACTAAAAAAAGCCAATCAAAATGTCACTTAGCTTTAAGTCAAACCACACCCAAACAAAATATATGACTTGATTCTTTGATAATGTCTTTCCTACAAGATGTTTATAATGAAAGTACATCTTTATTGTTTTATTCAAAAAAATTCAAGATTTTTTATCATAAAAACCAGTTTCTACTGTGTCTGGTCTGTTAGATAAGGGAATTGCCTCTTAGAAACAGTCACGTGCTTCAGTCTAAGCCTATAATACTTACAGTATTGACCTGTATTCATGGAAGTTTATACGGTCCAATCAGATCACTGTTACAAATATAAATATTCTGTTTGTTTAAAAAAAGTAACTTTCAAACAGCTTCTAGGCAGCTCTCAAAATTATAAAAACAAATATACTTTAATATAGACACCATATTTTAACATTGTTTTTCTTAAGTTGAAACCTCATTGAAATCCCATGCATATTATAAAAGTATCTTAAAATGATAAAATTATTTCAATCATAAAATTGAGATGAGCCATTCCTAAATAAAACTCTATTTTTTTTTTAGATCTCCCACTAGACAGGCCCTATCATTCCAAGCATTTGGAATAGCAAACTTATAACGAAGGGAAAAGGACTTATAAGAACACTGGAATTACAAAATCAGAGAATGTGCCAATTAAACATTGTACATCTACACTAATGGACATATTCTAAATCTGTTTCTATAGTCAAAAGAAATGGGCATTTATATTCTGTAAGTCTATAAAACTTTGCCAGGTTATGTGTTCTACACAAGCTCATTTCCCATTTGGTTGTTAAATCAGTAAGACTACTGTATAACTTGAAGCATATTCCGAATCTGGTCATCAAGAACATTTTTTCAGATTTTCATCGTAGAATTCTTACATATTAACACAATGTCCATGTCTGACAATCACAAGCTGTCAAATCTAGAACAATCTAGAACAAAAATGTCATGCAACAAATTACCACTGTTTTAAATAGACTTATCCCTAAACATAGATACAGTCTGACTCTCTACCTAAGCATACACAGACTGCAGCCTAGGTTTCCGCTTGTTTAACACAATACAAGTCATATAAACTAACATTAATCCATGCATCATTCAGTTATGCGTGGTTTAAAAATTCCACTTAGAACACATGTTGCTTACTTAATAAAATACATTCATTTATTTTTACACTAGCAAATATAACTTTTTAAAAGTTTCAATAGCTTTTCTTTCTTGTGTTATATATCTTTTATACTATATATAAAATTCACTGTTATTTTGAAGGTAACGTACAAACAAATACAAATTTGCAAAGTTATAAAGAATTTCTCTGGCATCAATCTACAATATCAAGCATTAATAACTCACACATTATATATATTTTTGTACAGTTTTCTATTGAGCTGTCAACTGCCAATCATTTACAAATATTTACTTGTTTATTTTGCAATATGCATTGCCTACCAAGCAAGGTACATGCAAAACTCTCATTGCAAACACACATGTATAAGCTATATGAATAAACACATAGACCAAATTAGTACAAGGCTGATTCAAATGATTTTCCTTCCCAAACAGCAATGGCTTCTGGAAAAAAAAATTACACTAACCTGAAAAATAGAAAAGATACTTGGCATGCAGACAGATCTTTATTTCTCCACACTGCATCTGACTTTCCTTATAGCTAGAACCAATTGTTATTTTCATCTGTTCCTGCTGCAACTCTATAGCTCCTTGCTTGCTAGTAAATTCCACTGAATTCAATAGGGCTTACTTTAGTAGACATACATAGCCTTACACAATAAATGTATTTTAACTATCTCAGTTACAGTTGAGAGCATATAATTAGACACACAGATCACATTGTCAACAGCCAACCAATTACATTCCTACCTTTAGGCCTCTTCCTGGTCCATTTAAGTCTATAGATATTTTATCACTAAATTTGATAGGAGTATGGGTATTTAGCAATGACTTATGAGCCCACTGTTTACATATTAAAAACTGAAGTCTAAAGCATGCCATCAATGACACTTACTGCATTCAAATTTCTATTTAGATTCTATTTCGTGTTATCAATACAGTAGCATCAAACTCATAAATGTTACGGTTGTATACCAAAAAAATAAATCGTTTCTACTCTTTCATAGTTCACAGGGTCAAGGTCTATTCTTTCAACACCAACAAAATAAAAGCACCATCAATTAAAAGAGCTAAAACTATACCTTATGAAAAGCACATTCAAAAGCTAAGCTTCAGACTACCTGACCTCCCTTTATTTTTCTTGCTTGATTTTTTTTTAAACCCTCCTCTTCTTCCCACAAAACACAGAAGAGATTCGATACCCAATAGTCAATATCTGATTAGCCTGTAATATTTCTATGACATACAAACCTGGATCTATCATCTTCTTTCTAGCTGCATCATTACATACATATTCATCAGCCTGATGATGAAAATTCAAGGCATTTTTATAAAGTTGCTGAAATCTGAGCTTCTGCTTGTTTTCTCAAGTCTTGGACAAACATAACTTTAGGGTGAGCTGAGCAGAGGAGAGAGAAAGAGAAGCTTGCATTTTCGTCTTCCTTTCATCTTAGTCATTCAGTCAACCATTCAGTGCCCTATTCAGCAGAGCTTTTCATTATGCAAAAAAATGCTAATCCTTTCCGATGCTTTCACACTTCTATAAACCCCCATTCCTTCCACTGAAAAGCAATTATATCAGTTTACCTTTCTGTCAAAAACAGGATTAATATTCCAAAACCTGAATCTCTTTTGTTTTTCTATCTTTTGCTTGAGGAAACCAGAGATTAATAGAGGACATTCTCCTTAGAGCAGAATGCATTATTTTAAATATGATTCTGTTAAGCCAGAGAAGAAAAAGGGAGAGATGAGGAGAAGAGAGGGGGGGGCTTTAGTTGCTGCGGAAACTCCTTTCTGTGGCAGAACTGACCTTCTCTTTCCCGAGGCTTGAATAGAATGAGCCTCACTCTGGTCTATTAATCAGAAACAAATTATGAAAGAATGTAGCTGGACTGGTTGACACTATCCTGTCTTGGGAGACTCAGTAACAGCGTTGTAACAATGTCCTCTTCATGGGTAATGAACAGCCATGACAAATGGGGGCTGAGAAACTATTTATTTGCATATGCAAATTATCACACAAAGGAAACATGTACAAACAAGTGTCATTGTAAGGTGGATTAGGCAAACAGCATTTTCTTTTTAAGACATTCTATACCCCAGAACATTAGTCAGCACAATTAAACCAGTCTCCATGGAGACTAATGAAATTTCACCATGGTATGAGTTAAATTAGATAGCTAGTTATGTGTTTCCCCAAACCAACTTGAAATCCATTATTGTCTCAGACAATACGGCAATTGTCCCAGACTGATCTATGCCAGTTCAACAAGCTCCTGAGTTGACAATTTGCATATGTTAATATAATTAAGCACTAATTATATGAAATCTGTACATCTTCAGCACGCACTTTCCCTGGGCATTTTTCAATTTGAACCTTGGCCAAGACTTTAACCCTTTGAATTATCTGGAAGAAGGAAACCGTGCCTTGTGGGTACAGCCCCAAGGCAGATGCAGGAAAAGCTCTTCCTTTCTAAATACAGGGCTTAACCTGACTTTTCCTATTTCTATCCACAAAGTCAAATTTTATTTTTAAAAATGCTACCCACTACGTCACTACGATCTTGCTTCAAAGCTTACTAAAATATTTAACATTCGGATAAATAAAAGGGTTGCCGATTCATTGTCAAGTTTGAAATTGTCTCACACACACACACACACACACACACATCTAGACTGATGTCAATGCTATGACAGCAATAAAAAAGGAATGAGGACAGAAAAAAGAGCAACCAGGAACTAATGAGCTTTACATAAATATATGCTGAAGCAATTAAGCAGTGTTAATTACTATGACAGCAGTTAATTGAATATAATTAGATATTTTAAGCCACTGACTATTGCACAGTTAAGATTAATTTTATTGAGATTAATTGTAAATAAGAGTAGATTAACCGTGTTTTGACAGGCAGGCAGAGGAGAAGGAATCAGACATTCCCCCTCTAAAAAAAACCCCCCATATATTATTTTAATGTCACACCTCAGAAACATCTCCTCAATAAACATGACTTTTCAAAACCAAACAGACAGGAAGCTTGAAGAAAAGCAAACATCTTGCAGAGATTAAAGAGTCTTTTGTCCCTTTTTCATATGTATTTCTTTTAAAAGACCAAATTAAGTAAGTCTGGTATACATTTTTTTAGGAAGGAACATTTCACACCGAATGGAAAAAATGTTCTATCGCAGACAAAATCCATGCAGCTGTGCGGAACTTAGCCCAGATGGTCTGAAGCTATAAAATACCATCAAAATGATACAGCTAAGGGCCTTTCCAAAATGTGATAAAGTCGCAACCTTGTGTGTGACCTAAATTTTCAGCCATCTATAGCTTCTTCCTTGATCCTTTTTCAATCTAATCATAAATATTCAAAGGACCTCTTTTAATGCAACACCACCAATGCACAACCACTTTAAAAGGCTAATATCGTACTAAAAGGTCCCTTTGTTAATTAATACGATACAACTAATATCACTCAGGCACAATAGCAGACTTTTTTATATCACTTAGCTTAATTCACTTAAAATCTTATTTTTAGCCAGTCTTCAAAGATCTAAAGAATACTCACTGCAAAATAATCCAAGCATGCTATTGGAAAAAGCATCAGAATGCTAACAAATCACAAACAAGCAAAGAGCCTCAATTGATTCCAGAATAAATCAATAAGGGATTAACACAATATTTTTAAAGCAGTACAATGTATATATCATATAAATGAATATATCATATAAATGTATATATTCAATACCTTATTATCTCTATATTGGAAAAAAAGGCTTTACAGTATTGCGCATGTTCTTATATTGACTATCAACTTCTTTGCCATGCCTTTAGTCTTTTAAAGCAAAAATCCCAAAATGGTATGTGAAACAAGGCTACAACAAGCCATTCTGCAGTGAAGGATTTTAAATCATCCAGCCTCTTCTAATAGACTTGAGACTTATTGAGGTAGAAACCATAAAAAATGAAGAAGGGAAATTTAATCCCTGAAATATTGATTTGCACATTAATATCATATAGGCAGAGGGCAATTTGGCTTCATGGAAATGACACATTGTCGACCCTTGCTGAAGTCAGAGCCAATCTAACTGCTGAACATGTCTGAATCTCAAGAGTTATTAAGGGCTTCCCTTCTTGCCTATATGACTTTTCTCCAGCCTACCAATGCAATCTTAAATGTATTATCTTTAAGAAATAATTGTAAAACCTCAGGGGTTTTCCAGTTAATGGAAGGAAGGCTAAACCACATCAGATTCTGAAATGCAACATTAAACCCTTGCAATCAACAAAACCACCTCAATTCTCATCCATCCAGTGCAGGATCTAATACTGTTATTAGAGATAATCAAATTTCATTGTGTAAATTTAGGCTCATGGTCAGAGTGGAAGCAGTAAATTCTGCAATATTAAACAGTGATTTTCTCAGCACTTCTTTACATAGTCCCTGATGATGAACAATAAAATATTTTGCTATAGAAGCACAACGTTGTATCTATTTTAAAAGATTCAAGAGATGCATACTTTTCCTTACCACCTGCATTTTTAGAAAACAAGCTAATATCATTCCTAAACCTACCAAGCAGGTACTACCACTACCATTACTGTGACTTATACAGATGGTTTATTTGACCTTTCTTTGTTCTTTGAATAGATTTCATTTTTGAAGATTTATGACCATTGCCTTCTATTTAATTGACCTTATATGTTCATTCCCACAAGAAGGAAAACTGAATACATGTTTGCCTTCCAGAAAGCCTTCAAAGCCCAAAGCAATGCCAATGGGATGCTACAGTCACAGTGTATAGATCCTGGAGTATGAATATTCAGCTAGGCTCACTGAATAATCTGAGGGAGTCTCTGCACTCAAGCCAGGTGCAAGAGGTTAAAACAGCTGGCTAGCCATCTTTCATCTTGGTATGCCTTCCTACTGTTTGAAACTGTCTCACGGTCCTCCCCACAAGCAGACAGTCCTCCCCACAACTATTTTGCACACACGCGCGCACACACACACACAGAAAGAGACAGAGAGATAGAGAGACAGAAAGACAGAGCGAGCTGCAGTTGTATTCTTTCTCTAAAATCTCACTGCAGAAAAGGAAACTCTTTCAAAGTCCAAAGTATGAAACAAAATGATTATATTTAAACAGTCACTTTTTTTTAATCCTTTTCCAACCCTTCAGCCCTGTTTCATTTGTAGTATTTTCATTCTCCCCCTTTCCTTTCTGGCTTTCCAAAAGCCAAGTCCCTTCTCCCTGTCAGCTTTGTCAGTAAATAGAAAGTAAAACAAGGGTTGATGGCACTGAGAGTGTTACATACCCAGGCTGTGTTTTTGCATTGCTCTCAATGGAAGCGATCGATGCCCATGTCACAGTGGTGTTCCCAATCGCAGCCAAGTGTCTGCCTCAACCTAACCAACAACAGGCAGGGCTTCCAAGGCTGCTGCTCACTACCTCTTCCTTTCATCCATCCACTTAGACATCCACCAAACTCTCAAAGACAGAATAAACTATCATCTGCTCTTCAATCACCGCTCTTTAAGGATCCAGCCACTGGAAATCCTTCCAAAGGGGAATCACAATTTCAAATATACATATCAGAGAGATTTATCCAACCTTCAAAATCATCAACCCTCCTCTCCCTCCCTTTTTAATTTTTTTTTTCCTTCTGCCTTTTTCTTTCTCTCTGTCTCTCTCTTTTCCAGCTACCTGATCCTTGACTTAAAATGGAACAGGGTTAATAATAATATGAAAAAGGCGATGAGAACGAAGGAGAGGAAATGCAACTGTCAGATACAGGAACAGTCAGACTTCCTGCCTGACCCTGCGGGGTCTGCCTCAATGTAAATCCACCATCTTCTGCCTGGCAAGTTGTCTTTTGGTTGAACTGATTTTTTTTTTTTTTTTTGGTGGTAGTGGTGGTGGGGAGGGCGGGAGGGGGTTGTAATGTTTGCGATGTATGCCTTGGTACCTAAGGTGGAAGAAGAGGAGGAGGAGGAGGAGAACAGGAGGAGGAGGAGGAGGGTGTGTGTTTTACTGAATGGAAGCGAAAAAGCCTCCTCGGGACGGCGCGAAGGCTGAATCCGGCTGGCTGAGCCTCTTCTCTCGGCTGGGCCCAGTGCCCCGAACAGCCGAAGACCCCGAGGCCCCCCTCCCCCTCCAGCTGGCAGGTAACAAAAGGAATACAGCAACGTCTGTGGGGGGGGGCGCGAGGGGTACGGCTGGGGAGCAGGAGGGAAGAAGCGGAGGGCAGGAGGGGGGGACAAAGTTTCCGACCCCCATGTTTACAGGCGAGGGCAAGGTTGCAAAGCAGGCGGGGGTCGCCGAGACGCGCCTTCCTTAGCCGCCGCGCGAAGGGATGTATGCGCGGAAAGGAACCTCGGCGCCGCTGCATTACAGGTCGAGAGAAGTAGCCGTCTCACACTCCGCACGACGCAGAAAAATAATATATATATATATATATATAAAATATATAATATATATAATATTATAATATATATAATATATACATATTATAATATTGTATTTCTTTGGCACAAATCTGAGGAAAAGAACCTAACGCCGGAGTCCCCACGCGGGAGAGAGAAAGGGGGGGAAGGAACGGAAGCCAGCCGCGGAGGGCGCTTCACAAAGGGAAGAAGCGCTGGCCGAAGCTTCCCCAGCCGAGCCGTCCCCTCCGGCGAGCCTGGCAGCTCGCCGGAGCTAGAAAGTGGCGCCCCGGGAAAAGCCAGCCGCCGCTCCTCTTAGCGGGCTTGCCTCGCTGCTTGCCTGCTACGGCCAGGAGCCCAGCCCGGCTGCTGCAAATGCCAGCACCCCACCTCGAAAGCACGCGCGCGCACACACACTCGCCGAGACGGGGGGGGGGGGGGCTCCGTCCCACCGGCACTCGCACCCCTCAGCACCAAAGCCAAACGCGAGCCCTGATCCCCCCCAAAGCACCCTAAACTTTCCCCAGAGGCATCGCGCTCCGGAATCCGGGGTTAAAAGGGTGCGGGGGAGGGGGGGGAGAGCGAGAGCGAGCGAGAGAGAAAGGAGCAGGCGAAGACTTTTGACAGGCGCGCCGTGGCTCAAATCAGCCCGTTTCCCAGATCGATTTTAAAAAGACATACACAGTGCAAATAATAATAATAATAATAATAATAATATTTTCTTCTACCAAACGTTAAAGATTCTTCACTTAATCCAAAAGTTACAATTTGGGGAAAAAAACGGGGTACCCTAACCCCATCCTCCCGAAATTTAAAAGCGAAGGAAGCCTTCCCCCATAAAGAAGCAGCGAAAAACGAGAAAAGAGATAGAGGGGGGGGGGTGAGAAAGGGAGAGATAGAGAGGATCAGTGGATGGAAGTGTGTGTGTGCGTTTGTGTGTTTGTGTGTTTGTGTGTGTGTGTGTGTGTGAATGTGTGTGTGTGTGAGAGAGAGAGAGAGAGAGAGAAAGAGAGGGACAGAGAGAGAGAGAGAAAGAGAGAGGCAGGCAGAGAGCGAGAGCGAAATATCAAAGATTGTGCAAGATCAGCTTGGAAAGATAATCGATACTCGACCTAAATTTAACACAAACTACTCAATAAAAGTTAAAGAAAAAACTTACTTTCCATTTCCCCTCGCAGTTCTTACTGGATCTTCGCCTCTCTGTTTTGTTTTGCTTTATTTACTTAACAGCTGATCACATCCAAGTAAACGACAGAAGGTTCATTAAAAATAATAATAAAAAAAATAATCCTCCAACTTTATTGGGTGAAAATAAAAATGAACAAGAAGTGGGGGCATGGAGCGGTCCTTTGGGGTCCGGGAGTTGTTAAAGCAAGTGGCGACCGCGGTCTCGCTGTTTGGTTGTGAAGGGGTTGGGAAAAGGAGGAAAGGAAATGAAAATCCGATATGTCTTTATTCTGCTAATTATTATCGTTTTAGCCCTGTTTAAAAAAATGGCTGATTAAGTTGAGTGCGCATGTCTTTGTGTGTCTATTCCCGATATGCACTCTGGGAATGAGAGAGAGAGAGAGTGAGTGAGCGAGCGGGGGGGAGAGAAAGAGAGAAGAGAGAGAGGTGTAATTAGCGAGGTGATCAACATTCTCCAGACTGCAAATGACGCGCAGCGCGGACTTACTGTCGCTGCTGCTGGGGACTCGCAGGGACTGCGGGAGCCACACCACTGGCCCCAAAGCAGAACGGGCAGTAGGAAAAGCAGCTTCACGGACACAAACACAAGTCTGCAAACTTCATTAGTAACACAGACACACACACGCACGCACGCACACACATACACACACAAATAGATGGCTGGGGGAAATTAGAGAGAGAAAGTGAGAGAGAGAGAAACGGCAAGGGAGAGAGAAGAGGCAGAGAGGAAGGAAAGAAGATTTGCTCTTCTTAACTGCTCAGGAATGTGAAAAGATATGGGTGCAAATTAATTATTCCTCCCACCAGGGAAGTTCTTTCTTTCTCTCTCTTCTCCCCCCCCCCCCCCGCAACTCTTTTTTTTTAAAGGAAAAAATATGCTTTGGATAATGAATGTGGAATGTGCCTCTGTATAGAAAGGAAGTAAAGCTAAGGCGGAAATTTTTACTCTTTTAGGCTTAAAGAATAATTGACATGTTGTTGAGGCTTTATTTATACACACACACATACATACACACACGCACACATGCACCACTATACATACAATGGTACTGTGTCTAATAACTGTAGCAATGTATACATATTAAGATATATGCATTATTGCACACACTTATGGCAGTTTAATTTCTCTGGGGTAATTGGTCCAACAGCTGAACAAAAGTAAATTTATAATAACAAACAGTATTTTTAATGTGTAATAGCAACAATAAACAGAATAAAAAAAGTATAAACTATTGTCAGCATGTAGGACTATAAAGAGAGAAATATTTTTGTTCTTGGGGTTGTTAAAGATATTGAAAGATATGAAAAAAGAGGTTATAGGGGGATAGCGCGTAGATGCCACTATAAATAAGAATCTCTTAGAAATCTGCAAGGGATGGAGATTGCTTCTCATTTGAAAATCTAATTATCTTAACCTAATACTACAGATGTGATGTGAATATGAGTGACACTTTCATTAAAATATAATTAACTAAAACCAGAAATCGAGATACTTTTAAATATTCCCCACTGTAGATTAAAAATCATGTCTATTCAAAGTGCATCCAAACACACCATTGGGACACCTGCCCCAGTCCAAATGATATTACAGAAACAAAAAGTCCAAAAATACTAGCAATTAATGCTTACATATAAAATTATATTTTTAATCTTAAAGATCCTATAAATGTGAAAATAACTTTCCAGTTGCTGAGTCTCTATAATTCCTGGTTTCTGGGGTGCATTTAACATTCTTATCTTGGGCCTTAAGAACTTAATACGACAGAAAGGTTTAACACTATTCTTCATAAAAACAAGGTATACATATGCTATTTTTACAGTTCTTGTACCATATTTACAGGAACCCCAGACAAATCCTAAAGCTAACATTAAAAAGAAAATTTCCACTTGAATATGAATGCTTGCTTGCCAGCAAAGACATCACACAGGCCAAAGATAGGGAGGTGTGGTGCAAAAAGAGGTCTTTGGAAATGGGGGATATACCCACTTGGACATCCAATTCTTTATACGCAACTTAAAATATAATGGCATTTCCTAGGAAAGGGGGGAAAGCAAAGACATCCAGATTTTTTTTTAATAAAAGATAATCTTTGTACTTAAGAGATAGGTTTGTTGACAGAAAATCAAAAGACTTCTCCTTATGGAGGGTAACTTGATCTTGCTTGAGAATTAGACCTACTTCTCAATAAAATAAAAATGCTGTGTCCATATCATAAAGCTAGAATCAAATGAAGGAAGTGACAGCCTCCTTCTTGTTTACAGAGAGGGACCACTGAGGCTAACAATACATTTCCCAACCCCCATTTTCAGACATTTCTGGGATTATGGAAAATAGATTTCTGGCTCTTTTTGAAATGGAAGGAAGAGTCAGGTTGCAGGATTCACTGACCAGGCAGTCAAGGACGTTTAAAGTATATAGCAGCCCATTTCCTAACCCAGGAAACAATCCAGCCTGATGAAGAAGCCCCCTCAGTATAATTCTTCTACTTCCAACTCAGGTGAAAAAAATAAAATAAAATAGTTTGCATAGCAGAAGTATATGGAAACAACGACCATCATATTGCAAAATGATAATAATAATCTTTTAATAGGGTTCCATCTACAGTATTTTTAAAAGATGTTTTCCGAAACTTCCATAGCTAGTTGCTCAGGCAAGGCATGTTCCATGCCAATGCCTTCCTTGCCCTCGTGGTACTGTGGCTCCTTTTAAAGAACGTTTTGGTGGGTTTCTCTCTCTTCCTAGCTAAAGGGGTACCCATAGGAAATGAAAACAGGAGACTCCATCCCGAGTTTCCCTCCTCCCCTTCCCATGTTTTGGTTTCGCACCAACCTCACTCTTCAACCTCCTTTTCATCTATCTACTTTCAGCCCCCCTCAGCTTTCCCTAAACTGGTAGAGACCGGGATGGAAAAGGCACTCAGGGATCCTAACAGTTTAGAAGAAAGCCGGAGATTGCCACGTAGCTAAGGAAAAAAAAAATCGAAGGAGGTTAATTCCGAAAGGCAGCACAGGTTGTGTATGTCTGCGTGCGTGCGTGCGTGTGCGCGTGAAAACAGCAAAGTGCGTTTCGGGCAGGGCAGGGGGAAATCAGCCAGGAGCACCCGAGGGCTGGGAAGTAGGAGAGCTGGCTGCTTCGAGAGGATTCCCCTAAAAGCTCGGCCAGCTTCTCAAGCCCTTTTCCCTCTTCGTTCCAGGCTGCTTGCTCAGCTGATCTCCCAAAGACCTCCGCCTAACCTCTTAGTTCCTTTTCCTTTGGTCCCTACGGCACAGCTCCAAGGGAAACCTCTTAGGGCAACCCACCCTGATACTTGTCTGTATGGGAGGGGTGGGGGTTGTAGATTTTTTTCTCCCAAGGGGGGGGGGGAGAGAAGCAGGGAGGAAAGGGAAAGTTAATGCGTTGTATTTCACACGTGTGGGAAAACAAGACCGTCCGATTTTTGGATGCCACCCCCACGCCCCTGAGCGAAACAGACTTTGAGCAAGGGTATAAGAGAGCCAACTCTGGCCACTCCATTCTTCCAGACAAAGAGCGTGCCAAGGCAGCCGAGGGACTTTTGTGCTGCATCTCCAAAACCTGTGCTAGGGACGTAGAGGGCCAGGAGGAGGATATACATAATTACAATCTCCTCTCTTTTTAATAACCCGACATAATTCCCTAATAAATGGCGGGCCTCTCCCTCCCTCCCCCCTTCCCCTCTCTCGCCCAAGGGAAAGACGATCCGTGCCTTTTGAAAGCGTCCCCTAAGTCTATAGATGAGCTCAGTTTGAAACGAGGTATTACAAGATCTCCGTGTTAGAGACCCCTTTATCTAAGCTACAGACACTTTCAGATCCCGAGACCCCCTCCTTCCTCTGCCTTTTTGTTATCTCTTTTCCTCCCGGGGGCTATTTGACAAAGGCGGTATGTTAACTAACATTTTTTGTTTAACTCAGCAACTTCGTTTCCAAAACCACACTTTTAAAAACGCCGAGGCCAGTTTTCAGGACCTTCCGGGGGAAGCAAGGGAAGAAAGCCGAGCCAGGGGCAAAAAACAAAAAAACAAAAACGTCGAGGATCTGCCAGGGCTGGTTTCCTGAAAAGCGACCCCAACAACTCTGTGGAACCTTTTAGTCCGGCGAAGGAGCACCGTCTTGGGAGCTTGGTGCTTCTTTCCAAGAAAACAGAGACAGCCCCGCGAAGTTCCTCCGTCCCGGGTCTACGGCCCGGAATTTCGGGGGGAAGTCACGGAACGACGGATGGGCTGGAAAGGAGCCAGTCCGGTTCTAACCAGGCCAGGCATCCCGATCCAGCTCAGCCTGGGGAGGGAGGGAGGGAGGGAGACCCCGGATCGGCCCATAGATGCGACTCTGCATGTCTTGCCAGTAGCGGTTGCTTGAACCGCACCCCCCCCCTCCCCACACACACACTCTCCCAAAACACCCGCATCCCAACCTCCAAGCAAGGAAAGCTTCGCAGGCAAGCTGGTTGGCGTTTCCCCCTCCTCGGGAGCTTAAAGCCAAAAGCTTCCTCAGCTGCTTGGACGGAGTCTCCGCAGGCTTTAAATACCCTGAACCTGAGCTTCTTGGCTTGGATGGGGGGAAAGGGAAAGCCGCGGGCACGCGCGCGCGCTCGCTTCCTCTCCCCTCGCCCAGCCACACGCCCCGGGAGCGGTGGGTGAAGGAGCTGGGCGCCCTCTGGTCTTCCGAGGTCAGCGCTTTGACAGGGCTGACCTGCCTCCCCTCCCGGCAACCGCCCTCGTCTTTATAAACACAAACAGCCGGGAGGACTAGCCGCCAACAATAGCAATTCCCCCAACTTCACCGGCCCCTTTAGCTCGCAAGCGTTCCGGCAAATCTCGGGCAAGGAGCGCTTATCCGCCACCTCGTCCTTCCCCAGAGCAGGGCCGGCCCTCCGGTTGGCCCAGGGAAATCGGTTCACCTTCTGTCTGTGGAGTGGGGCGGCGGGAAGAAGGGAAGAAGACGGGGGAGGGGGGGAGAGAAAGAACCAGGCGAAGAAAGCAACGGAAAAGAAAGGCTAAAATCACGAAAAGCTGGCAGAAAGGGGGAGAAAGAGCGAGAGAGAGCGAGAGAGAGAAGGAAAAGAGGGTAGTCATAAGCGTCTCCATCCCTTAGTGAACAGAAAAGAAAGTCGGTCGGTAGACAAACCCTATTAGTTCGCAGTGCCAGTAAAATAAGGTCTTTTTTGTTATTTAAGGCAATATGCTAAACTATCTCCTCGGCAAACCGTGATTCCAAAGTAACCAAGCAAAAAGTTATTTTCGCCCAAGGAGCCAAGTTTTTCCCAAGGAAAACGTACAGATTTTACAACTAAATAAAAGCCACCACCTTTGCATTGTCCCCATAAACTACACATAAATTAAAAGTACCGTTAAAGGAAAGCCTCCAGCAAGCAACATCTGATCTGACTTACCGAAAGAAAGAGAAAAAAAGAAGATAATTTAAACCATATTTAATTACAAAAGCAGTAACCGAAAAGTAAATCAATCAATCCTTTCTCTCCAAAATGTTATCCGCCAAGGTAGAGAAAGGATCATTCGTACAGTCCTCCTGCGTCAAAAGGCTAACCGAAACTCCAGTCCTGAAGAACTGATTGCGAGGGGTGTAAAAAAATAAATAAAATAAAATAAAATAAAAAAACGGGGAAAATGGGGTCTTCCCCAAACTCTCAATGTTCTAGAGATTTTCAAATTTTGGCTGAAAATAATGGCAATCGGAAAAGCTCGACGAAAAAGTTAAAAGAAAATATACCTCTTGAGGAAAAAGACCATCTCCTTGTCTTCTTTGTCTATCAGTCTCCAGTTAAAGCATATGGAAAATCTTTTCAAAATGCCCAGATTTGGCACATTGTCATTGCAAAGAGAAGAGTGCAGTGATGCTGTTATAGAAAATGGGAAATAAATTCAGGATTGGGTGCTGCCTCCTTCAATGCGGGTTTATCTAAGTTTAATTTAATATTCCGCAATCACTGTATGATCGCATATAATTCACCAAGATTTTAAAGGGCTTTGCATAAATACGCGAACCTCGGGCATCAAGTCATGTAACCCGATTAGTTCTTCTTATTTATGGGTTCCCCCCCTCATTAGATGCACTTTAAATTGCAAGTGCAAATAATAAAAAAGGATGGAATAACAGGGTTTGGATAAGCAAACGATTATAGGAAGAACTGGCTTTAGAAAAATTCACTCAAAACATAAAATCAAAAAGCACAAAACGGTTGTTTGTAAAACACTAAACCTTTAATCGATTTATTGGCATTCTGATCGATTAGATAAACGGAAATCCATGGTAAACATAAAGGCATTTAAAAGCATTTCCCTCTAATTTCTAACAAAACTTTTATGTTACGAGGAGCAAAAAAAAAATTATCAAACGACTAACAGGAAATTCTTCAGATATCAAATTACGATAATAAAATTATTTCCACATGGAAAGGGATAATGACAATGATGATAGTAATTATAATAATGAATAATTCAACAGCCCTTTGACATATATAGAAAACCTGATTCAGAGCAGCTCGAGAGGAGCTAGTTTTAGGAGGAAAACAG
Organism: Rhabdophis nuchalis; assembly: GCA_039707465.1. NCBI lineage: Eukaryota > Metazoa > Chordata > Lepidosauria > Squamata > Natricidae > Rhabdophis > Rhabdophis nuchalis. The sequence goes on along the minus strand of CM077645.1, from coordinate 187,958,593 downwards.
TTTATTAAGAGAAATTGACTTGAAAACTGACATTTTCAACTAGACTGACAATTGCAGGGGTGATTGTTAAAGTTATGCTAATTTCCTCCGCTATCAAAAGAGATCCCGGCCCATGTTCACCGAAAGCGTTGCCCTTTCAATCGAGTTACTATCTATTTGTAAAATAAGTATGTAAATACGCCAGCTCCACCTGAATCCCAAGAACAAATATAGGCTTATATCGGGGTTTGCGAGGAAGTGGTTTAAGACCGAAAACGGGGTGCCTTCCTTCTAAAACAATCCACCGAGATGGCCCCCATTCGCGCTTTTCAGGTCTGGGGAAGACAAGTCAGCACCATACATATACATGCATATATTGCTGTTTAAGTTAAAAGAATAAGGATGAAGAGTTGCAAAGCACGAGCCACGCAGCGATCGGAGCGCGTGGCATTCAGGCTGCGTGAAGAGGAAGTGTTGCTGTAACGGGTATTATGTTTATTTGATAAAGAAAATCAATGAAAGTGGCTGTAAAGTAGTTAGTGAGGCGTGTGTTGGGGACTCGGGTTGAATAGTGACTCCAGCGGGCTGGTCGATCAGCTCTAAGAGCTCTGGAAATCTACCCTAACCCTCCGCCTCAGCTCATCCCTTTCTCACGCAGCCTCCGCTCATATTCCGACTCCAGGGAACTTCCCTGGCAGACTCCGCCCTCGAGTCTTCCCCCCCCCCCATCCCCCGCCCCGTCTCTGCCTTCCAATTTCGCCCTGGCATCTCCCCCCCCCCTTTTTTTTTTTGCCAGGGCTGTAACTTTCCTCTTACCCCACCGGTCCACTGTCATGACACCCCCCCCCCTCTTCCCTCCACCCTTCCAGCGCCTACCCTGCCATTCCTCTGCTTTCTCATCTCTTCAGCCAGATCGTTCAGCGAGCCTCCCGGCTGAAGGGTTCATTTCCACCCCAAGCAGCCAAAGTTTCTAATCCCGTCCCCCTCCCCCTCCCCATTCTCCATCTGCCAAGCCCCGGAGTGGGAGCCCTGGGAGCAGAAATTTGCTTTAAATGCCAGGGATGACCGTTGCTAGAAATAATAACACAGTGCCTTTTAGCATGTGCAGAGTTCATCTGTTCCCACAGAGAAATCACATGAGTTAAGTGTCAGTGCCCAGTTCCCCTTCTCTTTCTAGCAATTGCGTGGGTGCACCCACAAATACACAGTGCATGGAGAGCAGAATAAGAGACGGCATCACTATTATTGTCAGCAGGATGACTTGGAAGTCAGCCCTGCTTCTGGCTTTTAGGCAGATTTATTTGCAACAAAACGTGTAGATATAGAACGAAGCCAATGGCAAATGTATATGTGTGTCTGGGTATTTGGCAGAGGTATATTTGTGGGGGGGGGGGGGGAGAGGGAGAGAAAAAGGAAGGTTTGAAAAAAAATCATCTTCTAAACATTAACAGATCCAAACTGCTAATGAGTCACAAATATTGAAGAGCATTGAACAGCCTATTAACCGGCTTGCAATCTTTATAAGGACCTAATTTCTCAATATAACTAGATTTAAATCAGTTGTTTCTTTTGCCCAAAGAAGTTTACTTAGATGTAAGCCCCAGACTATTTAATGGGATTGTTTCTCATCCTGTACCATGTTTTTCCCCCAAATTCCAAATTACAATTATTTAAACATCCACCTGTCTCTTTCTCTCTCTACCCCCTTCCCCCCCCTCCACACACACACAGTTGACCCCAAATAAATCTGAAATCATTCATTGGAATTTGCCATATAGCCAATCTGTTTAAGATTGTGCTCTTGCCTTTCCAACTGTAATTTCTTGCACATCCATATGAAAGAGACTAAGATGTCATCACTGGAGAGCTATTTTGGAGCAAATTTCTGGAGAAGATAAACGACCCTAAAGAATAGGTAGTTTTCTTTTGCAGTTTTTGCACAAATATTCACATTGTACCTATTTATAATTTTTCATTTTGCTCTGCTCCATCTTTCATAGGTGGGAATAAAATTAGCTTTCAAGCTTTGTAGGCCTAGAATACAGGAGCAATCTTTGCATATGCGTCCGCGCACACACACACACACACACACACACACACACACACAGACTCTTGTGAGTGTGCACTTAAACCACAGTTTGATTTCCCTTTCCACTATCAGCTTGTATAAAAACACAGCCTGCAAACTTGCAAACTCCACGAAGTTCATTTCCACCTTCTGGTTTGAATTAGGAAGCCCATTATCTAGGCCCCTTTATCATCTCTTTCCCCGCCTTGTGGCCTCGTTAATAAAAAGGGCTTTGGTGTGGTCAATGTTACAACATGGCAGTTCTAAAAGAAGCATTTCATTTTGTAACTCAGTTCTCTTTACTTACTCCACTCTGGTTTCTCTCTGTTTCACAAGTAACACAACTACGCACCCACAAACATACACACAGAGAGGACTCACAGAAAGTCCTCTGCCTGTTTTTTCTCATTCCAACTGCACACTTTACCAAAATGGTTAACTCGGGTTAAAAATAGCGTAGGATGAATATGTTTAAAATCTGGTTTAAAATGGTGCAGGATGAAGAAACCAACATAAATGCAAGTGGATGACTCTATCAAAATCTGTGCCAAGCTAGGAAAGCCAATCTTACCAGTCCATCAGAGTTCCAATACAGTTTGTTTACCTGTTGACTTCACCTGTAGCTTCCAGAGTTATGAGAATTCTCCTGCTCTTTAAGTTCAGTTAGGCTTGCCAGGTATGGCTGAAGCAGGTTGAAAAGGTCAATTAGTATGAAATCTAGAGATGCCATTCAAATGTGGAGAAAATGGTAAGGTATGGAGGATAAGATGCTTGGAGTGTTCAGAATTAATTGGGTATGGGAGGCCAGGTAATGTTTGATTGAAGATGTTTACATTTGATACACTGGCATTCACCCAGTACCTGAATACAGGATGATCCACTAAAATATAATACTGTAATGGTCATTTTCAACTTTTTTATATGGGACTATAAAGTGCCATTTTCAATGCCACCAATGGCACTTGTAGCTTTTCTTTAAATATGCAGAGAGCTTGGCTGAGAAAGGCTTTGGTAGACCACCAGAAGAGACAAAGAGGAGAATCCACTTGACTTATAGGTGAAATTTAACTTAAAAGATATCTGAAGAAGATGTTATATGGGAGATATATTAGAATCTATGTTTTAATGACTAAGAAATGAATGTCATTCTGGAGGTTTGCAAATGTCTATTCAGGTTATTTCTAATTGACTTCTATGTTGTCTATTTTTAGATGAACTGTAAAATAGCCAACATTTCATAGTCTAATTCAGGGGTGTCAAATGATAACACGTCATCATGTGATGTATCACACCTTTTTCCCCTTCTCTAAACGGGGTGGGCGTGGCCAGCACCTGACACATCTGGCCTGCCACCTGTGAGTTTGACACCCCTGGTCTAATGTATTTTCAGGATCCAGTTCCTGTGGTTAGTTTCTGATTCAGTGAATGTAAAAGATGGATAATTGAATAAGGTGTGATCCACTGAATAGTAGATAAGCACATTGTACAAATGCAAGTAATATAGCTGCCTTTTACTTAAAACAAGGATGGGGAAACTGGGTTCTATCAATTATAGTACAGGTCTCAATATTTTCTCCTCACAAAGCAACCAGTTTGGAACTGAGACTTCATAATTTGGTAATATCTGTAGGACAATAGGCTTATCCATCCTTGATTTAAGACTCTTGGGAAGTGGATAGGTTACACATTTTAGTAGATTTCTGTTATTTATTTATGTAAAACATTTATGTAGCTGTGCATCTTATGTGAGATCCAAATGGACAATAATTTAAATATGAGCCCGCAGTGTGCTGCAGCTGCCAAAAAAGCCAACACAGCTCTAGGCTGCATTAGCTGCATTAACAGCCTAGATAGAATCAAGGTCACTTAATGTGTTACTACTATTTATAATGACTTGGTAAGACCACACTTGGAATTTTGCATCACTACAATATAAAATTTTAGTCACCACGATATTAAAAAGATGCAGAAGCTCCACAAAAAGTGCAGAGAAGAGTAATAAAGATAATTAGGGGATTGAGGCTAAAATATATGAAGATTGGTTGCAGGAATTGGTATGTCTACTTTAATGAAAAGAAGGGGTGATATGATAGCATTGTTCCAATATCTGAGGGGCTGCCATAAAGAAGAATGGATAAACCTAATTTCCAAAGCATCTGAAGGCAGGTCAAGAAGCAATGGATGGAAATTAATCAAAGAGAAACAACCTAGAAAATTTCCTGACAGTTAGAACAATTAATCAGTGGAATGACTTACATCTAGAGGTTATAGGTGTTCCAACACTGGAAATTGTAAAGAAGAGATTGGTCACCCATTTATCTGAATGGTATAGGTTTTCCTGCTTCAGGTGGAGGTTGGACTTGAGGATCTCCAAGATCCCTTCCAACTCTGTTATTCTGTTATAACCAACTTTGGGTGGCTCCCAGTCAAATATATTGAACTAAAAGTTGAAAGAGCTTTCATTGTTTAGTCACATATAATAATTTATAATGGCAACCTACTTTTCAAAAGTTTGTTTTCTCTCTGCTGTGGTAATTGATTACTTAATATTTTTGTTTTACTTTAATAGAGAGTACAATAATAGCCTCTACTTCATATCCACTCCAATAACTGTTCTCCTTCCTATATAAAACAATACTGCATGAAGCAATGCATATTGGACAAAATGTGTTTCCTTCAAACACATCTCCTTATTCTGGTGTTGCCAATGATTATAGCAAATTTTTTTTAAAGGAAGAGAAAGCTTTCAGGTTTTCAGGATGAGATGGGAAATTTTGTGGGATAGAAAGAAAAGTTGTTCTTTCTTTTCCAGATCTTTTGGTTATTGGAGCATATTTCATGAATAAGTTTTAAAATATGATATAGTAAAAATATGGTGTGACCATGTGCAAAGTGCATTTGTAGTGCTCCTGAATGATCATATGCATACTACTATTTAAGAAGCATAATTCAGTGTAGAGGATTTCAGCTTTAGGTAGATTGCAGACACAGCTCCTTACAAGCTAATAATTAATCAGGGTAGTATACTGTTGTCTTTGTGTACTTTGTGCATATTGCATCTCTACTGTGGAATATATCTATAAACTATATTCTATAGTTTTTATTTATCTCAATGAACACAAGTTTTCTAGCCCTGGAACTGAGTAGCTGTGTATTTATATACCTAATTATTCAATTCAAGAATTAAATGCATTAGGATATTTAATTTAAATTAATATCATGGGAGGCAGATTTTGAAATCTAAGAATGCAGTATGTACATTTTCAATTTGGAAATAAATTCACTTAATTCAATAGGCCAGGTTTTTAAATAAATACATTGAGGACTATGCTGTATATTTGGGAAGAAATGAGTATTATCACAATCGTTAAAAGAGGTCCTTCCTTCCTTCCTTCCTTCCTTCCTTCCTTCCTTCCTTCCTTCCTTCCTTCCTTCCTTCCTTCCTTCCTATTTCCTTCCTTATTTCCTTCCTTCACCTCGGTGTAACTATATTAATGTCACTACTGGAGTCATTATGACTTTCCTCCATGGGCAGTATGACCTATAAGTTAAACAGCCCATTTTAGATTTAAAGGACACATGTTTGAGGATACAAAAAAAAAAGGGTACAAATCAGACCCCATTTATTCCAGAATAGACACAGTAAGCTATAGATGGAAAGTGTGTAGCACTCGGGGGCTTGTCGCATTTACTCACATGAGACATTAAGTGGGATGATTTGCCTTAGAGCAATTCCTATCTCTAAATAGGCTGTAACCTAAACAATATTAGTAGGGAGTCAATGCCATTAAATTCGATGGGGTTACTTTGGTGTAACAGGCTTATAATTACATTGCAAAAGAGAAGCAAATACTATATTGAAGCAGGTTATTTGGTGCATTATTATTTTTCTAGTGAAAAATGTAAAAGTTGATAGCCAGCAAAGAAGGCAATCCATGTATTATGCATGTTTGCATTTGAGTTACTTTAGCCTGCATCTCTAGGTACATTTACCCGAGAATAACACCCTGAAATAGAATCAGGCATTCTTTAGACAGGGACATAAACCATGGTACTTACAATGGGTCATACGTCTTTTGTCTCTCAAGCCCACTGTATGATATCTGGGGCAGACAAAAAGGAAATCGGCAAGGGCTTCTGACTTCTAATAGTTTAACAATAGCAGCAACAAAATGATGTTTTCCAGCTAAATTGAAACTGCTGAGATATTTTGCTGCTGGGGGAAAGGTCAGAAACCCCCCCCCCTCCAAGTTCATTCCCGTGAATGAACCAAAGCATCTGTTTTATGAAATTATTGAAGGGTAAGTTTCAAGTGGCAAGTTCAAAAGTGCAGCATCAATGCCTTTTTAACGGCACTAGTGCAAGCCACTGTTTGCACGGATATGAAAACAGTGGGATAATATCTCCACATACCGTCATTTCTACGAATTGGTGAATGGTGCTGAAAGTCATTTAAATCCTTAGAGCCAGAAATCTTGCCTTTGCTTCTTCTTGACCAGATGACAGTAACAGCCTACTAGGCGTCTGCGTTTGCAAGTGCAAACCGCAGGGTTTTGAGGCCTATTCTGAGTTGAAAACACAGCAGAGAAATGATGTCTCTGGTTAAACTGGCCTATGGGTTGCATATTTTTTTTCTGTCACTATTAAAGTAGCCCTTTAAAATTGGTAGAGAAATAATGCTGATTAATTTTTCCCAGATTTCCTGGCAATTGTTTAGTATGGGTACTTTTGACCTTTAAAAAAGGCAGGCAGCTTTTATAGTTGAAAAAATTCTGAAACAAGTATCAAATATGTCTTGTAAATTATAATACACATCAGTAACCCTCCAAATTCCGACTTTAAAAAAAGATACTTTTCAGAGATAATCTATGAACCGCCTTTTCAAAAACTGCCTTATCTAATGTACTGTACCTTTCTCTGCTTTACACATACAAAAACAACTCTTATTTCCTTATGCATTATTTTAAAAATGAGGATTAAATTGCATTTTGGAGATTTTTATGAATTATACTTTATCCAGAAAGGTTTAATTTTTTTCCTTCCCCTGAGATCACAAACTGTATACATGAAAACAAATATTAAGTGTTGCACTGAAATACATTTTACCCAGAAGTAAATTTCTTTCATCTTAATCAGATTTACTTTAGACATGTATAGAATTGTGCTGTAAAGAATACAAAAATAGACATCTCATCTCTTCTTATATGCTTAATGTGTTTTCTTTAATATGAAGTCCAATTAGAAATGTATTTGTAAGGAACATTGTGCTGAAATATGGATGACTAAATTATAATAGTTTTGCCACTCAAATTATTACTTACTAGCATCCACAGAAACAACCTTCAAATTGTCTCAATAAAAAGTTTAACACTTCTAAATCCAAATGGTATTAAGTCAGGATTAAACAGGATTTCAGTTTATATCTCAAAAAAATATTAAAGATAGGAAGACATACATTTTCCAAAATCTCATCTGAGGATAGATACTGTTCTAAAAATATAAATTTTCAAGATGTCCTTTAACATTCCTTCTGAAACAATATGTTACTATATGGTTAGTATGCATTTATTCTAGATCTGTTTGATCTGTTCTTTTAGAAAATTATTTTAGCAGTTGCAGATTTAACAGAAAATAAAGATGAAAGAAGACATTGCAATCTTTTAAAATGTGATGTTGATAAACACATGGATAATTATTTAATGCAAATAATTTAAATGATCACAATTATTGGTTTATAGGCTGCATGGAATTACTATTTTGAAGCTGAACAAAGCAAAAAATAATAATTTTACATTTAACGAGCTAAATATTATTTTAAGAAATTAGAAATATTAAGTTAAGTTAAAAATCCATTATTAATGTGGAAATGTTCTGCAAGATAGTCATGCAAGACTATTCCTATATCTTTGGGGAATTCTGTATAAATGACTTTGATAACAGGTTATTTTAAAATAATCATACATTTTGTTAGAGAAGAAAATCAGCATTATATACCATGTAGCATTTTGCATAGTATTTTTAAAAAAAATATGTTAAAAGGAATTGCATTCTAAAAATCCATAAAACAATTCAAAGAGAGTTGAATATTTAACATTTATAGAGTAGTTAAAATAATATAGTTTATAAAATGATTTTATATGTAATAAAATAAAGACATATATACTATATTGTAATACATTTATCTTTGAATAATATTTATAACTATTACCTACTTGTATCTTCTGTCAATAGATTTTAACTGTTTGAACTGCAAGACATAATGGATTTTTAAAATAATTTTCTAAAGATAATAATTACATTCCAAAAATGAAGCCTTTCATTTGTACGTATAATTCTACAATTTTTGTAGGAATAAATACATGAAACTTGTAAGATTTTTCATTTATTCTTATTCAAATTTGTAGATTAAATATGACAATTCATTAAAATCATCTCAGAAATATAGTTTGCCAAGAATATTTTTCTGTAGCAAATATTTAATGTTGTATTAATTATAGATAAAATGCTATTTTTATTTCATATTCAGTTTTGCACTTATTTTGCATTTAGTTAGAACAGTTGTCATTTTGAAATCATACTTATACTAATATGTCTATTTCAGGTATTGGGATGTCTCCAATAAAATTCTAGTTTGTTATAGACAACATTTATTGTTTCAATCCTTGGTTAATAAGAATTTCTCCAAAATATTAGTAAGGGATATTCCTTATTCATCTATAACAGTATGAATATGAAGATGGTGTTTAAAGAGTTTATTCCTGACCTTATCTTAGTAACTACTTTAACTTAAGGTATGAGATACACCTAGAGGGGTAATACATTGAGTTTAATAGGAAGACAGTTAATAACCTTTTTTCGTCCCTATGCACTATCAATCATGGCTGTCACCAGTCTGCTGAATCAAAGCAAAAGTGTTCTTCACAGATGACTGATTAGAAACGCAAAATCACAAGATCCATCTTCATGGTCACTTTTATTATAGTCATTTTTAAACTGACAGCAACCTGCTCAGTTTCAGCAGCACAAATAGTGTCACTCAGTGCAGCTAGGCATGAGAAGATATTGGCTGAATTATACTCAAAAATAATTAGGCCCAAGCCCTTTTATAGAGTGAAGAAACAGTTTTATTTCTGTCTTTCAATTCTCCCAAATAGGCTACCTTCCATCCTCCAAACATTCTTTATTCTTGTGTTTATACAGAATACTCATGATATTTCTATTTGGTAATCCATTCATATTATTTCATTTTAGAAATGCATATCTTATACTTCTTTCATTTCCACCTTTAATTATCTCACAAAATTGTTGATTAATCCCCCCTCAGTCACAGGGCAACCTCCTTAAATTATCCATGCTTTGGCTTCTTGCCTGCTTCCAGATTCTGTTTAAAAATAAAATGGACCAACTTATTTCAAAGTTTTCCAAGTTTTACTTTATTTTGTGGCCTTAAAATTCCAAAGCATGCCTGTCTAATTATTATCTTCGCTTCTTTATTGCTGCCAATTTTAGACGTTTGAAATGTTGGTGTTTTTGAAAGACTTAGTATAGTCTCTCTTGTTGCTCCTTTATATTCTGTTCCAATATATCTTCCAGGACACTTGAATGATACCCTATTTCCCCCATCTTTTCAAGTTGATATTTTTCTACACAATGTATGCATGAGAGGTATTCATTATCAAAGCTAAGAATAAGTCATTTAAATATATTTTTTAGAAAAAGTCTCTGCTTATTAACTCTCCATCTTCTTTTTCCTGTGTTACTTCTCATATACCAATTTTCAACTGCAAGTTTCTCAGAATATTAACATGTAATCTTGTAGTGATTTGGTAGCTGTTGATGGCTCTTAGTTCTCCTCCTCCTCCACCACTACCACCACCACCGTATTTAGGTTTGGATATTAATATAGTTTTTTGATGGTAATCATTTCATCTTGTATCCATGGACTAAGGAGTAGGCACTATCAATTTCCGAATCTGGTAAGTGTGGTAGCCCAAAATTTGGTTTACCTGTTGAATGATTAGGCTAGGAAGGTAAGCTAATATAGCATTATTGTAGTGCAGAATGATAAAGTTGGAGATTGTTCATCTCTGCACTGATGGAGGTAATATTTATCTCAGATGACAACAAGAAGGAATGATGTGCTACCAACAGAACATACCAGCAGAAATAAGTAGCAATCCCATGTGCGTGCACACACATATAAACTAGCAGACACACACATATAAACTAAATAGTTGTGTCTAAGTAGTTGTGTTATAATCCACAACTACTTAGAAAAAACAAACCAACAAGATGCACGTGATATTCCAGTGCAGATGTTATCCTGGAATAAAATTTATGACCAGAATTACAATATTTATTTATTTTGTGAGCAACTGCATCTGCCACAATAAGTGTCCTTGAATAAAAACATAGATTCTATTTGTGACTTTTTATTACTTCTAGTCATTGGGTGTGCCATGGTATTAAGCTAAAAATAAAAATGTTAATTTTTTTGTAATGTTCTATATCACAGTAATGGATAGTTTGTGATGTTGCAAATCAAATTAGACAGTTAAATAGCTTTGCTTCAGAAAAAAATAGGATGTAATGCTATTTAAAGTTTATTCAAATATATATTATTTGTTATTATTTATCACGCTGTAAATATTACAAAAAATCAAATATTACAGTGCTACATTTTTACATTACTTATCATTCTATGTTACAGTTAAACCTAAACCTATATGTATAACCAACTAAAATAAATTATATAAATACGGTATCAGTTTACAGGCAAATTTAATACAAAGAACCATCCTTAAATCTAGGACACTGGATATCAAACTTTTTAATGAAATAAATTCTTTTTATTTAAAATATGAACAAGATTCCATAGAATGGTTTTATGAAATCTGTTGTGATTATTTTTTTGTTTTATTGGTGTACTATCTTGCTATTCTGATATGTTTTCTCTCATGAAAAGAAGGAAAATATCTTCTATATTTGGTGTGACCGGGCTTGAGTTGTTTATGTCTGGGAACATCCCATTCTAATATTAACATAGCTTCCCAAATAGTCTAAGAAGAAATTAATACAGTGCATTCAATTTAATTTGCTAATACTGTGCATCCCAAGTACTATTTTTGTGAATTTAGAAGTTCTGAATACTATATCAAAAACAATAAGTTTATATGGATATGAAAAATATTAGTAACATTATGGGGCAGGGAGTGGGGGATTAGAATAAAATTATTTGTCCAGCAGCATTGACAAATTTATTTTGTCAACAGGAATTTATTAGCATTGATATAGGTTCTATAGTACAGTCTAAGAAGAGTTTAAATCTTAATACAACAGTTAAAACACAAATGTGGATCTTGTGTAGTGCTACTGATATCAAACCACTCCCATTTACTCTGCTAAAGTTTGGCAGTTACATTAATGTAATGCACACATAAGAATGAAATACAATTCCGCCACTATTGAATAAAGAAGCAAAGCCTGGTAAATATGGAAACCACATGTTCAGATTAGAGTAGTAGTGGGATCTCGATCAAAAACAAGCTTAAGTACAAAAAACGTGTGGTACTTAATATGGAAGGTCTTATAAAATGAAATAGTGAATGTACCGAAAACCGTATGGGATAAGATTAATAGCTTTAATCAAAAATCATGGGGAAGGGGGAAGGGGGAATGCATTGTCCTGAAATTGGGGTGTTTTTTTTTTTTTTAAAGTGGTAAATGTTAGTATTCATTCAGTTTTAAAAAAATCCCATTTCAAAAGTCATAAACATCAATATTTATATGGTTAAATCTCTCTCTCTGGTATTTGTTTTGGTTAGATTGAAATGCTAAACCCATTCAAGGAAAGCTTTCATTCTGTTGATAGATACTACTTGTGCATGTTGAAATAGCTGTCACAGAGACTCACTGCATGATGTACATTTCAAATGACCAGGCTATCATGTGATAGTTGTCAATGCCAAACTAAAAAAAAAAAAGCAATATTTTAGAAGCACCTCTTATTTCTGAAGCTATTCACCAAATCAAAGCAACACAATATAAGCATTACTTATTTTATGGGATTTACATCCTGCTCTCCCATTAAAAAAATAGAATTAACAGCCTTAAATAAAATATAAATATAATTTACAATTTAAAATTAAGTAATAAACATAAGACTTAAACAGATGTAAAATTATTAAACAGTAAAAAAGGATATTAGAAAAAGTTAGGCATGGAAAGAAAAACTGATTGTTTGGAGAGTGATCACGGCTCCAAAACGAATTTGGTCAATGGCTTGAAAACTAGTACAAAACACCTTCTTTTCCCATTCTGTCAAGCAGGTCTCTGAAAGTCACAATATCATTAAAGAGCCTCTCTGCAGATCTAACTGACAGGTTAGGATCATAAGAAAACCGGTTGTTTTACAAATACTAAGACTAAGCATACCATAGCATTAAAAAATGAAAACCAATTCCTGACTAGAGCTTCAAAACCAGATAGCAACCAATGTAGACACCGTGTTCTCCAGTTTATAACAAGCCCTTTTTATAGGGGGTCATCAGGATCACATTTCAAATGTTTAAAAAAGTAATGATTTCCTGGTAAGGAAGTTTGAAAACTTGCATAATTTTCTTTTCTAATTTAAACTAAATGTTGGTACTTAGAAGAGTTGTCAGTCTTTAATCCATAAGGAAGCCGTTGATCCATTTTAGGGAGATTTATGGTAAGATGGCAAATAGTGATTTTGCCACATGATAGTGTAGTAAGTTTATCAAAAGGCTAAAATTGCTGTAGGAATTTCCCCTTATATAATAATAATAATAATAATAATAATAATAATAATAATAATAATAATAATAATAATAATTTAATTTTATATCCCGCTCTCTCTCCCCAAGGGGACTCGAGGCGGGGCACAGGCAATTAAAAATACAAATAACAAAATACAGAATACAAACTACAAAATTAAAAGTGAATTAAATTATTCCTGCGCTAAAACCCATAAACTAAACTAAAAATTACCCCTAAAACCCCTAACCTAAAAAGAGACTACCCAAGGCCGGCCAGGCGAAAAAAGTGTGTCTTTAATTTTAAGCGGAAGGAGCGGAGGTCCGTGGTTGTCCTAATATCGGGGGGAAGGTCGTTCCAGAGGGCTGGGCCCGCCACAGAGAAGGCCCTTCCCCTGGGCGTCGCCCGCTGACAAAGTCTAGTGGACGGCACCCGGAGAAGTCCCTCTCTGTGGGAGCGAATCGGCCGTGAGGATGTATGAGGCAGGATCCGATCCCGCAGGTAACTAGGTCCCGAGCCATGGAGCGCTTTGAAGATGATAATTAATTATACAGTATATACGTACTTATGGCAGATATATCTTTAAGTAAAAATGCTACAACAACAAAATTCATGAGAAGAATAATCTTGGGATTTTTCTTTTGTGATGCACAGTGGTCTTTATTTTTATTCTGAAGGCCAAAATTAGGGAGGCAAAGTTTGGAGTTTCATCCAAATAAAACATTTTTACTGAAATGATCTGATATTTATATTATTTATTTATTATATTTATACCCCGCCCTTCTCCAAGCGGACCCAGGGCGGCGAATCAGTACCTCGTATCATTGAATAATTCCCTTTTCCATAAGTGCTGGTTGTCTGCTGCCTTTTTGATCCAGAAATATTCCACAATATTGCCATGAAATATATTTATTTGATCTACATTTATGGTTTTCAATGTACTCAAATTTTATTAATGCATAACAATTAGAGGCAAACATTGATGAAACACTCTTTTGAGAACACAATTTAAACTTATTTATCTGTGTCACTGAATTCAAAAAAACCTGCATTCAGATACACTTGACCAAATCACTCCAGTTTGCAAAGAAATTTTAGTGATATTCACATGAAGTAATAGACATATTACTTCAGGATTACAGTTATTTTAATAGATCCAGACTTTATCTGGATGATAAATAATATGAGGTTTTTTTCTCAACTAATACCACAGGAGTTTGAATTGTATTTAATAAATGATTATGTGGCTTGTGAACATATTAATGGGAAAAGTATAGATTTTTGAAATTTCTAGTGGAAAATGACTTATCAAAACTATTTTAGGCATCTTGCTAAATCTATTAAAACATAAGACTAAATTTGTAAACATTAACAACAAAAAAGCCGACTCATAAGCTGGTAGGTATATGATAATTTTGTTAATAAATAATATTGATTATGTGTCTTAATCATATAAATTGTTGGAAAAACCACCTTAAATATAAGCATATTTATTTCTTCAAATATATATTTAAAAAGGTAATAGTAAGATAAGTAGATTTGCTCTTTATTTACTCAATACTATAGGTAAAAAAATAAACAAAAGTTGTAGGTATTTTGCAAAACATGATTAAAAAAATCTTATCAAATAATATAAAACAGTTTCAAAAGTCAATTTGTTTTATTTTCAATACTTTATTACATATTTTAATTATAGCACACTCTCTGAACATAGTTTTAATGAGTACCACATGCAGAATAATTAAATTTTGTGTTTTATCCTTTTTAATATAAACAAAATAATATAAACATTTGTACAAAAATATTCTTTTTTAAATTCAAAGCGATCTAGTAGGAAATTAATGAAATGGCTTGCAAAATATGGCATCTATACATAAATGAAATTGGCATTACTATGTCTATGATCCTGACATATAGTAAAAGTTTCAGCTAAACAGCTATGAGTGGGAAAACAGTAATTGTGCATAACTCCCAAAATGAAATCTGAAGGAAATGAAAGTTGAAAATTACAATAGAACTAAACCCTATTATTTACAACTATCACAGTTGTAATAAACAATTACTGAACTTTATTGCATTTTATTGTATTGTGGTTAACAGCTAAAGAACATTATACCTTTCCCCAATACATTTCCATAACATATCTATTTGTTTGCTGCTTGATTTTGCAGGATTATTCTGCTGGTACATTTATGATGAGAGTCTCTGAGTGTTTATCTCTAATCATATGTTCACATTTTATTTCAAATGTGAATAATTCTTAGACGAAGATTGGGAGGAGGGGAGAGACAATTCTACAAGTGTCAGAAAACTAATGTGTATATATTCATGCTAGAAACTAAGTTGGACAACTTCAGGATGTCTCAATTACTTGATTACAGTTATGTATGTTTATGTATGTCTTCATCCCAAACTTATTTCCCCCAAAAGAGTATCTAAAATAATTAATCAGGTCTAGTTGAAAAGTTTCAGTATTTAAAATGTGGATTTCATGTCTTCCCAAATAGGTATCTTTCCTAAATTCTACAGATTTGTCAACTATTACTCCCTTTTAATAATATTCTACAGATGGTTCAGAACCACCCTTTTATATATACTTTAGAGAAATGAATATATATATATATATACACGCACATTGTATGCATTGTATATAAAAATGAAAAGTGCAAATTTTCATTGTTATACAAATAAGTGAAAAAGCTATGTTGCAATTATTAGCTACTTATATGAAAGTAATTTCTATTGAACCCAGTGGTTTTTTTTAAAGTTAACATATATAAGACCTCTGTGAATGTCTTATTATATATTTTAAAGACTTTGCCTATGTTAAGATACCAAATGTGTGTGTGTGTGTGTGTTTGTGTGAAAGTATATGTGGTATTTTATATAAACCATAATAGTATTTTGACAATGCTACTTTAATACCATGTATAAAGAAACATGTACAAAAACTGTAGAAAGCTACATTTTCTTACATATAATAAAATACCTACAGTGTTTTAGAATGGAAGAGTAAATATATCCATCTCCAAGCCTTGGATTTAACTAAAAGAGATGTGATGCTGCAGATTTATTTTTATATATAGCATTTACTGTTTTTAATTCTGAACTGAACGAATTTGAATCTTATTTCTATGAAACATGAAGTGTAGACTCCCTGTATAATATTCCCTCTATAATGCATCTTAGTTTAATTCACTCTTAGCGAAACAACCTGGTTCACTCAGAAGAGCTCCTTACAACATAATTTAGCTGGACCTTTTCTTAGTAAAGGTTTTCTGGTTTTCATTTTCACTTCATATTCTCAAATAAAAGATCCTTTGTTGTCTACCATTTGATTGGACTTAATGAAAAACACTCCATTTTAACCTAACAGTATTTCCCTTTGAATTTATTATATTTAAGGACACTGTCAAAAATCAAGCATTTAATCTCAGGTTTTTATACTTAAATTATATTACTATCATATGGCTCAGAGAGGTGATATAAAAAGGGCACCAAAGAGATTTAAACCAAAAGTCAAATAATAATAATAATAATAAAAATAAACCAGAACCTTGCCTCATTTTAATATGAAACTAAATACTACGGTAATGTGCAGATTGAGTATGGTATTTGACTTTAAAGACTAACATATGACAGGGTGCCAACAGCTGAACTGTGCAGTATTGACTAAACAAGATTCACTGATTTGTATTGAGGCTAATATCTTCTTTAAACAATTCCGTGGAAATTGTGCGTATAAAGTCATTGGAAGCTGTTTCTCAGGACAGCATCTCTGGCGTGGTACCTGCTGGAGTGAGGAAGATAATCAATAGAAAGAAATAGAGCTGAGGATCAGACTAGGAAGCTTCAGAGCAGTTAGTGATGATAAAAATAGATGATGTCAATATTTGGGAATAACACAACTCTAGGGTAACAAAAAAAAAGTGCATATGTTGGAAAGGGTTCAAATAGGGGCAAAGTTAATGCATAAATGGCAGCTGCTGCTCAAGCCACAAAACACATCTTTTATTCCAGGAACTGTTAAAACCTAACTGATACAGCAAAGCGCAGGAGAGTGTATTAAAAATTGTATCTCCACCAACAAAGAAGTGAAAAAGAGCTCTGTGTATATGTGCAGGCGGGAGCAATGCTTACCTTAAGAATGAGCTTATAATGTTAAAGCATCTCAAAACAGAGCTAGCAAATAAAAAATGCCAGAAAAAATGTTTTATGGACTAAAGGTTAGAGTTTGGGTTAGGGTTAAAGATACATTTCTTTGAAAGCTATGGGAGTGCACAGAGTTGAAGTTACATCTGTACTTCTAGTGTTGATCCTTGGCTCTTTGTTCTTGCTATTTTTTTTACATGGAAATATTATTTCAAGCCTTCAAAATTATTTCTTGTATAATCATAACACCATGAATTCCTTTAACCCTGAAGGTACTGAAATCATGGTGTGTGCCTGCTAATTTAATAGTGGAAATCAGTTTTCCTCCTACTGTCAGGTGATGAATTTTTCTTCTTCTCTGCTGATCCTTCTGTTGATATATTATGACACAGTCTGTCAACATGAACAGATATGCGAATGGCAGATTGGAGGTCTAAAACCTACAGCTTGAATATGGGTCTGCTTGGATTTCAAACATGGGTATCATGTTAGTTGCAGAAAGAAAAAAATGTATGTCGTGCACAATATTGTAATTTTGATGTAATTTAGACAAAAGCAAAACAGGTGGGTTTTGTTACACTTCTAAGAATAGAATGGATAAGTAATCCCAAACCATACATTATTTTTTCTGTTCAATACTAGCAATTTATTAAAATTAAAATTGACAAAATTCATCTTTTAAAATAAAGATTAATTTGCTCATATTGAGATAAGCATTAGGTATAGCTTCTTGAAAACGATTTTGTAACATCAGTGATGCTATTGTCACATATGTCTTTTTAAGATCTACCTTTGAACTAATGTGTTAGTTTTGTGCCACTTTTAGCACCAGTCACAAATACAAACCAGGAAAAAGGGCTCTATTCCTTTCTAGTTCGATAATGAATTAAAAGCATAAACTGCTAAGAAGAGGATATGGGGAAAGAATAAATTTAGGCCTATCTTTAATCATGCACATATATTTCCATATATTTCACATCCTAAGGGATCCCATAAATACATTCAGTAAATACAAAACTATAAAATATACATTGAAGAGAAGCAGTTACTCCTATCCTAAATTCTGTATTAATCTTTATGTTTTCAAAGACTACAAGCCATAGAAAATGTTTAAACAACCAGTACATTTCAGGGTTGCCTATATATGAAAGCACTAAATGATTTAGGTTGAAAATAGTGAGGGGCATCTTAATATTAACAAGTGATCATAATGTCTGGTCAAACTAGTTCCATCCTAAATATTTTAAAGAACAAGACTACTATAATATTCCCATGCATTTACACAGAGTGTTTGACCATTTTCATCATATATATTAAGTGAAAAGAATAGTTTAAGGGCAATAATACAAAGTTAAGCTTAAACACATGATTAGTTGATGTCTAATAATGTTCTATTGCAGTGAAATATGTACTTAAAGTAGAGAAAAATACCTACTTCTATCAGGGTGATAGTCTTGCTGAGTATGTATTTTATCATAGCTTTTAAATATTTGAGATTTTGACTGCATTCTGAGAGGACAGTGCACTGTGATAGATTTATGAAGCTTTGACAGAAACAAGGGTAGAAGAGATTATGGTATACTTGTTTAGAAAAAAAAATCTGAATGGAAAGTTCTTGATTTATGCTGACATATATCGAGATGAAGCTATAGTTTGCAAATTGCCTAGAGGAGCCATCTTTTATTAAATGTTTGATGGGTATGGAAATGTACATATCTATTTTAACACATTCTAGGAATGCCAAGATGTACATGTATGCATCTCTCATTAATTTCTCCCCCCAAAATGTTATCGTGGTTCTTGTATGTGCCCTCATTTTTAATATACTACTAGAACCAATGCTATGATTTGAACAATACTGAAGAACTATATGTATTGCAGTAACTATTTTCAATTAGTTACTTTCTAGCTTGATCCAGATGGCATTGCTTTTTGTATTATTTCAAAAGGTTAACAAAGATACATTAATAATCATAGTCAGTATTTTAGGCATATTATATAGAAATAAAGATGAAAGACTACTATCTGGAACAAAAAATAAAGCTTTTAAGGGTTTGGGGTTATGCTCTACTATTTTTTTTTTAAAGGTTATAGTTTGCATGTGACTTGATGTGGTTTTAGACATTTGTGTAAATCATGCTATTCAAAATATTTTAAAAATGTTTTTCCAAACTATATAGAAAACATAATTTGATTCTCATGTTTAGATTGCATGAAATCTTAACTATGTTCTTTACAAATCTGTAAAGAGCCCATTCTGCATACACAATTAAAAGGCCAACAGGTTTAATTCTTTATGGCTGCATAAAATAATAATTATTTAGGTTCCATATTGTACTAGGTCAATGACATTTTTCTCTCGATACTGATACCCAATAACACGTTATCACACTTAATCAATAAGTAATATTTGTTATTAGCAAAAAACAAAAATATCACAATTAATTAGGATAAAATAAGAAAAAATATTATTTTAAAATATTTAAGAATGGTTAGAAGAAATACTACAGAGCACCATGAAACTATAATATTTAACTGTGGTCAAAGAATAAAATCAGATTGATCTGATAATTAAGAGAAAACAAGTCAGAACAACCAGAATTGTTCCGTAAAGAATTGAGATAATAATTCCTAGTGAGCACCAGAGTAGAGGGGATGATATAAAATAATGTGTTCCATCATTTCCATTATTCTGCCATCACACATTTACTATATCTAAACCACACAAGTTTTTGCAGAGAACATTATAAACAGATTATATGATTTAGACACTGACAAACACTAACACATTGGTATCCTGAAGACATTTTTTCTACCTCGATGAGATTTTTATGTCAATCATATTTGTATTTTTATAATATTTTTCATAAGGTGCTGCTGATTTCAGACAAGGACTCATATATATGTCTTTAAAACATCAGGATACTTTATTTCTTTTCCAATTGAACTTTTCTTTTTACAAAATAGTTCAAGATGTTTTATTTTAATCAACATTGCAAGTAACAGAAACATGGTCATTTATAAAAGTGCTTTAAAATTATCTCACAAAAAAGATAAATTTAACATCTAGTTAACATCAGAAAAGGAATGTTTCAGTTGCATTCCCCTAGCACTAATCAAAAATGACAGAATGATGTGATTAGTCTTAGTCTCCCCAAAGGTGTTAAAACAAAAAAGATAAAAGAAACAATAAAAATATTTTATTTTTATACTGTTTTATCTTGCTGCATTATATATATATATATATAATATATATATAGAGAGAAAGAGTTTTCCATTAAATTTAAAAGTATGCTTAGGATTACAACCATAGTTCCACTGAGTTAAAGGACTTGCCAGAAAGTAAGACTTCAAGTTAATTTTTGTAAAGTAAGTTCTACTATTTGATTACTTCAGGAAATATCCATCCATCTATCCATCCTATCATCCATCCATCCATCCATCCATCCTCTATCTATCATTATCTGTTAGAGATGGATCATCTTAATTGTATACCTATAGGATTAAATATATGTTTCATTGTTAAACATGCATTTGAGAGCTATACAATATAAATAATAGAAGGTATGGAAAAGAAGGGATTAACATAGGATGATGTAAGACCAATAGTTGTAAACTAAGTTTCAGTGATACTTAGTTTCTAATAATTATGCTTATCACAGCTATGTGTGTTTTTTTCCTTTTGTCAAATAATTGTTTGACATTGTGGATATATAGTGAATTTACTTGTTTATCTTTTTATCTTTTAGAGTTTCATCTACTTTATTTATGAGTTACAAAGACCTTTTCCAAGTAATAGTCATCTGCATATATTATGGCAAGGAATTCACTTGGGTCTTTCTTAAATTATAAGCTTGACAGGGCATGGCAGAGAGTGTCATTCCAAAGGTTTGGTGAATGTTTCATGCGCTGTAGGTGCCATCAGAATAATAATAATAAAAACACCACCATCCTAATAAATAATTGGTGAATGTTAGAGATAAGCAACAATCATTAGCATGAGCTTTCCAGCAAGGCAACAAGCAATTTATCTCAACATCAGTCATCTACATTCTCCTAGCTGAATCACCATCTCTTAAAACAGCTGGTGTCTTTTGCAGTAATGTGTATGGGCGAGTTTGTCTTTGTTTGGGTTCAGATGTTATCACTGTTTAAACAAGTGAAAAATGAAAATAATTTTCTTTTGCTCAAATTTAAGTCAGGCCTCACCTGACATAAGCTCATGAAATTGCTGGCATGTAGAAAAGAAAACCAGAATTAAGCCAACTGAATGTATAGTTAATGAACTACAATAGAAGTGGTGTATTTGGTTATCTACAGGAAAAACTAAAGGTTCAACTGTGATTGTCAAAGCACTGACTGGTGAAATGAATGCTACAGTAGAACAAGCGAAAAGCCAATTGTAAAACTGCTTGGTGCATGACGTTCAAATTATTCTCTCTTGCAGACAGGTTGCAAAAATAATACAGATCCATGAGAACCCATCCTGACTCTTTAAAGGAGGAATTAGATAAAAATGCAACAAATAAATGAATAACCTGATTTTCCATGGAAGAGTTTAAAACTATATCAACATGTTAACGGATCATACCGTATGTAAATTTTGGAGGATATATTCATCAAAATATATTTTTGGACATGAAAAATTTAGTGTTTACTTGTCTCTTACTCTGATGCTGTATAAATAGAGCTCTTCTCATTCTAATTGGAAATTAACTATGGAGAATATTTACAATACAATACAATACAATAGCAGAGTTGGAAGGGACCTTGTAGGTCTTCTAGTCCAACCCCCTGTGTGGGCAGGAAGCTTATACCATTTCAGACAAATGTCTATCTAACATCTTTTTAAAGACTTCCAGGGTTGGGGCATTCACAACTTCTGGAGGCAAGCTGTTCCAGAGGTTAATTGTTCTAACTGTCTAATTGTTCTAATTTAAGGCATAACATGATGCAAAGGAGTAGTAGCATACTATTACAGTCTGAAATCCAAGAGGTCCACTGTAAATGAAAGCTGTATAGAGCAGAAACATATACTTAACTAATTCTTGCTATAAAATAAAGTGTTTTCAGTATTTAAAAAAACTTCTACTTCTATAGTTTAACATTTTGAATTGCCAACAGTTTTTTGTAGAATATTCTTTTACAGTTGAATAAAGAATAAAAAGCATAGAGTAGCTATTAGAATGAGCAGCATGATGTCTTAGTGGTGAAGATGCTTGCCTCCCACTTGGAAGGTTGAGAGCTCTATTCTTGGTAGTGGCAGATATTTTTCTCTTAGGCTGCAAGGAAAAATAGCTGCTGTGAACTCTGTGTAGGTGTCAGGAAGAGGATCTGTCCAGTAAACACTCAGTTGCACTCAGTCGTCCCTACAGGATCATAAAAAGCAGTTTTTAAGTGAACCCTGCCATAACATGGGAATAATGCTAACAGGAAGATGCTATTACAATGAAATTTGTAATTGGGAAGATAAGCAACATGTGTCTTGAAACAAGTGGCGTTGGAACTTTCCACTTCCTTGGCGTACGTGTAGACTGCCACGGCAGTTGGAACACATATGTGGATGAAGGAAGGATAGCTCTCATTGTTCTATACTACCTTATACGTGCCGTTGGGCACATCACCTGAAGGGGGTACGTGTCAACATGAGATAAGGATTGTCTTTGATGAATTGTTAACCAGCCTTGCACTGTTTGTTTGCCTTTTGTAACGTCCCACTTGATTCCCAATAAAAGAGTATCCCGGAGTCAGTTCTGGGTTCTCATCCCGAGAAAACTGCTGTGTGCGTCTTCTCTTATTCGGACCCCTCATGAGCAGCCCACCGGGAATTAGCAAAGTGGTTTTTAGGCTATAATCTGCAGCCTGTAAAATAATAATTAATTATGAAGGTATGATTTAAAAAGGGGTGTTCCATGTTAGGAATCATTGGGAAATGAAATGTGTATAAACCGGCTGATATTATAATGATTTTATATAAAAATGATTCAACCATATTGGGATATATTGTACGGTATTTTTGGCCATTGCATTTCAGAAAGAATTGGAAAAGATTGAGAAAAGTGATCCATGAATCAATGCAGGAGTAAACATTATAATAATTAGGCAAGCCTTTGTCTTGCAGAAAAGTTAATAGTGGTGAATAAAAGGAAGCACAAGATTGGGAATATAAATGGAGAGAGATTTCCCCCCTTCCCTTAAAAACTGGGGTGACCTAATGAATCTTCATAGTGGGAAGTTCAGGACAAATAAAAAGAGATACTTCTGCGCAAAGCACAGAATCAAAGTGGATTTCACTATTGCAAGATGTAATGATGAAACCAAGTTTGAGGACACAAAAAGGAGATTTGAAGAATGAAAGAAAAATGTTATTGATAGCTATACATCCTGGTGGCTACAGGTGACCTCTTAGCATTGATGCATTGTGAGTTAAGTCCAAGAAAGTGTTACTACGCTGCTATCCCAAACCTCCCATGGGCATATTGTTGCTGAAGGTAGGAGCAAAGTTCTAAACAATATAGAATTATCTTATGATCTTGCACATTTCTTCCTAGGTTTTACACTGAAAACAATTAAAGGAACTCCTTTTACACTTAGAAACACCAGAAACTGCTTGTTATACATAAAATAATAATAAAAAAGGCAGTTAAGGAACACAAAAGTTCATTTCAATAATGCTACTTTGCAATTGAAAACTAATAATGTTACTTAGAAATAATTAATTCTTAATTGTTCCTAATTATACATAGAAAATTATTTTTCTTACTAACAAATGTTGGCATCCCTGTTTATAAACTGAAGAACTGAATTTGTTTTCAGTAACCATCTTGTAAAATGTCTATAAACAAAATTCCATCAGCAATCGGTCCAGCAGCCTTCTTTGTTGATTGCAGAAGCATCATCTTCTATTTTAAAGACTGCAGAAGTGACCTCATCACCCTTCATCCCAGGACTATTGTATTTTCTGCAAATTAAATACTTCGGGAAGGAAAGCAGGGGAATGCACAGGTCTTTAAAATGGGACAACAAAGTGCATCCTCTTATACTGCAGTAGTTCAAAGAGGGCATGGGGTTAAAAAGAGTATTTTAAGACAATATATTCAAAGAATACAGGAAATAACTTTTCTTACAAACAGAGGACAAAATATGTCATATATTCAGTTAACATTTTCTGCCCTATATTTGAAGAGACAACCATTTTTTTTTTATAGAGCTTGATGAATTGTTTTTCTACTAGCAGAAAAATGTGGCATAAACACAACAAGAACCTCAGAAATAGGTCTTGGAACATTCATTTGCTTTTTATGGTTTTTACAATGCCAGGTTTTTATTTTCTGTATTCTGTGTATGTGTGTACACACATTAATTAAATAAACCTGCTAGTCTTTATTGTTTATTTGCTTTCCATGCCAAAGAATTGTGCAACTTGTATGGGTTTACAATGGCAAAATAAAACCATATACAATAATCAAATAAATAAAACTGATCATCCATAAACCTAAAATATTTAGTAAGTAAATATATCATGCCTAAATATACACACTGTGGGTGCTACTGAAAGATAGGGAGTCTTAAATATCAAAAGTACTAGCTGTTCAGTTTTATTGTCTGACCCAATATTTTCTTCTGCTTGAAGATGGTTCACTATGGAATAAAATACAGGGAGCCTTTGATGCAATTATCAGACAATTAATTCAACCCAAAGAAGCAACTGAAAATAATGGAAGTATTTTGTTTCTTGTTATGATATGAAATGCAAATATCAGTAACACTGGCATTGTGTAGTATTTTTAGGACATCATCCCCCTCACTTACCAAAATGACACATGAAAATTGCTTCCAGTAGTAGCCCTGTGACTTGTGCCTTGGTGTGTGACTGCACTGTGTATTTTTATTTTTATTTTTTGACAGGTGGATGTAAGAATGAAAACTGGTCAGAAGAAAAGACTGCCTTGCTAAAATATGGAGAAGTCTTCTTGAGAGTGGCTTGCAAAACAAGAACATTTTGAATAAATTGCAACAGCTGATCATTGGTTTTTTGTTTCCCTTTTTTCATAATTAATTGATGCTACAACCGTGGTGGAAAGTTAACTCCCCTGCCTCAACTGGTAGCCAAATGTGAGATAAAAAAATACTCATTATTTGAATGCAATTTACCATATTTATTTGTACATTGATATGAATTTTAAATTGATTTTTTTTGTAAATTTAAAACACTTTTTATAAAGCTTTCACAGCTCCATGAACTAATTTACATTATGCCTACCTGGCCATGTCTATTTCCTTAATTGCTGTAGCCTACATATTCAGAATTTATGCAGTATAGGGTTCTTGTTAGATGTATGATAACAATACCTATGTAAACAGCAAAGTATATTTCTTATAAAAGGCACTTTCCCAGTGGACAGGAGGTGCCTCTTAACAAACCCCCATGGCATCTAATTAGTCCCTTTTACATAAGACATAGAGATATGCATTGTGTTAAATACCAGTAGAAGATCAAAGATACTTTCAGCATGAAAGTTGGTTTTCAAAAAGTTTAGTTTTAATCTATATAAATAAAAATGTAAAATAGTTTGTACTAAGCAGCTAATCTCAAAAACTACTGCACTGATTTACACCAAATTTTGACACAATGTTCCCAAGGACTTCCGATAATAGAATACGTACTCATTTTGTGCCTAGCACATGTGTGTCATGTGCAAGGTACACAAATGTAAAATATACCCACTGATCAGGTTTTCACCTCCCTATAGCTCCTCCCATCAGGCTGCTTTTCAACTGTCATTTCCTCAGCAACGTATGGAAGCCTAAAAGTGCCAAAACACAGAGGATAGCAAACTCCCAGGTGGCTCATAGAGAGAGAGAGAGAGGGAGAAATACAGTTTAATAAAAGAGGGACTAGGGGAGACATGATAGCAGCCTTCCAATATGTCAGGGGTTGCCACAAAGAAGAGGGAGTCAAGCTATTCTCCAGGACACCTGAGGGCAGAACAAGAAGCAATGGGTGGAAACTAATCAAGGAGAGAAGCAACTTAGAACTGAGGAGAAAGTTCCTGACATTTAGAACAATTAACCAGTGGAACAGGTTGCTTCCAGAAGTTGTGAATGCTCCAACACTGCAAGTCTTCAAGAAGATGTTGGATAGCCATTTGTCTGAAATGGTATAGGGCTTCCTGCCTAGGCAGGGTGTTGGACTAGATGACTTCCAAGGTCCCTTCCAACTCTGCTATTGTATTATTGTATTACAGTAGGTAAATAGGGGAATAGATAGAGAGGGGAAAATACAGTAGGTAGGTAGGTAGGTAGATAGAGGGATAGATAGGAAGAAATATGGTAGGTAGGTAGATAGGTAGGTAGGTAGGTAGGTAGAGGGATAGATTGATAGGGAGAAATGTAGGTAGGTAGGTAGGGGATAGATAGGGAGAAATACAGTAGGTAGGTAGGTAGGTAGATAGAGGGAGAAAGGAAGAAATACAGTAGGTAGGTCGGTAGGTAGGGAGAGGGATAGATAGAGAGGGAGAAATACAGTATGTAGGTAGGTAGAGCGATAGAGAGGGAGATACAGTAGGTAGGTAGGTAGATAGGGGGATAGATAGAGAGGGAGAAATACAGTAGGTAGGTAGGTAAATAGAGGGAGAAAGGAAGAAATACAGTAGGTAGGTAAGTAGAGGGATAGACAGAGAGGGAGAAATACAGTAGGTAGGTAGGTAGGTAGGTAGGTAGGTAGGTAGGTAGAGGAATAGAGAGAAAGGGAGAAATACAGTAGGTAGGTAGTAGAGGGATAGATAGAGAGGGAGAAATACAGTATGTAGGTAGGTAGGTAGATAGAGGGAGAAAGGAAGAAATACATAGGTAGATAGGTAGCGGGATAGATAGAGAGGGAGAAATACGGTAGGTAGGTAGGTTGGGGGTTATACAGTGGCTGTGTGTATGTGTGCAGGTGTAGATCTACACACAGATTGGTTGGCCATTTAACCAGACTGGGCCACAGCAACGCGTGGCCGGGTATAGCTAGTATCAAATAAACAAGTGTGTTTGTGTGTGTGTGTGTGTGTGTATGCATGTATGCATGCATGTATGTGAATTGTTACAAAGTATTTGACCAAGCTGCTTAACATTTTTATTATTTCATAGTAATAGCTATAGCTGTGCTATCAGAAAGATAGCAGTCTTTCTCTTATTGAATAAAAATATTTTTGAATTTGCCATGCATACCTAGTATGCAATTTATTCTGATAATTACACTGTGTACAAATGGACAGCTTGTTAGAAATGCATGTATTTGTGAAGTAAATATATTGAAAAGATTAAAGGCAATATATCTCCCATTTCTCACCAGTTACACTATTTATCCTGGATACAAGATCGAACAGACACTTTAATCCTTTTTATTAATAAACAGTAATTTAGCTATTGTGAATATCATCCTGAATTCATCATATTTAAAATGATTTATTAAAGCAAATAGACTATTATTCCATTATTATAGGATGGACAACCCAAAAATCACAATTGCTCCCTCTCTGATTACACTGACAAAATGCAATCAACTATTGAAAATTACTTGTATGGTTTCCCACCAATTCTAGGATGGAGAAATAATTTAAAGAAATGCTTAAGCTATCCTGCAGAGTTAAATATTAAAATAAACATATAGCAACCAAAGGAACTCTCCTCCAAACACACAAAATGCATACTTTTTACTTTTTAGAATCCCACCCACATTCATTTCCTTGTTTCATTCACCATGACCTGCACACTCACACACATGCACGCACACATGTATCTCTCTCTCTCTCTCTGTGTGTGTGCGCACGCATGTGTGTGTGTGCACATATACATACAGATTAGTGGTGGGATTCTATTTTTTTTACTACTGGTTCTGTGGGCATGGGTTGGTAGGTGTGGCTTGGTGGGCATGGCAGGGTAAAGATACTATAAAATCTCCATTCCCACCTGACTCCAGGGGAAGGATACTGGAAAATTCATGGATAAGGGCAACAGGTCTAGCTGGGCCTGTTTTTCCACTTGAGTGGTGTTATGACCTAACTATGCTTACATTCAGTATTTCAGAGGTTCCTTGAAGACCATTAAAAAGCTTCAGTTGGTCTTACATGTAGTAATCCAAGTCATTTTAGCTACACCTAGGTTTGCCCATAAAACAAGGCTACTTTGGGTGCTTCATTAGCTATTTGATAGAATTTAAGGTGCTTCGGTTATTTAAAAATCTACCCAGCTCATATCTTGGAGACTTAGTTTTCTGAGTTTAATTTGACCAACCAGGTTATATTTATTAAAGAAGACTTGCCTCGAGAGTCCCATATCTAAGGAACTGCAGGGCCCCCATGCTTAACCTTTCAAAATAGTGACTTCCATATATGGAATTGCCTACCCCCAACATCATATATCCCAACCATACACACTCTATTACACTTTGAAAGATCTGGAAAAAAAAGTGTGTATGGGGGTCCCCCCAGAGAGACATTTAACAACATTTAACAATTCTGCTATCTAAAATGGGGGCTTCCTATTATGGATGTTAAAAACCAGAGTGGTACAATATAGCATCTTAACATACATGGAAGGAAGCTGTACACTTGTCTGTGTGAATGTCTGCAGGAAGCTAGCATAATGCTTACTTATTAGCAAGAGTTAAGACTTAGTCTATATTTAATAAAATTTGAACAGAATTTTTATGCTATCAAGTCAAATTCTTCACGTAATTGTTGTCATATACAGTATCTATTACAAATACAGTTCAATACTGCAAGTGTTGTTCCTATTCAGATAGGCACTGCTTTCATTATTTTGGTACTGTGATAAGCATAAACATTTTTAAATATATTTCTAGACTTTGCTGTCTCTTCCTTCCTTCCAGTAGTTTTATATACTGAATCGTTAAAAATGCATTTATAAATAAGGATGGATATCCAACAAAAGTACTTCTATAGCATTAACATTATTATAAAGTAGAAAAATTGACAATAATATAAAACCAACTTCCAGTTTATAAAACAGAAAATTGAACTCATTAATTTGCTTTAGTAGCTAAGTTGCAGTCCTCTGTCTTAATAAAAATTCTGGGTCAGATATTTCTTCAAAGCATTATATAAAGAAATAAAATAGGCAAATGCAGTATATAAGTAGACATAGTTAAATTGATAAAAAGTTAGATAGACCAATGCATCATATTAAAACCAAACCATTGCAATTTCTGAAAATTATAGCATCTTAAAGTCATGTAACATATTAAAGCTATGCAATTACATGTTAAATTACAAATTACAACTTATTAAATCTGGGACAGCAGGAGACACAGCAAGAGAAATTTAATTAAATCTAGTGAGCAAATAAGTTTTCATCTAGTGTAAAAAGTTTATGTGGCTTGGTGCCAGTTGTAACTAAACCAGGAGAGAAGACCATATTTGGATACTTGTGTGAATGAAACACATCTTCTCTTGGATTGCAGTGCAGTAGATTTCAGGAAAACGCAAATAGCCATCAAGAAATATTCCTCCTCAGTTTTGAATGACTTGTCTGAAAAAGAAGGGAGAAGGCAATCTGGAAAGAATCCATGCCCTATGGCTATTCCATAGAACTTTATATGTTAATACAAGACCCTGACATTGCTAAAGGTGAAAATTAGTGCCCAGTGCAGTATGTAACCTTCTTCATAGAAGGTTGCTCCCTTCAACCAATACTACTAGCAGTAGTATTTTACATTGACTGATAATTCTAAGTCAATTTAAAAATGGCCCTTTGTAAAGTACAGGATAATAATCCAATTTTGAATTTAGCAGCATATGCTTCATTACAACCTGGGGTAATTAAATCTTGCAAACAAGCCAGAGTGTGAAAAGAAATTATTGATATAGACAACTTTTAGACTTATGTGAGCGGTGATTTTATTTCTTTATGAAATTTTGCTATTATCTGAAACCTAAACTATAATTTTCTAGAATTGGTCTATGAAATAGGGTATACCACTAGTGTAATAATTAATTAAAATAATAATTAAAATATGATTGATGATAAATTAAAAACTGAAACTAATAAATTAAAATGAATTAGATAGAATAGAACATCCCTGCTTTGTAGTTAATCTCTGAAGTCCTTTAGGAATAGCCAACTTTTCATCTATTTCTAGAATAGGTGGGGAGCATCCTCAACTCCGGGAGAGGAACTATGATAAAGAAAACTCATTCAGGCCAATTCCAAGATACTTCCTAGTAGAAAGCATAGCAGGGTTCCTAGTTGTCCAGTTAGATAGACATAATGTATTGGGAAAAGAAAGTCTTTAAGATATCCATTCCCTAACTACTAGTTGCTTTTATTTACGTGGCAAAGAACACCTTGAATTGCACTGGGAAAACATAATGGTAAGCAGTACAGTTCAAACAGTATAGGAGTACTATAGCTGTACCATGAGTAACCCTCAGCACGTGTTTTGGGTCAGCCAAAGGCAAGAATCTCCCAGAAGTACCACAAAACAGAAGTCGTCCATTTGGTCTCCATGTTGAAGTGAAAGTGATTATTTCATACATGACTTTTTTTTCTGTGACTATTTTTCCAGGCATCTTTTGACCTATTTCATTTCCTAAACAAAGGAGTTACACAGGGTTGGCAGATAGTGAGAGGTCATTCAGGAGCAGTCCTGGTGAAAAACCAGGTTGCCTTATTATTCCAAAGAACACTCCAGATTACTCAGAAATACTTCAGATGCTCCATGGAAAGGGCCATTACTCCTTTATAGTCCATGAGCCACCTTAATTTTTGGGGGGTGGGGTGGGGAGGCTTCTTTAAGTGATCTCTTAAGTGACATAATAATAATAATAATAAATTGAGATTTATTAACCGCACCCTCTCCCCACAGGGACCCGGGGCGGTGCACAGGCATAATTAAAAACGATATACAATAATACAAACATTACTTAAAATAGAATTAAATAGAATTACCCGTGCTAAAAATATAAAATTAAAAACCCATTAAAATTTGTAGTTAAAAGACAGAGAGAACTATTCAAGGCCGGCCAGTCGAAAGAGATGGGTCTTCAATTTTACACGGAAGGAGCGGAGGTCAGTGGTCGTTCTAATATCAGGGGGAAGGTCGTTCCAGAGGGCCGGGCCCGCCACAGAGAGCGCCCTTCCCCTGGGCGTCGCCCGCTGACAAAGTCTAGTGGACGGCACCCGGAGAAGCCCCTCTCTGTGGGAGCGAATCGGTCGTGAGGATGTGTGGGGCAGGATCCGATCTCGCAGATAGCTAGCACCTCTTGATTTCCTTCAGCATACACAATCCATATATTGTGTCGCTGTAAGCTGAAATTTCTCAGATGCTTTCCAGGACTATGACAGTTTTTCCAAATCTCACCCACTCCTGTTACAGTTATCTCCACCAACATGCAGAATCAGGTTCTCCATTCCAACCTATGACATTTACCAAAGTTTCTCTGTGCTTTGTGTGATCACCCACTAGCTATCCCCTGGCAGGCCACTGTTGTCTACTCCAATCTTTCTTCTAAGCCATGTCCAATCTTAGTATTTTACTTACTAATTAAGTAGACCTGAATGATATATTCTAGAATTCTCCTCATTTAACAAAGACTATCACTTGTTTAGGAGGAAACAATTTTATATTTTCCGTTAATCACCAATGCCATATTTTAAATTTAATCTTTCAGATTTGCCATTATGATATCACTTTTCATATATGAAATGGTTCTAAACCTCAACATGTTTTTACTGTAATTATTCCCTCCTTTAGGATAATTTGTCAATTTGAATATTAGGAATAATTCTTGAGAAATATGGAAAAAATAAAATTCTTCTAATATTAATTCCCAAAGAATTCTGAATTAATATTAAAATTTGCAGGAATTACATAACATACATCCCTAAGAACTGAAACAAAACAAATATCTGCATTTAATTTTTCATTTCATGTAGAAATGTCGCATAGATTTGTCACCTTTGTTTTTTTTTAAGTATAATTAAAAAGATTAAAGGAAAATATCCCTTTCAACCAAACAAAAAACCCTTCTGTATTAAAGTCAAGGTTCATAAATGTAGTTTAATTAGTATTACAAACCTGGTTAACATTTTCATCTTAATACAAAATGATCTTTAGTATCTGCAATTTACCCCTCAGCTATAATTTTAAACTTAAGCAGCTATGAGGAATTCAATCAATAAAATATTTCGCATAATACTGAATTGGCTCCACTCTTTATTTTAAAAAAATGATTATTACCAGAATATTAATAAATCATTCTGCAGAATGAGATTTCTAAAAAGAGGTTTCTGTACACTATAATGTTATTGTAAGTAAAGTTCACTTTAATTCTAAAACCATTATTTCAATCTTTCTTTGGTCATCTAGAAATAACCAGATTAACAAAGTTTTCTTTCCTATTATGCTTTATATGTTCTATTATGTGATAATTACTACACTTTATATAATTATTGCCTGAACAACACCTCTGATAAATGTATTGAAAGCTAATCTTCATGCTTTTTAAACTGATGTAACAGAATATTTTGAGCAAAGGAAGCCAACAGCTGTGTATTATTTTCTATATACCGGAATACTATCTAGATTCCATAGTGGCTTACTTATGAGTCAATTATTATCAGGCCAGATCTTGCATTGCTTTCACTCATTGTAAGGTACTGCTTGATTATGTTTTGACCTTCTGTTACCATTCCTAATCATAGCATTAATTTGGCCTGGGAGGTTGAATTGAAGTACTTGTTCCAGTCCAGCTCTTGTATCTCACAATCTATAATAGTTATCCTATTTATTAAGGGATCTTTAAAGAACTGTAAGAAAATAACTTTCAAAATATGTTCATCCTACAAATGTAATAGGGATTGGAAAATTATATATTTTATAATCTATGTCAATTCTTATTAGATGGCTTTAAGACTATTCTATAGCCTTACCTTTAATACTCTTCTGAATGACAATATTAGCTAGATGATCCTACTTTTGAGAACCTAAAAACAGTGCATTTATAGTTTTATCTGTCAACTGGGTCAGAATTTTCTTTTTCTCGTTTGTCAGGATTTTTATAAGAAATTAAAGAAAAACTTAAAAGATTCCCACAGTTTATGAGTCTACTGAGAAATATAAACTTTCAGTTTGGGTGATAAGAATGAAGTATGAAAAAGTATGAACATAAAATGAAATCATTTTGATTATAAATATTTAGTATCTGCCCAAATATTCAGGAAACATGCCATTATGTGGAACTGCATACAAGAAGAGAAAAAACAAATGTTGAAAAAGCTTCTGAGGAAAAGAACTACGGTAACTGTTAAAAACAAATAAAAGCTTTAATAGAAGTCCATCTTTGAATTCAGTTTGTTTAGGGGAAGAACTAATTTGATCTGGCCACTAATGAAAGCTTTACATATCTATAGATGACTATGAAGGAAAAACTGGCAAGTTACCACAGCAATTTCAGCAATGCTTTCCATGGCTTTTATTCTTAGTGGTTTAAAAGTCATCTTAAATTACTCTTTTAGAAGACATAATTTGATTTTGCAACTTTCACAAACATTGTTGTTTAAAGAATTAAAAGGAATTTCCCATTCTTTCAAAATGAAATGCTTTCATGCTAGTATTTTTCAACCTTGGTAAGTTTAAAAGATGTCAAGTCCCAGAATTCCTCAGCCAGCTTTGTGAATTCTGGGAGTTGAAGTCCACATATCTTAAACATGCTGAAGCTAAGAAACACTGTTTGATGCTTTTGAACAGCATTCTAAAATGACATATAGTTTTTGTATGATTTTCATTCTCCTGTTGTATTCAGATAATTTAACTTTTATTATCAGGCCATTAATGATATAGACCAAAGAAAACAAAATATTGGTAGCATGATATTCGAATGAGATATATAGTGATAAGGTTCATAATTTTGAGGCATTCCCTCAGATAAGACATAGTCAACAGCATTAAGAAAAATAATAATATGATAGTATGTCCCAAATCTACCATGTTCTGTTATCTCTATCAAAGCAGCACTGTTAGCTACAGGGACCTTTTCTCATAAGATTAATACAAAATTGTGTTTATGCCAATTTTCTTTCTAGTGTCATTGACATAATCCAGAATAATAGTGAGATTACCTGTTTGAGGATACATATATGCCTTTAAAAACAAATGTAATACATTAATTTTATCAAGCAATGAAAAAAACCCAAAGTAAAATAGTAAGTAAAATAAACTAGCCCCCAAATCGAAAGCAAATAGACAGATCTTTATTTGGTAGCAAAAAGACATTGGCATTAACATCTATTTTCCTTTATTTGGGAAAGTGTAGTTTAGGAAAAATACACCTTCATGTGGTCCTTTAGACAGAATATACTAATTAATATAATTAATAATTCTGAGCTAGAAGTTATGCAAATTATGACTGTAATAAAAATTGGATTTAATTTCAACTAGAAGAACATCTGCAACTAGTTCAGATATTTTAAATCAATGAAATATTTTCATCCTGTAGTCCTGAGTTATTTTTCAGGCCAGTCCTATAGTATAGTAATCACAAGGAAGTTACCAGTGTATGACTTATAGAGACAAGGCTATCCCTGTCTAGGAACACTTGAAGCTGGCAATCCAAAATAACTCCAAGCAAGTGAGAATATTTTGGGCACCAGGAACTGGTTCCACGGAGAGAGGCTTTTCCATGGACCAGAGGTTTTTAGGTGCTGCTTGCATCATACAGATGGGACTTCACTTGTTTGCATGGCCCGATTACTGGCATGCTGTGGACCAATACTGATCCACAAACTAGGGATTGGGAACTCTTCTCTACTGAGTTGGAGGCTTCCAATGCATTCATCTAGGATAAGGAATTCTGCCTTCTTGAGATTCCATTTCAAATTATTGATTCCCATCCAACTGTTATAGAGTCTAGAAACCAGCTAAGAAACACTATTGCTTCATCTCATTCTGACAACCAACCTCAAAAATATTTTTTCAAATATGTATTAGTTTAATTTAAGCCTAACATCAGTTTGGTCTTAATCTTTTTCAGCTTAGTTTACCTGTCACATCATACACAGGAGGGTGTATGAACAGTTCCTACTCCTTCTTGCACCTTACTGGATATAATTAACACAAGAAGATTGTACCTGGGCCTTTACTCTTAAACCTTTCCTTTCTAATAGAGGCAAGAATTTGTTTCAAAACAGTACAACCATACTTTTCAAAGTCTAGACTGATCAGAGGCTGCTTGGAGGTTTTGTTAGCCAGCAAACTGTCTTGTTCTGGTTTCCTCTTGTGCTTCTCATTCATTTTTGGACTTAGCATCATTTTGCTCTGGAAGAAGAGTCACCATTTCCTCTAATTTCTGCAAATAACAAACTGCATGTTTCTGAGTCTGTTGTTCTTATTCCAAAGCAGTGAATTTAGTCACCCAGCAAATGAAAGCTTTTCTGTTTGTATGTCATATATTTCAACAATACACTTTCAAACTGAATTTAGAGGCAATTCTTTGTTCCCATGCATCAGGGAATTTTTATATATCTATGTTCTGCGTTAATGTGTTTTTCCCATCATGTTCAAAAAGCGAATTCTGATTATTTGTGAACTTTGATCCACAATTCCCTTTCACTCATCCTGGAATAGCAAATGTGTATATTTACACTGTCATCTGAAAATATAACTTGGAAACCACATTATTGAGCCTGTCACAGATGTTTTTTTGAGGGAGTGACCAATTTGTTCACAGAAAAAGAATCAAAAGAAACCTAGAGATTTCCTTTAAAGCATAGTGCTCACTTTCAAGTATGCCTCTAGGTTTCCGATTAGAGTCTAACTTATGCTGCTTAAAGACCCAGTCTTTAAGAATGATAGGTATAAACTGTGCCAAATACAGGTATTCTGTCATGTTCAATGAAATATTTAAGTTTCCTGCTCTACCATTGGCTCTGAATATATTATGGAGCTAGAATCATCCTATCTGAATAGCAATCTCAGAGTACTTATCTAGGCAAACAGATTACTGCAGCTGGACGTTCTTGATTCTAACGGAAGGTTCCCAGTTCTGTTGCATTTAAGGCATTTCCATTGTTCTGCCTTTCTGGTTTTGATATTCTGGTTTTATCCATAGCTCCATCTCAGCATATAAAACTTTTCTACTCTATTAGGATTCTTAATTTGGTTTTCAGGCCTTCTCTGACTATCCACATGGTCTCTTTCAAATCTTTAGTACTGTTCCTGCTGTTATCTGATATTTATGTTTTTTAAACTTCTCTCTGTAATAATTCTGTGAGATTTCTTTTTCTTTTGCATCTTTCTGTTTTTAAACTGCCTTCATATAACTCATATTTGTAGTTATGTTTAATTGGATTTTTTGGCCTTCCTGAAGTTGGCTTGCAATCTGATTTATTTACAAGTTAACCTTGCCAGAATAACCAGATATTTGCAGTGATGGTTGATGTCACTTCTGAAGAAGACTGTTGATGCTGATTCAAATCATATAATGGTAGTCATTTTAGGCTTGGCTTTGTCAGTAGCCATTGTTTGGACTTATTAATAACTAATTGTAATTGCAATTATATGTTCATATAATCTTCTACCAGAATATTGTACATTGCCCAGAGTCACTGCTCATGAGATGGGTGATTATATAAATTTTATAAATTAATAAATAAACAAGCTAAATAGGAATGGCTAATGGCTTTGTGAACATTTTACTCTCCTCTTTGGTAAGCAAGTTATCCACAAAGTATGACAAAAAAATTTAGAATGGAAGCCACAACAGTGTGATCAAAGTTCAATTCATTTTTAATATATATCACATAGATTACCTCTGCAAAAATATGCAGAGCTTTGATTGTACCATCCCAGATGACATTTTTTTTTTTAACCATACACTGCTTTGGTGTTATATAGATCAGCTATATAGATTAGTATAGGCAGTGTAGTATAGTATAATTATCTTCCATCTATTGGATTCTATTCATTAGTATCATCGCTTTTTGCCAACAAATGTCATATACAAAATTTTATTCTTTTTGATATAATAATTGAAAATCATAATAAATCATCAATAACACTTGAGAGATTTATTTTAAAGATAAAATAAATAAGGCATTAGCTCTTCAAATCCTTATCTTTCATTCCATTGAGAATCCTAAAATGTTGAGGGGACCCTCTTTTTTTGTAGTAACAGAGACCAGTCTCATAAATAAACTCTTGAAAATGCAAAAAAATAAATAAATCACTGTCTCTTGTAAAATATTACCAAGTAGCCTTCTTCCACCAGTATAGTTTCAGCAAGAAAAAAAGTGATGGGTTGTTTCTTCTTCAACTGGATAGGCTAGATGGAGAAGTTTCTGTCTACCACAGTTGCCCACCTCGGAGAGCCTGAGTTGATGTAAAATTGAATGTCTCTTGTTTGATTATTGTTCTGTTCTAATTCTGATGGATTGGGATTGGCTCTGCACTTTGATTTGGACTGAGCCTATCCTTACAAGCAAACAACTGCTTATTCAGAGATAGGTTTGGCAGAGAGAGACCCTAACAGCTGATTCATAGATAGGTTTGGCAGGGAGAGCCCAGGTAAATAAAATAAAGCAACAGTCCAATACCTGATTGTGATTGTGGCTGCATTTCAAACAGGTTGGAACATCAGATTTTAGAGTGATGATGGAAAGTTTTCCACTTGGTGGGGGAAGTGACTGGAGATTGTCAGTCTAGAGATGGGATCATGATAAATAGGTTTAGTTCATCATCTTCCAGCTGACACAGGGTCCTTTTGTTGATAGGTATTCAGCATTATCCACTCATAGTAATGCAACTTCCATTCTTTATGACTCCTCTGTACTGCTCATAAGCTCTGATGTTTTATAGAATACATCTAAATATAAGGCAATCTATTTTCAGGCATCCCAAACATCCAGTCTCCCACGCATGCACTCAGACCAAAATAGGAGTACATGGGCTCATTCTCATGTTACTATTTAATAACATGGCATCCCTCCCCCACCCCCAGCCCTTATGTCATTCATGTATCTGAAAACAGCATGTGGAAATAATTAATGTGCCTACAAGAAAGAGATGTGCATATTGAAGAGACTGCCTCTGTGCTACTTACTTGTATTAATTATACCCACATGGGAATGACTCATGAGAGAACACTTATGTCTTTAAAAGGTAATGTTGGGAGCAGCCGTAAGCTTTAAATACTACCACTGAGAATCATTTACTTTTAGCTTCATTTCTCATCTCCACTCCTTCCCCCACCATTTCATCTTCTCATTTTGCATAATTTTATGTTTGTAATTTTTGCCCAGAGAATTGTCAAATTTCCCAGGCTCCTGTGTCAAATCAAGTGACCATGGCAAAGTGAATAGGTCATAGCAATCTAGGCCAGGATGACCACTGAAGTGGGCTTGGTGGAAGGCTATGGATCTTTGGCAGTAGGAGACTCTACAAACTAATCACTGTCTCTGAAAGTGTTCAGTTGAATACAAATGGTGCATATCAGTGCAGGCTTTTACAGTCTGCATCAGTCCAGTTGTGCCCCAGAATGCTCAGATTTCATTTCAGAGCCATAATTTTTTTTAAAAAAAAATTTAGACTAAAAGAGTTGGAAGGGATCTTGGAGGTCTTCTAGTCTAACCCCCTGCTTAGAAGAAAACCCTTTATCATTTCAGAGAAATGGTTTCCGTTCTCTTCTTAAAAACTTTCAGTTTTGGAGCATTCACAACTTCTGGAAGCAAGTTGTTCCACTGATTAATGATTTTAACTGTCAGGAAATTTCTTCTTACTTCTAGGTTGCCTCTCTTGACTAGTTTTTATCCATTGCTTCTTGTCTTGTCCTCAAGCTATTTGGAGAACAGCTTGACTCCCTCTTCTTTGTGCCAGCCCCTGAGATATCAGAACACTACTGCCATGTCATCTTTCTAAAAAAGAAAATCTAGAACTGTGAAATCTGATAGCAGGTCAAAGATTGGGACCTGGTATGGTTATTTGATAATTATGTGTTGAACATTAATATAGGATAGGCAACTTGCATATCCCGATTTCCATCTTTTTGATTCTTACCACTTTTACAAATGTAACCAGTATTGTGCATTAAACTAGTAGGGTAGCTAACCACACTAAGAGCATGGTTGCCTACTGTATCACTCCATGGACACTACAGAGATGTCAAAGGGGAGAGACAATGGAAAGAAGGAAAATGGTTTTCAAGGTTTCCTATCATCGTTTTAACCCAGGAGATAATTTAGACAATTTCTAAAATTTGTCTAAATGAACTGCAAGCAAAAGGAGTAATTAAAATAATAAACACAGATAGTCCTCTACTTAGGACCACAACTGAGTCCGAAATTTACGTTGCTAAGTGAAACATTTGTTAAGTGAGCTTTGTCCCATTTTATAACTTTTCTTGCCACAGTTGTTAATAACATGGTTATTAAGTGAATCTGGCTTGCCCATTGACTTTGCTTGTCAGAAACTCTCAAAAGATGATTACATGATCCCAAGACACTGCAGCCATTATTAACTGTGAGTCAGTTGCCAAGTATTTGACTTTTTATCACGTAACCATGGGGATGTTGCAACAGTTGTAAGTATGAAAAACGGTCATAAGCCACTTTTTTCAGGGCCATTGTAACTCTGAACGGTCACTAAACAAACTGTTGTAAGTTGAGGATTACCTTTACTATTACATTTAACTGAAAAGGAGGATATCCATCCCAACTTCTGCTTACTAGAGTTTCTCAGACCTTGGCATTAGCTCCAAGGAGAGAAATAGAATTGACCTGCTTGCTAGTAATTAGCTGAAGAATTTACATAGCATTTTTTAAAATTCTTGTACTTGATGTTTCTACATTCCCTCAGTGTGCAAGTCTAATCTAGTAGTAGCAGTGTCCTTTTTTGTTTTGTTTTAAAGAAAGGCTATATTTTTCCTGGCCAAACACCAGTCTTAAAAAAAAAGTATGCTGTTTCCAATAATAATAAAAATGCAGACAGATCCACCCACTAAATATCTAAAAATACTTTTAGATTAAAAAAAATAAAATAAAAACCACTCCTGAATTTTTGTATAGCCTTTTGAAGAAAATAGATATACAAATATCAGTGAGCTGGTCTGTAGAAGTTAGAATTCCAGACTCATCTTTTCACAATACAAGTAACATGTTACTAATTTTTGGTTTGCTTTGGCAGATATTCATATCTGAAATAACTGCTGGAGATTCTATCAAACCTGTATTTGCATTATGAACACAATCAATAATTGCAAATTAACAACCAGGTGTGTCTTCAGGCTGTGGTAAAAAAAAAAAGTTAAAATGGCAATCACAGCAGAGTGATTTCTATTATGGCACAATCTTAGCTTTTTTTTTCCTTTCAATTTCAATCAATTTCAATCAATTTTAATACTTATAAACCGCTCCCTCTCCCCATGGGGACTCGGGGCGGTGCACAGGTAGAATAAAAACAGTAAAAAATATACAAACAATTCTAAAACCAAATTAAACTTAACCTGTGCTAAAATTCCCATAAAACTAACTATACTAAAAGCTACCCAATAAAAACCCCAAGACAGGGAGACTATCCCAGGCCGGCCAGACAGAAAAAGTGAGTTTTTAATTTAAGACGGAAGGAGCGGAGGTCCGTGGTCATTCTAATATCGGGGGGAAGGTCGTTCCAGAGGGCCGGGCCCGCCACAGAGAGAGCCCTCCCCCTGGGCGTCGCCCAGGATATTTCTCCACATAGCCATATAAATTCTATAGAAATATCTCTCTCTTTCTTAGTTATTTAAATACTTACAAAGTTCATACAGTCACACTAATCATTGATCTATGTATGAGATTTTTGTTTGAGCTTTTAGGGATATTATCCATTTTGTCCCAGGTTTACTGCCATATCCAGTGGCAACATTAAGATACATAACAGTGGTGGGATTCAAATTTTTTTACTATTAGTTCTGTGGGTGTGGCTTTGTGGGCGTAGCAGAGGAACGATACTGCAAAATCCCTATTCCCTCCCCACTCCACTAACCTGCTTTCCAGCTCCATTCTCCTGTTCAGGGCAACAAAACAAGATCAGCTCGGAAGCTGGGAGGCTGGGAGGCTGGGAAGCAGCCAGCCTATTTGCCGGTTCTCCGAATTACTCAAAATTTTCACTACTGGTTCTCCAGAACCTGTCAGAACTGGCTGAATACCACCTCTGGCACATAAGAAAGAAAACCACAGTTTTACATTTATGGAAAAGAAATGTAGGTACAGTATAGGCAAGGAATAACTAGAGAATAGCAAAAGAATCTACAATTAAGTTTAAAGCCATAAGAAAACACCTTAACTATACAGACAAAGTGATAATTGGAAGGGAGACTTCAGTTGTGATGCCAATTCCTGTTTCTGAGAAACAACAGTGGGAGAACAGCATGTCTCGAAAAATTCCAGAGGAATTTGGATAACTGCTATATAATAATCAAAATGCTAGAAAGAATGGGCCTAATAATAAGTGTTGATCTATTTTAGTATTTTCTATTCATATGAATATGGAGTGTATGTCAGATATAGATAAAACATGTATTTACAGTTAGAAACTCATGTGTAGCAATATCTAATTATAAACATCAATTTTCTATGTGCAAA
This sequence comes from Rhabdophis nuchalis, assembly GCA_039707465.1. Lineage (NCBI taxonomy): Eukaryota > Metazoa > Chordata > Lepidosauria > Squamata > Natricidae > Rhabdophis > Rhabdophis nuchalis. The sequence goes on along the minus strand of CM077645.1, from coordinate 187,917,000 downwards.
ATAAATAAATAAATCAGAAGCACCATCTTTGAATAGACAATAAATTATATTATAGTGAATTACATTGGTGGGATGGGAGTTTAATATAGGAGACATTAAATGATTGATAAAGCAAATAGTCTCTTGACAGACTTTGACACATTATTTCAACTTATGACGTACATTTCAAGGTACTCCTGACTCATATTTTACTTGAATCCTTGCTTAATTTCCTAACAAATTCAATTTTTAAAAATTCCTTTTGAACATAGTTGCCCTGATCTATAGATCAAACACCTAGTGCTTCTTTCTGTGACTGTCCAGCACAATAGTTATGCTTCTGATTCTTCATGTTTTCAGTGGTGGAATAATGATTTTTCTTTTAAAAAAAAAGATGAGATAAAATAGCTAAATAAGTTGCTATCATTTTAAAAATTCTGAAACAAATAGAATTAAAATAAGAAGGAAGGAAGGAAGGAAGATAAAGAAAGATAGACAGAAAGACAGAAAGAGATCTGCCAAGTGGACATAAGATCTATTTTATGATTTATCAGTTCTTGAAAATAGAAGATTCAATATTATTGCTAATAGTCCAAAGTTATAAAAACATTCAAACAGTGATTCCCTTCTGTATGTTTTGCTTCCCATTCCTCCCCACCCCCACCCCGTCGGAGGTTTACTATAGACTAAGAGAAATAGAACATATTGAGAGTCAGGATGTCTGGGGTCGACAATGTATGTAAACACCAAGTAAATGAGGCTAATATTTTAAAATGCAAGATGATGCAGAGTGATTGCAGGTTAACATCTGCTTCTGGAGCAGACTGCCTTTTAGCCTGACTTTTTAAAATAAAATGTTTTAATTCATGTTTTTTCGGTGGATTACAACAGGTGTTATTGATTTCATAGATTTCTTTGAGATATTGCTTTTTTATTCTTTTTTTTTTTGAACATCACTCCGGACTCCTTTGGGATGAAGAGTGGAATAAAAATAAAGTAAGATTATAAAGAAGGAAGAGGAGAAGGAAAAAGAGCAGCAGCAGGTGGAAATGAAACCCTTTCAGATGTTGCTTAAGCTTTGTTTTCCATTGATGGCTTTTGCACAGCTCCAGTCATTGTTGGTGAAGAGGTGCCCCACTGTACTATTGAAAATGAGAAAAAGTATATGCACTTACTGCCTGGTAACTGCTTGCATTAGTTACTCCCCCCTCCCTCCTTTGGCCGGTAAAAAGATTTGCCATCCCGGGGGAAGTAGAAATAAAGGTTGAGCAGGCTACTGACATTCCTCAGCAGATGAACAGAGGGGCGTGTTTTTTTCCAACAGCCATCCCAATTTCTAGCCCTCAGATGTGCAGGCTCTCAACAAAGGGTGGAAGGAATATGCAATCAGACAAGTGAACTCTTTCTTGCTAGCAATCAGAGAGAAGAGGGAATGGAACAGAAGAAAAGTAGCCACAACAATCTAATATGAACTGAAGTTTTTATTGGAAGAAGTGATGCGATGTATCAGAGGGAATAGAAACAACTCCTGTGTAATTGTATTTTATGTAAAGTGCTTTGGGGATTCTCCTAAACAGAAGGCAGGATATAAATAAACAAATAAAATAGAGAATGGGGAGACAGCAATTTGTATTGCTTGCCAGTCTACCAGTACCAGTGGTTTGCCATTCCTGATGAAGATATCATTTTATTGCATATTATGAGAGCTTTTAAACAAACCAGAAGTGTGCCAAAAGTTTGAACATACAGGAGATTTAGATTATCCCACTTCACTTAGGACCAGGATTCTGTGTGAGTCATCATTAGATTTCTTCTTGTCAAATGAAAACCACAGGGAGGCAATTTTGATGGGTAAAAGAAAAAAAATATTTTCTATCTTTTACATTATGATCCAAATCCTTCACCCCTTCCACCAACCCAACGCTTTTTAAAACTAGTTTTAATAGACACTTCAACAGATTACCTATAAAGCAGGGGTCTCCAACCACTGGACTGTGGCCCACTGCTGGAAATAGGCACGGGCAGCTGGCTGGCACATATGTGTTTGTGCAGCTCAACTTGTATAAGTGGCAGGCTATCACATGCATGCATGCACGCACCAGCTCGCCTGTACTGGCCAGTTCACCTCTGCACCCCCACCGGATCACTAAGCCATAAAGGCTGGAGAGAGCTATATAGAGGACCTGAAGTATTGGGAATTTGGTGTTATGATGGTTAAAGCATCAACTTAAAAACTTGGAAACTGTAAGTTGTAGTCCTGCCTTAGGCACAAAGCCAGCTGGGTGAGCTTGGGCCAGCAATTGTCTCTCAGACCTAGGAAGGAGGCAGCAGCAAACCACTTTTGAAAAACCTTGTCAAGAAAATTTCGGGGATGTGTCCAAGCATGACTGAATGGAAGGGAAAAAAATGAGAAACAATATTTTTATGAATCATTAGATGAGCTTTTAGTAAATACAGTATCAGGATCCTGCAAGAGCAGAAACTTTCCCTTTGAAGATAGCCCAAATCTGAAATACAAAGAAAGCTACAGAAACATTGAAATTTCCATGGCATCTTTCCAATCATGACAACTCTTTTATATTTCTCCTCACTTTCTCTAGATTTTGAAGGTAACCCCCCAATAGATGAACTATATGAAAAGATTTACCACATTCCATTGTCACTGTCATTGGGCAAAATTGTAGGCTTCACTTTTGTATTAACATGCTGGTTGAACCTAGAAATCTACAGTATATATTAGCAGATGCAATTTATACTGGGAGTGCATAGTTCTAACAAATTCTGGTTTATGAACATAAACACAATTCTGTTTATAGTTTCAAACAATTGTATTCTTCCTTTGAAGGCTTGATCACCTGTTGTGGAAGCTGTGGGAACCCTGAAGATGGTCCAAAATGGCTTCAGGGTTGACACTGTTGTTATTGTTGATATTACTTCCAGGCTGGAAAAAAATAAGAATATTTATGTTTTTTAGCAGTTTGTTGCTATCAGTGTTACTTTTTGGGCATTCATTTCTTAAAATTGAGTTTGAGAGCTGTTGCAGTGATTGAATCATGCATTGTTCATCCTCATCCTATGCAAATAATGTGATGAATTTCTGAAGTCTAGATAGAAAAGCAGAAATATTTGAAGCTTTTCCTTTCAGTTTTTCTTAGCTGACACCTGTTTTATTCTGAAAAGCAAAGTTGGAACTTCAATTGGAATGTACAGTTGTCTGTCACATAGCTATACCTTTCCTTTCTTCTGTCTTTGACTGCTATCTTTATTTGTATATTTTGACTTCACGCAATGGTTTTAAGAAGAAAAGAATTTGAATCTATCCAAGGTCATCCTTTATGGAAAATATCAGAAAGTGTAAGGTTCTTCAAAAGTTTCAGAAACCACTCTCTTTGGTAATAATAATAAAAAATGGTTCAAGATACTTTAAAGCAGGGGTCTCTAAACTTGGCAACTTTATGACTTGCGGACTTCAATACCCAGAATTTGGATTTCAACTTGTGGACTTCAACTCCTATGCTGGCTGAGGAATTCTGGGAGTTGAAGTCCACAAATCATAAAGTTGCCAGGTTTGGAAAACCCTGCTTTAAATAATTTCTATTCTGTTTCAAAAGGCCTAATTTTCATCCAATCCAAACCACATTTTCATTATTTTGGAAGTAGCAGAGTAGAAAGACCACATGAATAACTTTGTTTATAGAAAATCCCTATGCTGACTAGAAAAGAAATGCCACAAACAGTTCTCTAAAAGTGAAGACACTATTTTACCTGGAAGCAAATTAATAACTTGCACCTTTAATATTTGAAATGTATTAAATTTTAATTGATCAATAAATCATTATGAGGCACTGGCTGAGTTTACATTTAGAATTGCCTATTGTGACTGAATTTACTGATTAAAGATACAAGGTAAGCCTGCCATGGAGATCAGGTCAAATATTTCCAAACTTTAATTTAAAACTTAGAATGGGACCAGGACTTCAAAACGTCTCTTTGATGTACTTGCGAACCAGCAATAACAAAATACAGCCAGTCACTAAACTTGCCCAAAAGTCTCAATGGTTATCTCTGTCATTGTGGGTTTCAGACAATTACAAGCTATTGAATTAAAAACAGAAGACTATAGAAATTATAAGTAAAGGGAGCCTGCCTTTGCAGATCCTTTAAATAAAGTTGCAAAATATGAAGGTATCATGGAAAGAAGTACTAGTAAATATAAATCTGGAGTTTTACCATTTCCTGTATCTAATCTAACTATAATTAGATGGATTAAAATTAGAGAAAAATGTTGGTTAAGTATCATGGCTGATACGTAGATGTATTTCACATTACAGCTTTGATCAACAAAGAAATACTTAAATTATATTTCTGGCACAATCTAGTCAGGGATACACAATGCCTTTCGGCTGTAGTATCATGCCCAATTTAGAATGGCCTTTTGAGGATCACACTCACAAGGAGGTTACGCCACACTCTATATTGGGAGCAAATGTTAAAAGGCATATGTAAAAAAAATGCGTCGCCCAGGCTCTCAGGGGCACAGAAATGCATTGTGGTGGGTCGCATGTATCCTCTAGATCAGGGCCCCCAACCTTTTTGGCACCAGGGACCGGTTTCATGTAAAAATTCCACGGACTGGTGGGTGCCTCCAGCGGGTGAGTCCAGTCACGTGGGCCATGCATGCGTTCGGCAGACACGTGAAACCTGAGGCGGGAACCCGTGTCTCATGGGAACGCGACCCGGGGAGGGCACCTTGCGTGCAACCAGGCGGGAAAGCTGCCAGGGGTCCCAGGCGAAGGATCCTCGGCTGGGGCAGGGAAGGACGGGCTGCATTCCGGGCAGGAGAGCCTGGCAGCCCCTTCCCACGTGCAGGGCCAGGTGGTGCACTGAACCCCCCCAATGCAGGCCGTTGCTCCCGTCCTGTCCCCAGGAAGCACCCTGGCCAGCCGCCAGGATAGCGGAGCATTTGCTACACTTTCCTAAGAGTTGCGCTACTCTCTTCACTGCTCACTTCGGCCCGGTTACGTTCAAGCCATGGACCAGCTTCGGTCCGCGGTCTGGGGGGGTGGGGACCCCTGCTCTATACCTATGATGGCAAACCTATGGTACGTGTGCCCAAAGTGGCACATGGAGCCATGTCCTCTGGCACGCATGGCATCGCCCATTCCTCTTTTGGATTTCTGGCATGCATGTGTGCACGACAATTGGCTGGCCTTTGTGTGTGCAGTAGTGATGGAAACTGGAAAAGCTGTTCTTCCATTTTCTGGCATGAGCATGCACGCTGGCCAGCAGATTGTCGTACGCACATACAAGCCAGTAACCAGAAGACTAGTTAGCTGGTGCACATTCACATGCTGGAAACCGGAAGTTCATGTCCCAGTGCATGCATGCCTCCTCGGCAGCTCCTCTTCTAGTTTGTGTCCCAGACAAACATGCAAGCTTGCTCCCTTTTTGTCATTGGGTGCCGAAAAGGTTTGCCATCACTTCCCTATGCTACATTTTGTAATACTGAAGGCAAAGGAAATCTGTCTCTCATTTTAATTTCAATAGAAAGAAGATACACCTAAATCCTGTTTATGATTGCTCAGAAGACTTCCTTTAGGTGCAAATAGAAATCTTCCTAGGTATGCCTACACCAGGCAATAGCTTTATCATGTTTATGTTTTGTTGAAATAAAAAGAATTTCATTGTATTTGACATTGACTAGGCTGTACTCTGGGATCATCATATGCCAAACCAACCAGTGCTTTTACTGATAAATTTGTTGTTATTCCTATTTGACACAAAGGAAGTTAAGACACAATAGATAGAATTTGAGATTAAGATCATATGTATTCATACATTTGAAAGTGACATTTTCATATCTAAGGGCTGATTCCTTTTAGCCCAAAATCATGTTTAGCATTTGGTAAGATGACCAGAAATATTGCAGTCCTCTTGTCATGCCAAAATTTGATCAGGCAGTTGGATAGGGAAAATTTGAACACCTGATACAGACAATGTACAGATCAAGTTTTATCCATGCAATTTCACATAAATAGGAAAAAAGGATTCATATTAGTGACCGGCTAATAATCATGTAGTCTAGAATAATAGAGCATATATACTATAATTACAGGATATCTCAATAATTAATGGAATCCCCATATTAGATTGTTAAAGCCATATATATGAAATATTCAAGGTCTCATAAGTACTGAACTTTGCCACTAACACTTGCTGTATATCATGAAGGCTAGAGAATTCTGGTATACATATTTTAAAGTGGCTGAGATTGAGAAATACTGTTATATATGAAACCAGGCTTAAAATAATGTGACGTCAGCGGAAAACCATGTGCTAACTCTTTTAATCCTTCTCCCATGCTTTTAAAATCCAGAAGGCCCAGATGGAATCTAGTTTTTTTCTGCTTTTTTTCCATTTGTTATTTCTTTAAAAAAATATAACACAGTCATAATGAACAAAGTCTACTACTTTAGCATTTTCACCTCATTCTCCTATACCCGTGAGGGCATGCAGAGCCCATTCTGCATATATATTAGCCATTGCTCCAGCTCAATTCCACCACACATATGTGTGCATCTCCTGCTAGCCATCCGATTTTTGCGTCTCTGCTGTACATGCGTTGGAGGGTTGGGTACATGTGCAGGGGGGGTCACTTATGCATCTGCGGGGGCAGAAGTATTACGCATGTGCAGGGCTTGGGGCGCACACAAGGGGTGTCATGCATGCTTTGCATTATGAGTGTAGCAGTAGTGGGATATGACAGGTACGCCCCAGTACGGGTGTACCAGTGCCTGCTGGGAGCACCAGGTACAATTCCGGTATGGTGCTCCGGAGGACCCACCTGCCTGACCGCCCTCCTTACCTGTATTTGAGCCAAAAGGGGCTTATGTGCACGTGCACAGAGCATACAGCACCTACTGCTTGAAGCATTGCGGCAGCTGCACGCAGGCATGTGGTGGACACCTGGTCCCATTGCACCCTACCAGTTGCACCGGGATCCGGAACCCACTACTGGAGTGTAGGCACGTGCATGCATGCTGTCAAGCGTGCGTGTGCGCGCTTTCAACACACAACTACAAAAAGGTTAGCCATCACTGTCCTATACATATATCAGAACTAGGCAAAAGAACCGTGAAAAAAAAAAACGATAAGAATAAGAACCACAATTAACAGTTTCTTCTTTTTCTGGATTAACAAGAATTCTCTGGGTCTATTTTGAATTGTTTCTGTTAGAATTGTAATTCCTTGTGTCAAACTTTCACTCCGTCTCTCTTTCTTTCTAAGAGAACCTGAATTGTGGATTCAGCCTTTCTGTTATTGAAACTCAGAACCTACAATCAGTTACCATGTAATTAACTGTATTTTTTTCTCTGTCTGGTGAATGTATTAATTATCTTCAATGCAACATAATGGACTCTCTTCTCATGAACATAGTGTCCTTGGAAAAAGTTTTGTTTCATTTGTCAAATCTCTCCAGTAACCGAAAAGTACTTTGGAGCAGCAACTTCAAAAGTATTTCAGGAAGAAAGATAACATTTATAAACAAGGAAACTTACCTCAGCTATATACATTGATGAAATCTGCCCCAAAGGTTTATCTTTCTGCATATCACATAGATGAAATTTTCAGCAACATTGTAAACAACAATTTGAAGGTAGGTCTACCCGAAGAAGTGACTGGGCACCTCTGATCTCATGCTGCAAACCAGGAAGAGCGGGAAGGAACACCTCCCCCAGACACATAAATTTTAAAGATAATGATGTCTTTGGAATGTTGATAGTACAAAACTTTCAAAAGGTGAAATTATTTCTAAGTTAAACTAGCAAAGACGCAAACTGGCTCAGGCCTTTTTGCACCTCTGTGCTGGAGAACTGGCAAGGTTTAAATTACAGCAGCTTCAGTCTTTGCTTTCCAATCCCTTAATCCTTAAGGAGCAGAGGTTTCAGCTCAAGACAACTTCACACAGAGCATTAAAAAAGGGGTTTTTGAAGAACCTCCTTGTAGAGGGATGATCATTTCCCTCCCCTTCCCCTCCAGCTGTAGCTTTTTCTTGAAAATTAAAAAAAAACTAATAAAGACCAAATAAAACTGTTATAAAATAATTAATGTGTGTGAAGAGTCCTGGTTTTGTTTAATATATGTATATGAAAAGGAATACATGATCTTCAGTGAATCGTACCTGTGTTTTTTATCATTGTTTTACTGGTATTCCCTCATGTTTGTGAAATGCCAGATCTCCAGTAGAAATGGAAACTGGTCTCTAAGGTTGGTTTACATCTGGTAGCCAATACTGTTCTTTTTCCAAAAAGCTGTATAGGTTGACTATGGGCAATTATGGTCTGATCTAAGACATATGCATTTGCTAATTTGTTCCAGCTGTTCTTGGAACACTGAATTTGCCTTATCTATAATTAATGTTTTCTAATAGGACTAAAGTAAAATATATATATATATACAAAAACAAAACACAATCATTTCATTTTCTTAGTTTTAGGTTCTGATGGTAACAATTTCACATAAGTGTCTATGTGTTTGCTGCTTAAAAGCAAAATTGAGTTTGTGGTCCAAACTGTAATTTAAATTAAAATTTCCAGGTGTTATGTATATACTTCTCTACATCAAAGACAATGGGAAAATAATGACTTATTTAGGTTTGCTCCCCTAGGACTTAAATGGGGCAGAAGTGGTCATAATTGATTTTCAGAATCATTCTGGAAACTGTTATGAAAATTTCTAGTTAAGCTGGAATGTTGTTTTCTGAAACTCTTGCTGTGCATTGCCTTCTGCTGGCACTTTCAGATTGTGCTAACCGTACCTTCATCAACTGCATTCTGTTATTCTGAAATTCTGCAGGGAGATGCATCTGGTATGAAGCTATCATATCAGGCAGTTAACAACAAAATCATTTCCCAAAAATGTGAAGAGCTTTTAATGGAAAAATTCATCAGTGCAAAAGCCTTTACTGAAAAACGAGAAGTGGTGCCTGATTACTCTATGACAGTTTCCTCTGCATTAGAGAGTTTCCTAATTTTAAGTAAACATTTCTTTCTTTAATAAGCTTGTGCTGAGAGGCGCTGACAACTCACAGTGACAGAATTACATTCATATGCTTTTTCTTTTGAGCTGGAGAAAGTGGAATGCAGTGCAGTTGTTGTTTTGAGAACACAAAATGCGTGAAAGGGGAGGGAGAGCTAATTTTCTTTTCTTTCTTCCCAGTTTTGATTCTTCCTTCAAGATGGTTTGACCTTAATCCAACAAACTTAATGTGACATAACCCTGAAACAAAAACAGGAACGCCTCTCAGGTCCAGCTTTGGAATGAAAAAGCTGTAATTATTAGTCCTCTGTGTGATCTTTTCAGATTGTGCTGATGAGATGAAGTTTAATCTCCTTTCTCTCCTCTACAGCACCACAAACCACAGGCAGTTTAAGACTGCCTGGAAATCTCTCACATCTGGAAGAGCAATAATTCTTGGGATTTTGCTTGACAGCCATGACAAGCAGCAGGGCAGCCAGAAACAACTGTCTCTTCTGTTGTGTTATTTGCAAGAAATCAGGAGAGGAGGAGCAGCGCAGGACCACATCCTTCTTCAGCATATGTTAGAGGAGGAAATACTTTTATTTTCTGCCAGATGCTTCATGAATACGTCCTAAATATTACATAAGACAGTAGCTATCACTTCCAAACAAAATTCCTTGGTGTCTGCTAAGCTGCAAAACATATGAAGGCCTATTGTCTGGCAAAGGATTTGCACAGATTCTTCAGATATGTATATATATATATATATATAGAGAGAGAGAGAGAAGAGTGGAGAGGGAGAGAGAGAGAGATTTCAGATTCTCCATTTTGATTTATAGGGTTCTGCACACCCTGCTGGGGTGAATATGATACCATCTTCTAAGCAGGATTATATCATGAAATGTATATGGGATTTAGCTACAGTAACTTTTGCTGGGCAGTTCAGAATGGCCAGCAAAGTACAAGAATTTACGGCAGCACAGCTTGTGCTGTCAGACTTGGGGCTGGTGTTTATGATTTCAGCAGAAGCAGAAATAAACAACTTTTCCTTAATGGTTCTCTTTATATGTTCGGCAGCGGTACCTCTGCCTGGTTTCAGAACAGCAGCTGGTGCAGTGGTCTGTTCAATGGCATACCCAACCAGTGCCTGGTAATTTGCATTTCTGCTTGTTCTACTTTCGTTCTGAAGTAGCAAGAACTTCATAAATCAGAAACAAGTACCTGAACAAATAGTATGTATTTTTAAAAATATTTTTTAAAAAGAATTATAAATATATGTTGGACAAATAGAATCAGAGCTTGGGATGTTTCATAACCAATACAATTTTGTTGTATTTATGTTAGATAGCCATTTGTCTGAAATGGTATAGGGCTCCTGCCCACGCAGGGGGTTGGACTAGAAGACCTACAAGGTCCCTTCCAACTCTGCTATTGTATTATTGTATTATCTTGTACAATAACAATAAAGCTATACTATACTATGTGAGCCCAGGAACATTCTATTTAGTTCTTTTTTTAAAAAACAATATGTCTGTAAAGACATAAATATATTTAACAAAGGCTTTCACAAACTTAGCAATAGTCAAAAAATACAATGAAATTAAAGAAGCAGTGCTCAAAGACAGATAGAAGAACACTTAGAATACTGAGAATACTTTTAAAATTTAGTGATATGAACCATTCTATTAAATACAGGCCATTTCTGGTGTGTTCTTTAGGGAAAAATGTATTTTCTCTGGTCTGGAAGTAGTTAGAAAGTTTTCCAAGACCAAAAAAACCAAAATGAAACCCAACAGCCTAAAACCCCATAAAGAATTACCTGGAAGCAAATCTTACTGAACACAATGGGACTCCCTGCAGTGTCCGTTGAATGCTTTAGATATAACTAACACAGTATTAAAAGTTTATCTTTAAAAAAAAAATAGCCTCAATCCAGAAAAGGACACAGAAGGACACATTTACAAAATGGAGTACTAACTTAGAAAGTTAGTTTGGAATCTACCCTATCTTCTAGCTATACTACTTCCAAAGCTGTTTTTTAAGTGTACTTACTTTGAGGCAATCTTTGCTGTAGTATGTAGTAGACTTGTGAACCAGGGTTTATTGTTTGTTTATGCCTTAGGGCAAATATTCAGACAATTATGGGAAGAATTTCCCCCCTCCTTTCTCTTGTTATGCTAGCTCTGTCTCCCCTCCCCCCTTCTCCCATAAAAGAGGAAAGGAAATCATAGTTATTGTAATGTTTAAAAGTCTACTTCATTATTTTTTTAAATTACTTGACGGAATGCAGAAGTTATCCACTCTGGGTTTTGTTAGGGGCAAATTGTTTGTGATATTACAGTGGTAACGAAGTAGAGGCAGTGGTCATGCGTAAACATGTAAGCTCCCCATAAATGTAACTTCCACTGAGTACTATAGATTGTAGACAAAAGACTCAGTTTCAGTCTTTTGAAGGGGAAAGTTTGTGAATTAGAGATTTTCTGAGATGCATACATCCTGCCTTAACAGAGGGTAGAAATTGGGGAAGAGAGACGTTGTCCAACTCCAGCTGTTGCACCTGTTTTAGCTCAGCCTAATAGAGAAAGCCATGGTGATGGTGATTCATGTCCCTCTTACTGCACATTATGCATATTGATTATTGCAATGTGAAACGTAGATGACTTGGAAGCTACAAACAAGTGCAAAATGTAGTAGCCAGACTGCTAGCAGTTAAATGCAGTATTCCAAAACAACACTGATTTTGCAGTTGTTGCCTTGGTAGCTAAATATTCTCAGCCCTAATTGAAAGTATTGCTCATCACTTGTAAAGTCCTATATTACACAACCCTGGCTTACAGTAAGGAGTATATTATTCAAAATAATTCTGTCTATCAGGCATGATCCTCCAGAAAATTCTATTTAATCCTATGTTGATAAGAGATGGAGCATGAAGATTGAGGCCTTCATGAGGTCTTCTCAGTTGTTGTCCAATGCTGTGGACACATTACCTCAGAAATGCCTAACTCTTTGCTCCTGGTGTTTCATAAAGTAATGAATCCACTTTTTTAAAGATGAAATTTGACATAGAATACAGTGGTATCTGCCCAGTCATAAATATGATGGGTTATATTTTGTTCTTTATATACTGCTGTTGATATAATTAATTTTTATAGGAAATTCAAGACTGTTACTTAGGAATTATGTTTTATATTGATTTTAAATTGTGCACTATCCTGCAGTATAGAGATTTATAAAATAAAAAGACAAAGCCTTTAACTAGTTTGTGTGGGTTTATTAGATAGCAGCAGAAGCAGAACTAGAGATATGATTGTTAACCCTATAGATTTTATGGACAGTAATGGTGTGTGTGTGTGTATGTGTATCTGTGGGTGTGCATGTGAAAGAAGGAGAGAGAGAGGGGTGATTAATTTGCAGGGATGATGTCACCATTAGTTGCTGGGAAAAAGGATGATAAATACTATTCTTGTACCATATTTTTTATTTCAGAAAATGAGTGGTCTTTTATTTTAACTATACCACTACATAATACAACATTCAAAAGTAGAATATTAAAAAAAAAAGTCTCAGGCTTTCAAAATAGCCTTAAAAGGTAACCTTGTGCAATCTGGTATTATTGTAACTGACAATGATTTTGAACTTACTGAATTCAGATCTTGAAGAAGTTTCATAGATTCTTCTCCAGATCCACAGTTGCAGTCTGCCAGCCAAGGAAAGCATTCTCAATGCAATGTGGTAGGTAGATAGGTAGAAACAGATCTCTTCTTTGCAAAAGAAAGAGAAGGGGAGATTGCTTAGGTAAGTCTGTAGAGGGGAGCCATGATGCTGAGGGGGGGAACATATTTTGGCACCCTCACAATCTTTGTAACTGTAACTTAAGGGATCTTGGGTAAACCCTGATCTCTTAAGGTCTATTTTGAGATTTTATCTCTGATAGTATGTGATTGGATGGCATGCCACAATCAACATTTCACAAGCATTTAAAAATGCATTTAAGTAAACATTGAACATTCTGGCTTATAGTTCTTGCTATGAAATTAAATATAAATTCTCCCAAATGATCCTACATCATAATTATCTTATGTAAAGCATTTTCACATTTTTATTAAAAAAAATATAACCCTCACTTTTTAAAAGTTCAAAGACTGCTGATAATTCACTGTATATATATAATCAGGCAGAAAATGCATTTTAAAAATAAGAAGAAATGAGACAACAGCTCCGTGCCAAAGAAAAACAATTTCTCTGCCAAACTACACATTGTTAAGTTAAAATGTGTTCCATGTGGAAATAAGAAGACTGCTCTGATAGAAAGGCTAGTGATCTAAAGTCATCTGGCTGCATGCCTGTCAAGTACACATTTTGACTTCCAGTTTTACAACTAGAATCGAAAATATTCCCCCCCCCCCCCCATTTTTCTCTCTCTTTCAGATTCTTAAATGACTGTTTCTTTCTCCTGGTGATGCAACACATTCTCTAGTAAATTTATACATGCAAACTCCTAGGTTGTAAACAGAATAATATCCTACTATCGTAAGTCCTAAGATTGATTCAGATTCAATTCTGCAATTTGGAAAACAGCCTAATAAACTCAGACCAAAATAAAAACTTTCAGATTTAATTTATTACCAGATTCAAACAGGAATATATAATCACATGAGAACCTTGAAGGGTGCCACAGAATTTTCATTTAACAGTGTATGTGGAAGGGGATGATATTCAATAAATGGGGACCTTTCTCTGATTTCACCTTCCTGGAATTTAATGAGACACTTAAGTGTAGACTTTGGCAAGCAAAAAATACTATACGCCTGATATAAATGTTGGATTTTGGAAATTCATTCCTGTGATAGCTTGGCAAACTCATGGCTTCTTCCTCTTTCTACAGAATGGGATAACATTGCTCTTTCTGCAGAACAGAATAACGATAGACTTGAGTGACCAAGTCTGCCCAGTAAATCAACTTTTGTGTCAAGCACAGGAAAATCAGCGACTCCAGATCATTTAAAATGGATATATACGTTTTTATAAATTTGATGCTCTCTAAAAGAATCTGAACTACTAACTACTCAAAGCAAATTGGTGGTAGTTAAGAGTCAATGGAATTCATGATGGACTAGACTTAGATCTGTTGTGGGTATGAAGGGACTCAACACTGATGATGTGTTTGACCTCTCCCTCAGGCTCAGCCTGGTCATCTCCTACATTTTATTTTTAAATGAAAAGGCCTCTGATTAGATTTTTTTTCTGGGATAAAAATGATACATTTCCCTTTCTTTTGATAGTAAACAGCCCCACTTTTAAGATAAAGCAGAGAAGGAAAGTGTATCTAAAATCTTTTACAAATTGGTGAGTTATGTGTATCCATATGCTTATGCATTATTTGTAATTAGACAGTGCATCTGTCATTTTGCAGTCTACTTCTGTTGCTTTCTCCTCAGCCTAGCGTTTACAGAAAATGAAAGCTGTAAGTAGCTGCATTTATTTATCTACAGGAACTGTGCTTGACTTTTTGCAGTGTTAGAAAATGCCTGAGGCCACATGATAGCCCTATTTCAGTTCTGCTTGTTTCTGAAAGATCAAGCCTCATGAAACCACAACGTCACTCAGAACTTGGCCAAATCTGATGCTCACTCCTACTCCTTATTCATGACTAACTTTACAATAAGACAGGGATGTGGTAGGGTAGAAGGAAAAATTTGGGAGAAGTTTAGCAGAGTTTCTGACTGGATTTTTGAAAAATGATTGAATAGTGCTAGCATACATGTGGTTCCCATCTCTTCAATCATGTTTTGAACTGAAATATATACTGATATGAATGAAAGTAGGATGTCTTAACAAGACTGACACATAAAATTTCCATCAATCTTTGTGAAAATATGGACAACCAAATGGCTATTGTGAGGAACTTGTTCCACATCTGAGACTTCAAAATGCTGATGGGCAGTTCAATCAATGCACTTCAACATGGAGTAAAGCTTCTCAGGAAGAGATTCCAGGATTTTTCATGCCAGTCTCCCAATGTAATTCAGTTCTCTTCTTAAAGAACATTTATGGCAGTGTTCCTTTCATAAAGGTGGGGCTCATTTGACTCAGGTTTGAGTTCTCCATTTTTATTCTGTCTCCATACTCACAAAAAAAAAAAGTTTATATCATACCAAGTAAATTGTAAAAAACTGGGTGGCAGATTTTTAGATTTCATCAAGTTTTCTTAAAGTGTTTTTTTGTTTTGTACTCATTATTTCCTGAAGAAAAATAAAAGCTGGTATTTTGTTTTAAGTAGAAGAAATCTCTCCACAGTTTTGGCCTTTTGAGAAATGTTAAAGTTATATAGTGTACACTTAGTGTTATCTAAATCAACAGATTCTCTGAGGGCTTTTTTAAAATAGCTTTAGCATCCAGTCCTGTTGAAATAATAGTTTTTATAGTTCTGGTTCCTTTCTTAATGACTTGCTGTGTATGTTACATATACCACTGTACAAAGAGACATACATAAAGCAGAAAGCAAACACCTGGCTAAGACTTTAAACAGAGGTCACTATACCATCAGTGATTTCTGAGAGAGTCTTCCTGCTTCCTCCATTACTCATATTAAACTTAAATTTATCATTCTGTTATAGTATATATCCATGATGGTGAACCTAAGGCATGCCACATCAGCGGGCACGTG
This sequence comes from Rhabdophis nuchalis, assembly GCA_039707465.1. Classification (NCBI taxonomy): domain Eukaryota; kingdom Metazoa; phylum Chordata; class Lepidosauria; order Squamata; family Natricidae; genus Rhabdophis; species Rhabdophis nuchalis. The sequence goes on along the minus strand of CM077645.1, from coordinate 187,901,333 downwards.
AGCTGTTGCCCTAGCTCGGCTCCAGCCCATGCTGCCCTTCCTTTCCCAGGAATCTCCACGCGATGCCAGGTAAGTACAGGGCTTGTGTGGAGGGTCTTGAAGGGCATTTTTGCCCCTCCAGGAAAGCTTCAAGAGCTTGGGGAGGGTGAAAAATGGGCCCACCAGAAGTTGGGAAACATGCCATCTCTGGCCTCTGGAGTGCAGGGGAGGCCATTTTAGCCCTTCTCGGGCTCCAAAAAAGCCGTGTACGCATGCGTGGGGCAGCAAGGAGGGGTCATGGGGCACATTAAATTATGGGTGTGGGCATGCGCATGCGTGCTTTTGGCACCTGAGGGGAAAAAGGTTCGCCATCACTGGTATATACTTTCCATATATAGACACTTGGTAATTAGCAGCAGTAAATGTTCTGTTCATTGCGGAATATTTCACATTTTTCAGAAATGTTGAAAGCAATGAGATAAATTTTGATCGCCATATTGAGTTTGATGAAAATACAGACACACAAGCACGAAAACACATTGTCTGTGTATGCATGTGTGTGTGTGTGTGTGTGTGTGTGTGTGTGTGTATTCTCATTCATTCTTCCAGGCTTAGTGAATAATCTTTAGGAACTTAAATAGCTAAGTTTCAGATAACACTCTGGGAACTTTGTTTACTAAAAAAAATGATTGTAGACTAGTGCTTTCCTCCTCCCCTTCTTCCACCCTCTTCTTTGCTAGAATACCCAGGTTTTATTTATGATTTTGGATTTTATTTCACAGCATTCCAGTTCAGTATAGCATGATGTATTTAATAACCATGTCTACTGTCTTAATTACCCTATAAAGCAGGGCTCCATTGCTATCTGACCCTCCACAGCATTCCAGAGAAGTTACAAGACCATGGTAATTACCAACTGTCTGTGAGAAAATTAAACAAAAAAGGCCTAACTTTTTAAACCACCATTTTAAGCAACCTATTACTTCTGAGGAATAAATCATTGATTAAATAGCCTTCTTACCAGGAAAATAGCTATTCCATACCAAAGAATTTCTCTTTGCATGCTCATGGAGAGAATATTAAGTATTCCTTAGCTCAAAAGGTTAGGTTTTATGTCTGTTCAATGCTTTTTAATGACACATTTTTCTGCAATTTCACTGTAATCAAAGCCTCCCCCCCCCCCAACAAGTAGTAGGCTACAGCTATTTGGCTAGTCTTAATTTTTTTTTCATGGGTATAGAATATAAAAATCTATTTAAGCATGTGCAAGGAAAATGCATTTGTAAAAGTAGAAACCTTTCATTATTAATTAAATCTCTCATTTTGCTTGCTTTCCTTTGATTAGCACACTCATTTTGTCTTTTCTCTATATATGTTTTGCAAGTGTTAATGGAAGCTCAAAAATACACATCGTGTTAAAGTGCACATTGATTTGGAACATGTAAATCAGTCTGACCACTGTGCCAAGCACCCTCTGAGATCCTTTATAAGCTTAGATGACACATACTGTTCAATGGGAATAAAATGACTTCCACGTTAGTAAGATTCTACCACTTCAGGCTGCAAATTGAGGGTGGGGTGGAAAGGATCACCTTTAAATGTTTCCCTAAGGATCATATACCTACATTTGTTTAACCCCTTACAAGTATTGAGAGTCAGTTTGCTGTGATATAGTACTTGATGTTTGTAGAAACACCTATTTCATTCTGTAGTGTTCATTGCTATGTGCAATCCCATTTGGAGTTTGTTTTCTCTTCAAAAGAAGTCAGAAAAGACTTTTTATCTGGAATATTTGTGTTAATTGACAAAGAAAGAAGCTAAAGACAGAATCGTATATACCCGTGATGGCGAACCTATGGCACGGGTGCCACAGGTGGCACGCAGAACCATTTTTTAGGGCACGCGAGGCGTTGCCCTGTCAGCTCCAACACGCAAGTGTGCGCTGGCCAGCTGATTTAGGTCTTCTTTTGAGGCCATTTTTTACCCTCTGGAGGTGAAGGGGGAGGCTGTTTTCACCCTCCCCAGGATCCTAGAAAGCCTCTGGAGCCTGGGGAGGGCGAAAAAAGCATGCCAAAAGCAGGGGGTTGCACACATAGTATTATGGGTGTGGCACACCCACGCACGACTCCCGCCTGCGCTCCCCCCGGTTTTGGCACACGAGCCAAAAAAGTTAGCCATCACTATAGTATGTATATACTATATACTATTGGAAAGCGTTCTTAGTTCATTAGGAAATCATTCAGTCAAACTCGCAACACAGGTTGTCATCACATGACATATTGTGACTTTCGCCCCTAAAACAGGTGGGTGTGGCCAACACATGGTGCATCCAACTCACAGACTGTGAGCTTCACACCCCTGTTCTAAGATATTTCCAGAATCAGTTCAAATCTCCATTGTTTTAGTCTGCTTTTCTTCCAGTTGCAATTTCTCCTCATTCATATGGCTTATGATATAAATAGACCTATATTTGAATGACACTACCTCTGGAAAAAATGTAGAATGTCAGGAAAGAAAGATCTGCATTCTTCCCCAGAATGCTTACTCGTTCCAGGATATTAATATCAATTACCTGCTAATGTATAGATAAATATAAAATTAAAATAATATATTTGAATACACTTTATAATATTTCTGTATGATACATCTCATTATATGAAAAAAAAATAGACCGATTCTCTTTTGTGGCTGCTCAGTTGGCTATCAAAGAACAAATTACTGATGGGCAATTTCAAGGCTTGTTTCCTCAACTTTGGGGATTAAATTTGTTAGATTTTCAAATTGAGCAAATTTCAAAGTAAGCAGGACTCCTGGACACTCTAGTGTGGTCCAGTTTTGAAAGCTTCCAGTAATAGTCTTCACAAAATACATGTAACAAGGCCAATTTGCCAGGACTATGAAAAAATTGAAAATCTAACTAAGTATACTGAGCAACCTAGATTTATTTTTAAAAAAAGGTATCGTAAGAGTCCAAAAACACTAAATTAGACAGAATTTGCCAGAATTTGCCCCAACCAGCCTTTTAGTGACAAAACAGCATAAAATGTCTATTTTTTTAAACTAACAAAAGTTCTATTGAAATCACTTTTTATGCCCTTGGTAGCATATGTAGAGATAGAAGCATCAGCAGTACAATATTTTTTATTTTTTTATTTTATTAAATTTATACCCCGCCTTTCTCCAAATGGACCCAGGGCGGCGCACAGGGATGTTAAAATACATACAAAATATATAAAATATATAAAATTTAAAAAACTTATTCTAATAAATAAACCCTGCGCTAAAAACCGAATTAAAAATCCCAAGTTTACTGTCTAATAGTCAGTAATGGAGGTTACGCTAGGCCAGCTAGATGGAATAGATGTGTCTTCAGACACTTGCGGAAGAGGCGGAGGTTGGAGATGGTGCGGAGTTCAGGGGGTAAGTCGTTCCAGAGGGCTGGGCCCGTCACAGAGAAGGCTCTTCCCCTGGGTGTCGCCAGTCGGCATTGTCCAGCCGACGGCACCCTGAGGAGGCCCTCTCTGTGGGAGCGTATCGGTCTGAGGGATGTATGGGGCAGGAGGCGGTCTCGCATATAACTAGGCCCTGAGCCATGGAGCGCTTTAAAGATGGTCGTTAAAACCTTGAAGCGCACCCGAAAGACCACAGGAAGCCAGTGCAGCTCGCGCAGGATAGGTGTTATGTGGGAGTGTCTAGGCGCTCCCGTAATCACCCACGCGGCTGCGTTCTGGACTAGCTGCAGCTTTCGGGTGCACCTCAAGGGGAGCCCCATGTAGAGAGCATTACAGTAGTCGAGTCGAGAGGTGACGAGTGCTTGAGTGACTGTGCGTAAGGCACCCCGGTCCAGTAAGGGGCGCAATTGGCGCATCAGGCGTACCTGATGAAACGCCCCCCTGGCCACGGCTGCCACATGATCTTCCCTAGACAGCCGGGAATCCAGGAGGACACCCAAATTGCGCGCCCTCTCCATGGGGGCCGGTGTTTCGCCCCCAATGGCCAGAGTTGGAATAATCTGGCTGAACCGGGGCACCAGAAGCCACAGCCACTCAGTCTTGGACGGGTTGAGCTTCAGTTTGTTACCACCCATCCAGATCCGTACGGCTTCCAAGCACCGGGACATAACCTCGACGGCATCATTGGGGTGGCCTGGGGTGGATATGTACAACTGAGTATCATCAGCGTACAGATGATATCCCACCCCAAAACCATGGATGATCTCACCCAGCGGCTTCATATATGTGTTAAACAGGAGGGGCGAGAGGACCGACCCCTGAGGAACCCCACATATGAGGGGTCTCGAGGCCGACCTCTGCCCCCCTGCCAACACATATTGCGACCGACCAGAGAGGTAGGACGAGAACCACCACAAAACGGTGCCTCCCAACCCCAACCCCCCCAGTCGGCGCAATAGGATACCATGGTCGATGGTATCAAAAGCTGCTGAGAGGTCTAATAGGACTAGGATAGAGGAATAACCTCTATCCCGCGCCCTCCAGAGATCATCAACCAACGCGACCAAAGCCGTCTCGGTGCTGTGCCCGGGTCGGAAGCCGGACTGGCGCGGGTCTAGATAATCAACTTCCTCCAAGTGTCGCGGAAACTGTTGAGCCACCACACTCTCAACAACCTTCACTAGAAAGTGGAGGTTGGAGACGGGACGATAGTTCTCTAATAATGCTGGATCCAGGGACAGCTTCTTGAGGAGGGGCCTTACTACCGCCTCTTTCAAGACGGCAGGCAAGATGCGTTGACAATGCCCTGGAGCCAGCCTCGTGTCGTCTCCCAGGATGCCAGTACAAGCCAGGATAGCAGACTTTTGTTTTGCAACCCAAACTTGTGAAGGCCCACGCAGTCTGGTGCCTCCTAGTGGACAATGTAACTAAAAACATCACATAGGACTGACCCTTAGCAACTGCCCGGTCAAGTCCCTGTAGAGGTTTTGCCATTGTCATCTTCCTAGGACTGAGAGATGGTGACTGGCCCAAGCACTCACATTCTGTTCACTTCTAGTGTGGTGTTTCACTACAGTAGATTGGCTTTCTACACAGGATGTATTGCTTGAAAATATAGAACATTCCCCATCCCTTGTTTAAGACAAGGGAAAAGTCATGCAAAATGTCATATGTGGGGAATGACACCTGTTTCTCTCTGATTGGAGAGGTTAAGGGAAGATGGACTGTACACATCATTCTGCAAATTTCTTTATCTGCTTTCCTGCAACTACTGAGCACAAGAACCTTGATGACCCCTAAAACTACCATATTTTTTGGAGTATAAGACGCACCAAGGTTTTGAAGAGGCAAATTACAAAAAAAAGTAGGTAGGTAGATAGAGGGATAGAGAGGGAGAGAAAGAAATAGAAATACAGTAGGTAGGTAGGGAGACAGACAGTTGGTAGGTAGGTAGCTAAAGGAATAAGGAGAGAGAAATACAGTAGGTATGTAGGGAGAGAGAGAGAGTCTGTGTGTGTGTATAGGTAGGTAGGAGGTAGAAGGATAGAGAGAGAAATAGAAAGAAACAGAGAGAAATACAGTAGGTTGGTAGGGAGAGAGTGTGTGTATAGGTAGGTAAGTAGGTAAAGGGAGAGAGAGAAAGAGAGAGAAATACAGTAGTTAGGTAGGGAGACAGACAGTTGGTAGGTAGGTAGCTAAAGGAATAAGGAGAGAGAAATACAGTAGGTATGTAGGGAGAGAGAGAGAGTCTGTGTGTGTGTATAGGTAGGTAGGAGGTAGAAGGATAGAGAGAGAAATAGAAAGAAACAGAGAGAAATACAGTAGGTTGGTAGGGAGAGAGTGTGTGTATAGGTAGGTAAGTAGGTAAAGGGAGAGAGAGAAAGAGAGAGAAATACAGTAGGTATGTATGGAGAGAGAGACTGTGTGTATTTTATTATTTTATTTATTTATTTATATTTATATCCCGCCCTTCTCCACAGAGGACCCAGGGCGGCGCACAGGAAATTTAAAAACATACAAAATACAAAAGATAAATACATAATTTAAAATATATATTAAACTATCCTATCCTATGCTAAAAGCCAAATATTAAAATACCCAATATAAAACTTTCTAAAAAGTCCCCGTGGGAGGTTAGGCTAGGCCGGCTTGTTGGAACAGGTATGTCTTTAGACATTGGCAGAAGAGGCGGAGGTCGGTGATGGTGTGTAATTCAGGGGGTAGGTTTGTTACCACCCATCCAGATCCGTACGGCCTCCAAACACCGGGACAGCACTTCGGTGGCATCGTTAGGGTGGTCTGGGGTGGATATGTACAGCTGAGTGTCGTCAGCGTACAGATGGTACTCCACCCCAAAACCACGGATGATCTCACCCAGCGGCTTCATATATGTGTTAAACAGGAGGGGCGAGAGGACCGACCCCTGAGGAACCCCACATAAGAGGGGCCTCGAGGTCGACCTCTTCCCTCCCGTCAACACATATTGCGACCGACCAGAGAGGTAGGACGAGAACCACCGCAGAACGGTGCCTCCCAGCCCCAACCCCCCCAGTCGGTGCAATAGGATACCATGGTCGATGGTATCAAAAGCCACCGAGAGGTCTAATAGGACTAGGATAGAGGAATAACCTCTATCCCGCGCCCTCCAGAGATCATCAACCAACGCGACCAATGCCGTCTCGGTGCTGTAACCGGGTCGGAAGCCGGACTGGCATGGGTCTAGATAATCAATTTCCTCCAGGTGTCGCGGAAACTGTTGGGCTACCACACTCTCAACAACCTTCACCAAAAAGTGGTGAAGAGTGGAGAGTTGGAGCGCGTGACCGCCTGAATCCAGCGGCCACGGTCTTCCAACCGGTGGTGACCATTCCGCCTCCCTCCGCCCCTGCTCCTCCCCAAGACCGAGTTGATGGACAAAACCACCGTGGAAATGACCCCCCCTCCCCTTCCTCTGTTACCCTACTTCCGCCAGCTGGCCTCATTTGCTGTCCCCTCCCTGGACTATTTTTCCCCTCCTCCCTGGAACCCCCTAAAAACCGAATTAAAAACCTCCCCAGAAACCCCCTCAACTTGCGCTTCGCCCACCTCTCAGGAATAATCAATCCATCATCGAGGTGGGCCCATGTTAAACAAGAGGGCCAGGGCTGCGAGAGGGGAGACTCTCACAGGCCAAGGAGGTCGCGCCTAGAGTACATGATAGATAGGGAGGTAGAGGGATAGAGAGAGAGAAATAGAAATAGAGAGAAATACAGTTGGTAAGTAGGGGGAGAGAGAGAGTGTGTGTAGGTAGTAGGTAGATAAAGGAATAGAGAATGATAGAAAAATACAGTAGGTAGGTAGGTAGGGAGAAAGAGAGGGAGAGAGAGAGTAGGTAGGTAGGTTGATGTTTCCAGGTGTATTTATCCATGTCCTGGAGAAGGAAATAGCTGACAAACCTTAGTACTTTGTTTCTGCTGGTACAGAGCTTTCCGAAAAGGGGGGAAAAGCCTTTGCACGCTGCAAACCTCCCGAAAACTGCCCATTTCTCCGTGAAAATGGGGCCTTTTTTTCCAAATAAAATGCATGAATAGCCTTTGGGGGGCTTGCAGACTGCTCCTGGGGTGTGGTGGTGGTGGTCAAAAATGAGCAACAAAACAGCCCATTTATCCTGAAAACGGGCCACTTTTGTGTCAAATAAATTGCATGCATAGCCCTATGGAGGCTTATAGAGTGCTGCTAGGGCTGGGGGAGGGAGAAACGGCCCATTTTAGGCTACTTTCTGCCCTCCCCAGCCCCCAGGAGCTCTCTGGAAGCCTCCATAAGGCTAGGCACAGCCAGCTTGGTGAAGGGGGTGGGGTTCCAGGAGACAAAAAAATGCTGTATTTGATGTATAATACGCACACAGATATTCAGCTTCTTTTTGGAGGAAAAAGGTGCATTTTATACTCTGAAAAATATGGTAATGCACGGAGTATATAATCTGCAGTGAAGGCTTCTTGAGTTATACAAATTGAAAGACAAAAAGGATATACAAATTGATATACAATTTATACAAATTGAAAGACAAAAAGGATAAATATAAAAAGTGGAAAAAGGGGGACATAACCAAGGCAAAATATCAGCAAATAGCCCGAGCCTGTAAAGATGAAGTGAGGAAAGCTAAGGCTCACAATGAAGAAAGGCTTGCCAAAAAAGTAAAAAATAACAAAAAAAGCTTCTTCCAACATGTTAAAAATAAGAAAAAAGTTAAGGAAACAATTGGTCCACTGCTGGGAGAAAATGGCAAGAAGATGATAAGCAACAGGGAGAAAGCAGAACTATTTAACTCTTTTTTTGCATCTGTCTTTACACAAAGGAAAATAAAACAGTCCAACCAATCAAAAACAGCACCACAAATATCAGATTAGGAACACAAGTTGAAATAGGGAAGAAAATGGTAAGTGAGCACCTGTCTGCCCTGGACGAGTTCAAATCACCAGGACCGGATGGATTACACCCCAGGGTTCTGAAGGAACTGGCAGATGAGATCTCAGAACCACTGAACTATATCTTTCAGAGATCCTGGAGCACCGGGGAACTGCCAGAAGACTGGAAAAGAGCAGATGTGGTTCCCATCTTCAAAAAAGGAAAAAAAACAGGAAATTATAGACCCATCAGCCTGACCTCAATACCAGGAAAGATTCTGGAAAAGATAATTAAACAACAAATAAGTGAACACCTAGAAGCAAACCAAGTAATAGCCAAAAGCCAACATGGGTTTGCCAGACGAATCTAATTGCATTCTTTGACAAAGTGACAAAATCAGTGGACCAGAGGAATGCTGTTGATATAATTTACCTGGACTTCAGAAAGGCATTTGATAAAGTAGACCATAACCTACTATTAGATAAAGTAGAAAATTGTGGGTTAGACAACAGCACCACCAAATGGATTCGCAACTGGCTGACCAACCGCACTCAACATGTAGTCCTCAATGGAACTGCATCTACATGGAAGGAAGTATGCAGTGGAGTCCCCCAAGGCTCTGTTTTAGGCCCAGTACTCTTTAACATCTTCATCAACGATTTGGATGAGGGGATAAATGGGGAACTCATCAAATTCGCAGACGACACCAAGCTGGCAGGAATAGCCAACACTCCAGAAGATAGGCTTAAGATACAGAAGGATCTAGACAAACTTGAACATTGGGCACTGTCTAATAAAATGAAATTCAATTGTGAAAAAAGTAAGGTCCTACATATAGGCAAGAAAAACCAAATGCACAAGTACAGTATAGGTGGTACCTTGCTCAATAGTAGCAACTGTGAGAGGGATCTTGGAATCCTAGTGGACAACCATTTAAATATGAGCCAGCAGTGTGCAGCAGCTGCCAAAAAAGCCAACACAGTCCTAGGCTGCATCAACAGAGGGATAGAATCTAGATCGCGTGAAGTGTTAATGCCACTGTATAGTGCCTTGGTAAGGCCACACTTGGAATACTGCATACAGTTTTGGTCGCCACGATGTAGAAAAGACGTGGAGACTCTGGAAAGAGTGCAAAGAAGAGCAACCAAGATGATTAGAGGACTGGAGACTAAGACATATGAAGAACGGCTGCAGGAGCTGGGTGTGTCTAGTTTGATGAAGAGAAGGACCAGGGGAGACACGATAGCAGTGTTCCGATATCTCAGAGGGTGCCACAAAGAAGAGGGAGTCAAACTTTTCTCCAAGGCACCTGGGGGCAGGACAAGGAGCAATGGGTGGAAACTAACCAAGGAGAGAAGCAACTTAGAACTAAGGAGAAATTTCCTAACAGTAAGAACAATTAACCTCTGGAACAGCTTGCCTCCAGCAGTTGTGAATGCCCCAACCAAGTCTTTAAAAAGATGTTAGACAGCCATTTGTTTGAAATGGTATAAGGTTCCTGCCCATGCAGGGGGTTGGACTAGAAGACCTACAAGGTCCCTTCCAACTCTGCTATTGTATTGTATTATAGAAGGTCTCTAGAGAATAGAAGGTTTGAACCTCATAGAATATTGCATATCACCCATGTTTGATGATGCCTAGTAAGGATAAACCAGTAACATAATGCTTCCAGTGGTCAATGCAACTTAAAAATACCACATTGAGAAGTGCTGCACCAGCAACAGTTTCTGAATATATTCTTGTTCCTTTAGAACTATGATAATAAATAAGAGACCTATAAATCAGGTTTTCGTTTATTTTAGTTTTCATACTGAAAAATGGTCTTTTAACCGAGCAAACTTTGTCTAAACAGTATACAAATAAATTGTATAAATAAATGATTTTAGATTCTGTAATAACGATATGTATTCAACTTCAGAGCAACAACAAGCCTAAATCTTATATGAAGTTGCCTTGCTTTACTATGGGGGTGGGGGTTGACCCTTAGTAAAGATTTACCTTTTGAGAAAAGGTAAGAAAAATATTGCTGGACCAGGCCAGCATCTTAACATATGAAGCACAACCAAAATATTACTTTCTTCGAAGTATCCAGATGTTACTAAAACCTTTTCCATCTATGCTATTGATGCTATATAATCCAGTCTGTGGCATATTGGTTTAGCCTAAGGTTAGCACATTTCTTGGAAAGTAGGTTAGGTAAAGTATGACTAAGTCCCAAAGATCTCTACGATGGTTAACAAGAAAGATTGCAGAGAACAGAAGAAATACTTTGAAAAATATAGGTATGGCTCAAAGAGTACAATTGTGCACACATAAAATACAAAATGGTGATAAGGAATATGAGATACTGGGAACAGTAACAGATGCTATAATAATTTGTACTGGAACCAGGTAAGAATGAAAGTATGTCTTGATCTCCTTGATTCATATATATTATCACTCAGTGTGCATTTTAATCAATGCCAATATTGCAATTTTAAAAAAATCATGTTGGTAACTTAGGTTTTTGGAATTTCTCACAAACACGGTTTGTTGTTTTATTCTGGTATCACAAACGAAAGATAGAACTCTTATTACACAGACAAACTTGACAAAATCCAGAATGTAGTCTGTATTTTATGTGACTTGGTGTTCTGCTGTCAACAGAAGTAAGTAGGTGCTTTGATGATCAACACATTAGGAAAAAGCCAAGCCACAGCTAAATTTAAAGAAGGAAAAGAAAGAACTTGGAAAACAATTTTGTGCTCACTCAAAACCCAATGCAACCTCTACTCCACCCATAAATAGTTTAAAATAAGGCTTGAGAGTCATCTTTTTATGGCTAAAGACTCAAACCACAACCAATTAAATATATAAACCAGTTTTCTATATCCAAATGTTTTGGGAATACAACACCCAGCATCTCAACTTGGAAGTGGAAATTGTAGCCAAACACATTTGGAGAGCATAGAGGTGGGAAAACAGCTAATAGTGTACATCCACATGCATGGGCATAGACACTGAAAAACATAGACATATACAGACAGAGATGCTGAATTCTTTGAAAACTGCTACTCAGATGGGTTCAATTCATTTGTTCTTTTAAGTTGTATGATTTATATGACATCCCAACTCACAAAATCTTATGGATTTACTCCAAATCTAACATTACTGTTATGTTACATGTAGTTAATGCTCTGTAGAGATTTTCAGTCACCCAGGTCCTGATTTTTCCAAAGGTACTTTTTCAGGAGGCCACTGGATTTTCTTATTTTTTAATTCTGAAGACATTTTGCGTCTCCTCCAAGAAGCTTCTTCAGCTCTGACAGGACAGTGAGGAATGGAAGGATTTATATTTCTTGCAGACAGCTGGTAATTTGCATCCTTTCAGAGGATCGTTGAAGCACTTGGAGGTTTATCTACATCCTAAGGGTCACCTGAGTAGGGCTCCTGGTTCCTGTAGTCTGCAATTTTTCCTCTGGAAATCCATTCCTACTCCCACACTATTTAAAGGGTGTTCATCCAACATTGTATAGCTAAAGGTCTGTAGAGATTTTCAGTCATCTAGGTCATGGTTATCCAAAAGGTGCTTTTTCAGGAGACAACTGGACTTTCTTGTTTTTTCTTTTGAAGATGTTTCACTTCTCATCAAGAAAAAAGCACTTTTGGGACATGTAGTTAATATGTCCATTGTACTATTTGCATCAAACCACTCTGCTCCTTTGAAATAAAGCAAAATGGATTTGCTTTATTTTTTGGGAATTTTGGTGCCTTCAATTCAGTGTTGATTCCTGGTTACTGCCTGGAGAAGTCCCTGAAGTCCTCTTGGCAAGTTTTCAGAAATGGTTTGCCATTTCCTCTTTTCTAGGGCTGAGAAAAAGTGACTTGATTCAAATTCACCTAGCTGAATTCATGCCAATTCATGACTAGAATTCATAGTCTTCTGGTTTCTAGCCTGATGCCTTAACCACTATGTTAAATTGGCTTGGTTTATTCCTACTTAAGTTCATACTATGTTCTTCAAAGTCTAACTTTTGCTTCCATAGTGTGTCACAGGGAGAACCACAGCCTGTACAATTTTGATCTTTGTAGGCCTCAACATATCTCAGCATCTGAATATGTCTTCAAATCTTTATTGTGCTTTGCTGAATGCCAATCTACAGAGTATTTTTACTGCTGAATTCTTTATTAATTTATTTATTGGAAAGTGAAAAGTTAGATAAATTATATTAATTGATATTAATATATGAATCATATGAATTTCTTTCTAATTATATAGTAAGAAACATAAATACCAATACAATATCATTTGAAAGAAACTGGAAATAAAGAGGTTGCCAAACACTTTAGCCAATAACAAGTCTTTTTTCTGCTTGATTTCTCTGGAAATATTCCAATTCTACATTCTCAATAGGTGAAGCTGAATTGTTTGTAATATGTTGTATAGGCCTTATGAGAAAACTTGAATATGTTTTAAAATAGCATTCTCTCACATGGAAACATGAGAGAGAATGTATTAAAATGGAGAAATATGTTTTATGTTGAAAAAGCACCTGAGTTAAGCAAGAGAAAAGATCTGTATCAATTCTAAGTTAGGTGCCACTCTTGAAAAACATATTTATATGTAAAGAAAGGGATGAGATGGTGAAGGGCGTAAAATGCAGCCAATTTGCATCAGAAAGAGTTCCATTTCTGAATTTTAAAAGGAACACTAGAGTGATTGCGATTATGGCAAAGGGGTCAGGCATGCAGTGAATTTTGAGGGACCCATTACGAAAATAAGGTCCAAATAGTTATAGGATCCCCTATATATTTAATTTGCTACTGACCTATTTTTTTCTGTGTGTGTCTTTGACAGAGATGTACAAATAAATGTTTCTGAAGAAATGGAAGCTATTAAAACCATCTCATTTGGAAACATTAAAACAACCAGGTTTCCTCAGGTCTGTGTCCAGCCATTTCTTATATATAGCACAGTTACTACATAGGCACAAGCATGGAGAGGCAACTTTCGGCTCTTTTGAAGCAGCCATGCAATCCTGGACAAAGATGTAACTGGCTGCTTTAATGATTTGAAAAGAGATGCTCTGACATATTCTGCAAGAAAACTTTAGAAAGATTTTACAGGCATAACATTTATATCTACAATGCATGAGATGGGGAATCCTTATGCATTGATGAGTTTATATGGCTGCCTAACTTTAGGTATCATACAGCAAAATCATAATATCAAAAACAAATAACTTATAATAGTAACATACTAAAAACAATACCAATAACAAAAATAGTAACATTCAACAACAACAACATACACAGACAGGACACACCAAACTATGCTCCACTTTCAATCCTCAATGCTTGAAGGAATAGCCAGGTACTCATAATTTGGGGCCAACCAGATCTTGGAATGGAGTAGGGAGGAAAGTCATTTCAGACAAAAGGCTAATAAAGTAATTTTTTGCACAGTGTCAGCCTCTGCTTTGCTGCTTGCTTCGGTTGCCATTGAAACGGGGAGGGAGGGGTTATGGTTATTTGGGAATGGGACTATATGGTGCAGGAGGGAGATTTGGGGAAGGGAGTATGTTCTCACCATCTACTTCACATACCGATGGCTGGTGCCTTGCGATGGTCAAGGCCAATGGCCTTGCATACCATCCTGATGATGCTCCTGGAGATGCAACCCACATGACACCTGAGGGATTTGTGGATTGGACAATAGGGTGGGAATTGTTGGGGGGAGGGGGCTGGACATATATTGATATGTATGATTTTGCACGCTTGGGTCTCAGACCTTGCTTTACTTAGCTGCTTTCTTTTCATAACCAGTAAATGTACTCTTAACTCTTTGAAATGGAGTTGAGTGGTTTCTTTCTTGGTTAATGTCAGAGGCAGACCTGACACATAGTCTGCCAAAATTTTCTATTTTGGAATGTCAACCCTTACCTAACATATTAAAACAAAAGAAAGTGAATGAAAATATTCATTCATATATGATATGTCATAGCATAAGACAATTCAACCTAGAATTAAGGAGAAATTTTCTGAGAGTGAGAACAATTAATCAATGGAACAATTTACCTCCAGTAGTTGTGGCTGCTCCAACACTGGAGGTTTGCAACAAGAGATTGGGCAACCATTTGTTCAGAATGGTATAGAGACTCCTGCTTGAGCAGGAGATTAGATTAGAAGACCTCCAAAGTCCCTTACAAAACTATTATTCTATGTTCTAAAATTTCATTGATATCAATGGATGAATGCAACTTTAATCATGCAACAGAGCTTTCTAGTGTCTGTGTTTTAGTTTATTCAAATTTATACCCCGCACCTTTTCCAAAAAGGACCCAGGGCAGCGCACAGGAAATTTAAAAACATGGGAAATATAACAAAAGTACAAAATTTTAAAAAGCTATTAAATCCATACCCTGTGCTAAAATAGTATAAAATCCCCCAAATTAAAAACTATCTAAAAAATGGTCAAAACGGGAGGTTATGCTAGGCCGGCTTGTTGGAAAAGGTGCGTCTCAAGACGCTGTCGGAAGAGGCGGAGGTCTGAGATGGTACGTAGTTCGGGGGGTAAGTTGTTCCAGAGGGTAGGGCCCGCCACAGAGAAGGCCCTTCCCCTGGGTGTCGCCAATTGGCATTGCCCGGCCGACGGCACCCTGAGAAGGCCCTCTCTGTGGGAGCGGATCGGACGAAGGGATGTATGGGGCAGAAGACGGTCTTGCATATAACTAGGCCACAAGCCATGGAGCGCTTTGAAGATGGTCATCAAACCTTGAAGCGCACCCGAAAGGCCACAGGCAGCCAGTGCAGCTTGCGCAGGAGAGGTGTTATGTGGGAGTACCTAGAGGCTCCCATAATCACCCATGCGGCCGCATTCTGGACTAGCTGTAGCTTTCGAGTACACCTCAAGGGAAGCCCCATGTAGAGAGCATTACAGTAGTCAAGTCGGGATGTCACAAGTTGTTGAGTGACTGTGCGAAGGGCAGCCCAGTCCAGTAAGGGGCGCAATTGGCGCATCAGGCGTACCTGATGGAACGCCCCCCTGGCCACGGCCGCCACATGGTCCTCCATGGACAGCCGGGAATCCAGGAGGACACCCAAATTGCGTGCTCTCTCCACGGGGCCAGTGTTTTGCCCCCAATGGCCAGAGTTGGAGTTACCTGGCTGAACCGGGGTGCCAGAAACCCCAGCCACTCAGTCTTGGATGAGCTTGAGTTTGTTACTACCCATCCAGATCCGCATGGCCTCCAAACACCGGGACAACACCTTGGTGGCATCGTTGGGGTGTTCTGGGGTGGATATGTACAGCTGGGTATCATCAGCGTACAGATGATATCCCACCCCAAAACCACGGATGATCTCGCCCAGCAGCTTCATATAGGTTTTGAACAGGAGGGGCGAGAAGACCTACCCCTGAGGAACCCTGCATAAAAGGGGGCTCGAGGCTGACCTCTGCCCCCCTGCCAACACACATTGTGACCGACCAGAGAGGTAGGACGAGAACCACCGTAATATGGTGCCTCCCAGCCCCAACTCCCCCAGTCGGTGCAATAGGATACCATGGTCGATGGTATCAAAAGCTGCTGAGAGATCTAATAGGACTAGGATAGAGGAACATCCCCTATCCCGCGCCCTCCAGAGATCATCCACCAACGCGACCAATGCCATCTTGGTGCTGTGACCGGGTCGGAAGCCGGACTGGCGCGGGTCTAGATAATCAATTTCCTCCAGGTGTCGCGGAAACTGTTGGGCCACCACACTCTCTACAACCTTCGCTAAAAAGTGAAGGTTGGAGACCGGATGGTAATTTTCCAGCAATGTTTGGTCCAGGTAAGGCTTCTTGAGGAGGGGCCTCACCACCGCCTCTTTCAAGACGGCAGGCAAGGACCCCTCACTCAAAGAAACGTTCACGATATCCTGGAGCCAGCCTCGGGTTGTCTCCCAGGATGCCAGTACAAGCCAGGAGGGACACAGGTCCAATAAACATGTGGTGGCCTTAAGTCTCCTTGACAACCTGTCCATATCCTCGGTAGTAACAAAGTCAAACTCCTCCCAAGATGGTGTCTCAAGAACAGCCTCAGACAATCCGACCGGACCACTCTCAATGGAGGGCAACTCGTTCCGAATCCAAGTGATTTTTTCCTGCAGGTATATACCAAATTCCTCTGCTCGTTCCTGTAGAGGGGCTTCCCGCGGCCTCTGGTGAAGGAGGGAGCGGGTCACCCCAAACAGGGTGGCAGGGCGGTTATCTGCGGATGCAATAAGGGTGGCACAATACTCACGTTTGGCCACCCTTATCGCCACTAAGTAAGTCCTAATATGGGCTCTCACTAGTGTTCGGTCGACTTCGGAGCGAGAAGATCATCTCCATCTGCTCTCTAGGCGTCTCTTGCAGCGTTTCATCTCCCTCAGCTCCTCGGTAAACCAGTTCAGTGGTTGGATTCCCTAGTGCCACGTAACGGATTGAGTTCCTGTTACTTGTCTCAGCTTTTGCCAACCTATCAGTTTGAAAACATGTAAAAAATGCAAGTATAAAAATAGAGACCACCTTGGTGGGAAGGGAGCAGCATTCTGTGTACCTTTGGTGTTTAGTCATGGCAGTGACATGACCACAGAGACATCTTTGGACAGCACTGGCTCTTTGGCTTTGAAAACAAGATGAGCACCGCCCCCTAGAGTCGGGAATGACTAGCACATATGTGCGAGGGAAACCTTTACCTTTAATTGGCATCAGATTGAGAAATGCATGACATTATCTATATAAACAACGCTAAACCTGAAAAATCCTTACCAAGAACATTGCATGGATGTATCTGGGCAATCTCTGAGAATAGGACACAATGAACAGAAGGGGGAAAAACGTAGAACATTTCTTAATGCTAGGGAAGGCGTATATCTTGTTTGGTAGGGCAATAAAATACACAATAATTTTCTTATGATGTCATATAATTTTAATTTGTACTTGAAGAAGGCAAATAATTAATTAAGGGACATATTTGGCAAAAGTCTAATCACAGCATATTCACCAGTTAGATATTGTGAGCGGCGTTGCTGCTTCTGCTTTCTCAGCAATCATAGAGGAATATCTCATTTTCTTTGTTCTGCCTGAAACACTCTCCCTTTCTCTGCCTCTCTCTCTCTCTCTCTCTCTCTCTCTCTCTCTTTCTCTCTCACATGCACTCATGGTCACATGCAAATAGACAATTGGAAATGGTTACTGTAATAATATACAATAAAGTATAGAAACCTTAAAATTAACATAGAGCTTTCTAATTTTAGCATTGTTTATTTTAAATACTCCCTGCATAATGTTTGAAATTTATATGAAATTCTACACTCCTTTTGTTTACATTCTGATGCAATATCTTTTGTTCATGTCAGAGGGGCTTGCTACGAGAGATGATGTAGTCATGTTCTCTATTATTCTGCTCCTGTTCCAATAAGTATTTTAAAGAGAATATTTGTTGTGCAGTGCTCTTTGACATCTTGTAATTTTAACTCAAAAGACCTTTTCAACCAAGCTCCCAGCATAGCTTTGCTTATTGCATTCATTTTCAATCAGATTTTTTTTTCCAGGGGATTAACTAAATCTCTCTAAAGATACCTATCACTGTAGGTATATGCCTACATGCAGGATGGGGGAAGGGACGGGAAAGTGAGAACATAAGAATGCTAGTAAGATTTATCTTTAAAGGAACATAGTAAACTTGAAATATCTCATTTCTCTTTAGAATGCATGCATCTGATATTACTAAAGGCTGGTTGACATTTTATGCATTTTATGCTTAGATTATAAGTATGCAGGCAATAGGAACTGCAGAGATTTGTACAAGGAATAACCACACCACAGTGGTTAGATTTACTTGATACTGTCCCACAATGTAAGCCAAACGAGACCTAACATGCAACAGGAAATTATTGGAGAAAATTCTGACTGAATTAGCATGAAATCATTTGGTTTTATTGTTTTGTTAATGGTTCGTTGTTAATCTTTTGCATGTTCACAAACATCCCTTTGAAATTTGTAGCTTCAGGGTCAAATTGCATGTTATGTTAAGCATATGCTTTAAAAGCTTTCTTGCAACTGGTCATTCTTTTTTAGCTCTCCAGTCCTTCAAACCTGAACTAGAATTACAGTAATATGTACAGTGAAATATGCTCGGTCTGCTTTCACACTGAGCATTTTCTACAAGGGTTTGCCCTAGACACTACTATTTGCAGCCAAGAACCGGGGTCAAGGGAAATCACATGTTTTAGAGTTAGGACAAGTTATATTTTTGGTGGGAAATGAACATGAAAGAAAGGGATAATTTTCAATTGCATGCCATTTTATTTTTTGGAAATAATTTTAGAAGGCCTTCTAATCATGGCAACTTTCTTTACAGACCCCTCATAACCTGGGCATAAATTGTTTCATCTTCTACCCTCAAAACGATGTTATAGGGCACTGCATACCAGAACAACTAGACACAAGGACAGTTTTCCTCCAAATGCCATCACTCTGCTAAACAACTAATTCCCACAACACTGTCAAACTATTTACTAAGACTGTATTACTATTATTGTTCTCATCCTTCCTATTACTTATCTCCTCCCACTTATGACTATAACCATGTTGTTTGTATCTTTATAATTTATATTGCTTTATTTGTTTCCACATATGATTTGATTGCTAATTAGTAACCTATGGCTATCACTAAATGTTGTATCTTATGATTCTTTATGAATGTATTTTTATGTACACTGAGAGCATATGAACCAAGGACAAATTCCTTGTGTGACCAATCACACTTGGCCAAAAATAATTCTATTCTATTCTATTCTATTCTATTCTATTCTATTCTATTCTATTCCATTCCATTCTATTCTATTCTATTCTATTCCATTCCATTCTATATGACAATGTACATTATTTTACTTGTGTTGTAAATCAATCTGGCTGCACTTGGATCACTTATTTCCTGCTGACTTGGCTGAGCAGAGTCCATAAACATGTATAGGCTACACAATTCATACATATTATTGTTGAAGAAACCAAATAGGAAAGTTATCATAGTAGTCTTTGTATTTACAACAGAGCACATGTAAATCTCTACAGCATTAACTAAATGTGTATAACATACATGGGGTGCACAAAAACTCATTTCCATTTAGTTGAGCACTCTCCTTTCAAAAGGAAAAGCAATACACATAAACATATTCACAATCAACCCTCTGAACTCTAATTTTCCCATTTAAAAGTTTAAACATTCACACATACAATCATATACATTATGCTACACTTACTAAAAAAATCAGTTTCAATTAGTTCTTATGTTTAGAATCTGCCATCCAGAATCATTTGAAATGAAAGTGCATTTGATTGTTGATCTCTAGGCTTGAACAACTGCAGCTGCTTCCTCACCCATAACCTCTCATCCCCATATTGATATGTACTCAATACCAATAGGGATGAAACCATGCTGGAGAAAAACCATGCCAATCATAAATTGCAAACCAAGAAGCCAATTTTGAGTGGCTTGAGTCCCTTGAAACTCCTAAAAGAGAGCCACTCAAATGCCCTATGTTATGTTAAACTCCATTCAAATCTAGTATGTTTTGTTTAAAGGTCAGGACAAAACTGTCAGACTATGGTGTTCAGTTTTGAACTGAACAGGCTTTCTAAGCTCAAACATGTTGAACTTGGAACAGTTTGCACATCCCCTTCTTTAGGCTCATTTATAAGCAATCAGTAACAGTTTTACGTACGTGGTTTGCTTCCATGACTTGTTCACATTCCACAGAGGTGACATCCTGCACTTGTAATGTGGTGTGTGTTTACATAATACTGCCAGAAGGAGGTACAATTTCAGATATTTCAGTTTCCTTGATTTCTAACCTGTAAAAGTGTAACTAAAACACCTCTGGTCCTACATCAGGATCTACCAATTAATAAGGACTAACACAGTGCTTATTTCAGGAAGGATTGCCTTGGACTTTGTACTATGGATTCATTTTAACTTGCCTTCCAGAATACTCCTGTATTCATCAAGAGCTGTCTTGTACAAAATTAAAATTTTCTTCTAGTTAACCTTTCCAAATTGGGGAAAGAATTATCTTCAAGTCAACATAGATTAAGGTTGGCCTTAAGTCCACACAGAAAGAAAGCATAGAGAAAAAGAAAGGCTGCACCAAACTGGTGCTTTTTCTTGAAATTCCCCTATCAGATTCTGGTTGGAATTATGGTGTAGGTTGGCACTAAAAGAGAGCTTGCTTTGCTCTCTGATATGCTTACATGATCCACCATGGAAAATTAGTAATATTCTGGTTACTCAACCAACAATAAGATGCTGTGCTTAAGTCGCTGGCCTAGGACTAGTATCTACTCTCAGTTCAGAAAACATAACTTTGGAATAATCATGCTTTCTAGGTAAAGGTAAAGGTTCCCCTTGCACATATATGCTAGTCATTCCTGACTCTAGTGGGGCAGTGCTCATTTTTGTTTCAAAGCCGAAGAGTGTCCGAAGACACTCCATGGTCATGTGGCCAGCATGACTAAATGCCGAAGGTGTATGGAACGCTGTTACCTTCCCACCAAAGGTGCTTCCTATTTTTACATGCTTTCGAACTGCTAGGTTGGCAGAACCTGGGACAAGTAATAGAAGCTCACTCCATTATGGAGCACTAGGGATTTGAACTGTCTCTAAATTCAAACAAGGTGTCTAAATTCAACTAAACCCCCAATACTATTGTAAGGAAAAATTGAAGGAGTGTTACATGCACTATTATCCAGAGAGGTAGTTAGTATCTGCAATATCATCCACATATCCATATGCATTGTGTCATAGATTCTAACCTTCCTGTGAACTCTAGGACCATGTGTGCCAGCTCCTGGAGGAAAGGTAGGATTTAAATCAAATAATTAAGTAAGACCAATAGGTTGTATCTATTGAACCACTGTATACCATACAAATTGCAACCAGGGAACACTAATATTTCCAATTTGAGGATCAAACAAATAAATGTTTACATTATTTTTAATTCTTCACTGACATTAAGACTGCCAAATACTTCTACTGAGTCATATACTGCAGGGGTCCCCAACCTTTGCAACTTTAAGTCTGAAGGACTTCAGCTGCCAGACTTTCTGGGAGCTGAAGTCCTTCAGACTGAAAGTTGCAAAGGTTGGAGACCCTTGATATACTGGGCAAAGCTTTTGTTTAGGTATTGTTTTGTGACCACTTTTTTGGTAATTTATTTTCAGTGGCAAATTATTTTCTTTCTCTTATTTGTAATTCTGGACAAATATCATAATAAAGAAATTTTCATTTTTTAAAAAGTTGGTGTTTTTTCCCCATCTCTTTTCAGATCAACTTCAGAAATGTATGCTGTGCACATAGTCGGAAGTATCTTTGTGCAGGTCCACCCAGTCAGAAGACTCTGGTTTTTATCTGGACAAGACTACTCTTTTGAAAGTCCTATGGTATTTTCCTGAAATACTAGTTGATCATGTGTATATTGGCCATGCTTAAATTGGGGCTATTACATCTCTTCACTGTGGAGTGACAATGGAGGGCAGAATCCTTTGGGATTTCCTAGTCTCTTGATAGAAACATGAGAGGTCAATTGACTGAGGTCTTGATGCCGCTTGGCAGATAATCTGCCTCTCTAACAAGTCTAGAGAACTCCTCTTTTACTTAATGTGGGTGGAGCTCAGATGATCTCAGCAATGAGATCAGTGCTTCGGTCAGGAAATAATCCTTCCTAGGTTTCCTTCCAGAGCAAAATCCTTCTGTGCTGGAAAACAAACCATTACTTGTTTTACAGCCACACTCATGCCCTAGGCAACATCAGTAAACCTCTCTGCAATTTAGCTTTAAATTTTTCCAGATTTTTCTGTGTCCAGTAAATACATTCTTTCTGCATAGTTCAACTGCTGGATCTTCCTACTCACTGCTAACCACAAACCACTCATGAAACTCATAAAATTATCTCTCTCTCTGTTTCATTTTTTCTTCTCATTATACATTTCTCATAGGCATTTAAAGGTCCATAAAGTGTTGATGTAATGAATTGTGCTCTGTTTCAAAAGCAAGCACAAATACACGATTCTCCCTCTGAATTAAACAAAAACAATACACACACATTTGTTCATTGTCAAATTCTTTCCTCAGAAGATATGAGTATGGCACTTGAGAGTGTATGTTTGGGTATGCAAGCATGCGTGTGTTTGTTTACTTTGTTTGGAAATAGCAGTGTAAGCATTCTGTTGTAAAATGTTTGTGTCAAGAGTTTAAATAAAAACAAAGTTACTCAAATCTGTAATTAAGAAAGAGAAGCATATATTATTTAGAAACCTGTATTCTGCACAAGAAGAAATGGGGTTACCGTATTTTTCAGAGTATAAGACGCACCTTTTCCTCTAAAAAGAGGCTGAAAATCTGGGTGCGTCTTATACATCGAATACAGCAATTTTTGCTTCCTGAAACAGCGCCCCTTCACCAAAATGGCCATGCGCCTACCCTTAAGGAGGCTTCCAAAGAGCTCCTGGGGGCTGGGGAGGGCAGAAATGAGCAAAAAACAGGGCGTTTTTGCCCCCCCAGCTCCCAGCAGCACTCTATAAGTCTCCATAAGGCTATGCATGCAATTTTTTTGACCAAAACCGGCCTGTTTTCACGATAAATGTGCAGTTTTTTTCCTCATTTTTGACCCCCCCCCGGAGCACTCTGCAAGCCCTCCCCCAAGGCTATTCATGCCTTTTATTTTTAAAAAACGGGCCCATTTTTGTGGGAAATGGTCCATTTGGGGAAGGTTTGCAAAGTACAAAAAAGGGTTTTTTTCCCTTTTGGAAAGCTGTTTAGTTAGAGTGATTGATGAGAATTACGTTAGTCAAGTATTGTGCCTGCAGAAACAAAGATTTGTTCCAAAGGTGGTCAGTGATTTCCTTCTCCAGCACATGGCTAAATAGACCTGGAAACATCTACCTACCCACCTACTCTCTTTCTCTACCTACCTATCTACTGTCTTTCTTTCTTTCTTTCTTTCTTTCTTTCTTTCTTTCTTTCTTTCTTTCTTTCTTTCTTTCTTTCTCTCTGTCTCTCTCTCTTTTTCCCTCTACCTACCTATCTACACTCTCTCTCTTTCTACCTATCTACTGTATTTCTCTCCCCCTCTATATATCTACCTGCCTACTCTCTCTCTGCCCCTACCTATCTACTGTATATCTTTCTCTCTATATATATATATATATATATTTATCTCTATATATCCCTCTACCTACCTACCTACCTACCTACCTACCTACCTACCTACCTACCTACCTACCTATATACTCTCTCTCTCCCCCCACCTACCTACTGTATTTCTCTATCTCCTCCCCTCTATCTACCTATCTACCTATCTACCTATCTACCTACTCTCTCTCTGCTATCTACTGTATTTCTCTCGATTTCTCTCTATCCCTCTACCTATCTACCTATCTACACACTCTCTTTCCCTACCTACCTAATGTATTTCTCTCTCTCCCTCCCTCCCTCTACCTGCCTGCCTGCCTGCCTGCCTTCCTACCTACCTACCTACCTACCTACCTACCTACCTACCTACCAACCAACCAACCAACCAACCAACCAACCAACCAACCAACCAACCAACCAACCTACTCCCTCCCTCCCTCCCTACTGTATTTCTTTCTCTTTCTCTCCCTCTCTATCACTCTATCTACCAACCTACCTTTTTAAAAAATTGGCTCTTCAAAACCTGGATGCATCTTATACTCCTAAAAATATGGTAGGTATCATATGATTCCCAAAGAGGCTTAAGGTTGCTATACAGAAGCAACCAGAAAAGTACTATGGACATCTTTACTGTCATTGAGTCTTCAGTCAAAGATTTCTCTTTCCCTTTGTACATGGACATGGACATGTAGAAAGATAAAAATGCAATTTACTTTGCAGTTCTACTACAATGCCAGGATAGGAAGGAGACACATAATTTAGATCAGGAAGGCTAAAACAGGATGGAACTGCATAGACAGGATGTTCCTAAGATATATCCCAAAGCTGTTTAGTGATGTATCTTAGGAACATGTCTCTGTTGAGAGCATGACTGTGTCTGGGAAGGTAACACATGGTGGTGATGATGGGGTATTGTCTTTACACACACACCCCTTTAAATTGTAGCAGGAATATAGACAAAAAAAGAGGCAGGAACAACTACTTTAAATTCTACACATGCTTCTATATGATTCTAGGTGCAAATAACACCTGATATGCTTTAGTGGTGGCATTGACAAAAATCACCACCAGTCAATTGTAAAAAGCAGCTTTACTTAGAAGAGTTTATATCTTGCATTGACACCCTTAACACCATCAAATAACATCCTATCCAAGATCCTTTGGGAAGGACTGCATAGTTGAATAAAAATGCCAAATCCAATCTAAACTGACTAACCATAATAATAATAATGTAAAATTATCAGAAGTGCAGCAATAATAGCTGTAGCACTTTGACTTCATAGTGCTTTACAGCTCTTTCTAAGTGGTTTACAGAGTCAACATATTGCCCCCAACAAACTGGGTTCTTATTTTACTGACCTAGGAAGGATGGAATCAACCTTGAGTCGGATAGGATTGAACTGGCTGTGGGCAGAGTTAGCTTGTAGTACTGCACTCAAACCACTTCGACACCATGTTTGGAAATATGCAATGCTAAGAAATATGCAATGCTAAGAGAAACAATTAAGAGAGGATGGGATATTCTGATATATTTTAATTAAAAGCTACAGTTGAAAGTTTAGGAAGAATTACAGCAGATTTCCAGTGATACTAGTTACAGCTAGATGATTGTGTAAAGCCAAAATACAAGGATTCTTTTTGTCACCTTACCCATTGGCTTCTGGAGCCCTTTCAAATCACCTGTCCCTGTTGTATGATGCAGAATACAAACACACCCAGACATAGGCCCATATGTACACACATACAGGCACAACGTGTGACACTGAAGGGAAAATAAAGTGCTAATGACACCGTCTCTGCACACTTCCTAAGAAAGCAGGGTCAAGATGAGCTGCCGCTTCTGGAGCCACTTTAAGGGTCCGGAGCATTTTCACAGTCTTTGCACTCTCTGTGGGTGTGAGACACTCCAAATGAAGTGCAGCTCCACCAAGCACGTCCTGCTCTTTCTGCATTAAATGGCAGAATTGGTTTTCATAGCAGAGGAGAACACATCCTGCAACCTTTTAAAGGATTGGCACAGCAAGTACACTTCCCCCATGCGTTAGAGAGCTCCAGGAGGTATTGCATCTGCCCGAGGCACAATGCCTCTTAGAGCTCTCGACTGAACAGCAGAGCTCTTTGCATCCCGGCACAGCCCTCTGAGTCTATACCCTGCAATTTAGCTCTAAGGTGGAAGGGGGGTCAGTTGCTATATTATCATGCATATCTGCTGTTTTCTCCGGGGAAGGCTTTGTATTCAGAAGGATTATTATGGGGCAAAAACTGTAAATCTCGGTGGTGATTAAAATGCCGAAAGAAAGACGCTCTTCTATCGCCACAGTTTTTAAGGCCCTTTGCAAATGATCCATTTATAGTGTAACAAATGTACAGTTGTTGCTAATTAGCCGTGGGGCTATCCTGATATTGTCTGTCAGTGAAAGGCGTCTGGGTGAAATCACCAACTGCAAACAGCAGTATCTCATGGCTGGGAAAAATACAGTTCTTCCCTCACCAGCAGGCCATCTTCACGAAGCAGGCTGCTTGGAATGGTGCAGATCACTGGAGGAATTCGATCCTTGGCAAGGCCTCCTTAGAGGATCTCCATTTGTACCTCTGCTAGATTTTATCCTTGCTGATGCATTTCTTGGCTCAACAGCACTTTAAGATATTAGCGCACAAAATTCATACTTGGGAGGAAAAAATAACTTTTACTACTACATATGTAGTAAGGATGAAAGAAAATTAATGTAAAATATGTGTTAAAATGCAACATTTTGGGTGAAGATTATTTCTCTCTGTCTCTCTTTCAATTGCAGATCAGTAAGGAAAGACTGTGTAATTATGAGTAATACCCAGCAAGATTGATACAGATTAGAAATAGGCCGGCTAATCTTATTTCTAGCCACTGTTACCACTAGAAAGTGTCCATGATATAATTTATGACAATCAACATGGCTTTGCTCTAGGCTCACATAATGACATGGCTTAAAGAGAGTAAAGGGCCTCAGAGGCAGAAATCCTGCCCTATGTAGCTTTTTCTTCTTTCAATTCCATGCCCTAAAAGTCATATGACAAAGATATGGATACAACTATAGGTTTGTTCTACACCATGAAATCCTTACTGAGGAAGAGCACCAGAGACTAGGTAGGAGTAAAAGGTGAGAAAGATTACCCAAAAAATGGTTGGGGGGGGGGGATTCTTAGAGGATAAGATCACTTAAATGAGATAAATTGGTTTCCAAGGGGCATATAGCTGAAATAAAGTATTGATGAATCTCTTTCTATTGCTTTTATTCAGAGGTGGGATTCAGCCAGTTTGGGCTGGTTCAGGTGAACCGGTAACTCTGATGATCAGCTGGGGAGTGAACCAGTTTGCTCCGACAATGAGGTGGGCCTGCCCATCGCTGCACTTTACCTATATCCTCTTAGCTGATTTGTGTGGCAGAGCAGATTGCTGTGCTTCAGCTGTGTTACTCCCCAAAAGTAACGTGGAAGGTAAGTTTCGTTAAAACTGCACACAAGCGTAGCATGCAATCACCGAACCTGTTGTTAAACCAGCAGAATCCCATGACCGCATTTATTTCCCAGAAATACTGCTGTAAACTGTTTATGATGCTGTTAATCGTTCTCACACAAATATGTTGCTGGAGATCTGGTAGAGTTCATAATTATAACCATATCATACTATATCTTTAAATTCAGAAATATCCATTCACAGACCAAAAATAGTATTCTGAAGCCATCCTTTATTGCTGGTATCAACAGCTTTCCCAATGTTTTGAAATACAATCTTATCTGGCATCAAAGATATCTTACTGTGTATATTGAAGCAATAGCATGGAAGACACTTGATCTAAACAGCCAAACACCAGCAGTACCCACAGACATAACCAAAGTAGGGTTTGATTGCAATGCAATTATGGCATTGTGAACATACGCATATAATGCACAGATGTATGCATAAATGAGGTGAGGTTTGGTCATTTTCTGACTAAATCTTCACCATAGATGCTGTTGAGTATTACTATAATTCATTAGCTACAAAACAGAAAACTTGATTGCAGCAGAAAAAAAGAAAACCCACTTATTTTACTTTTTTGTCCATTAAAGGACCATATGGTGTAGAGGTTATGCTAATGGTATAGATATTCATTCAACCATAAGGTTCACATAGAGAATCACAAAGATAACCTTGGAGAAGGTATGCATCAAGTAGAAAAATGTGAATTATATTTGGAAAAGAAAAACTTTTTGATTCCACCAAAACTTTTTTTGGTAAAGGAAGGGAAAAGAAAACACTTTCAGTTTTAAAGCTTTTGTTGTTATAGTTTATATCGGTGAAATGAAGTTCAATATTTCTTGTGTAGACTCTGCTTCCTGACGTGGTCTACCTAAGGGTACATGACTTTGTGCCAATCATTTGCTCAGATAAAATTAATAAAGACTTCCAATTTTCACCACCTTAAGTTCTTTAAGAGGGGAAGCGATATGACTGTAATAAGTCAATGAATATACACCCAAGATTGTTTTGACCCTGAGGAAATCATGCAGAACCAATTAGTAATATAAGATTCAGCTGCAAACATTAACATTTGCAAACTCACTAGAGTTCAAGGGGAAAAAAAGTATTTAAGCTTAGGGTATCTCTTATTCTTATCTCTTGAGGATATGATAAGTACCTTGATATCAACTAGTACTAGACTAATTGTAGAACTGCCCATAGCAATAGCACTTAGACTTATATGCTTCCCCATAGTGCTTTACAGCATTCTCTGGATGCTTTATTTAGCTCATGCTAAATAAAGGATTTCAGAGTTATTTCCAGATTTCAGAGTTAACATCAGGGGTGAAATTCATTTACCTTTGCTACTGGTTCGGTGGCAATGTGTGTGTGTGCGCATGCCGGCATGCGGCACCTATGCACATGCACAGGACCTTCCACGCATGCGCAGAGCATCAAAATGACATCTGGGCAAGTGGGCAGAGCCTGCTACTGAGTGCGCCTGGCAAGCAAGTAAGTGAACAGTGAGGTAAGCAAACAGCAAGGAGGTGGGGGAAATCCACTGTGCCACACAATTTAGATGAGCTAGAAAGCAGGAAATTCTGTTTTCTGGCTAATGTAAATCATTCAGCACAGCTGATCATTGGAAAAACTGATTCACCTCAACCGGTAGCCTTTTTTAAAATTATTGGTTCAGGCGAGCAGCTGGCATCTTTGCTACCAGTTTGGTCAAACCAGTCTGAGCCAGTAGCATTTCACCCCTGGTTAATGTAGTTAGATCATATGTGAACTGACAAATTTTGATAGGCAGATCCTATCCTGTTTTTGGCCTGCTTTCAACCTATTGATTGTAAGTAAAAAATGGCCTATAGTGGAAGGAGCGTCATCAATGCCTTCTATCATTAAAAAAGGTTAAAATTTACTAAATATCAGTAGTATCTATAGAATATAGTAAAAAAACCCTCACAAATATAGTAAAAAACAAAAGGAATAAAACTAGGACAGTGAAATCAAAGTTTCGCCTATGTTGTGAGCAGAACTTTGAGCTGCCATCTTGAATATTTGTTTTTCACATTTATATTCTGTTTTTCTCATCATGTTGAAAGGAATATAGATAGGTTTTCATATGTATGGAGAAAGAATTGCTATTGTTGAGAAGAACCACATTAGATAGAATTGGGAACCTGCTCTTAGGAACATCCAATGCCATTTTCAAGAAAAAGGAAGAGAAATGTGTCATTTCATTGTGGGTGGTGCTTGCTGAAATGGCTGGGTATTCCTTTGTGTGAATTATAAATACGGAATCTGTATGGAAGCTAATATTTCTACTTTGTGCATGTGGTTGCTTTAAAAATTGTTTCTACTATACAGTTCAATGAGAGGCTAGTATGCAAATCTCAACGTCTCCAATCTCCAACTGACATTTCAAATTGCTTAAGAAATGTACTTCTTTCTCATGACATGGAAAGAATGAATGGAAGCCCAACACAATGCCTTTTAGTTTAGAATTTAGAAGTTTACAATTTCTCAAGCAGCTCCTGCTTTTTCAAAATTCAAGTCAAATGTGTATATTTATAAACCATGTGTTCTTTTAAAAAATAATACCATCTATTGTGATTGCATGTGTGATTGAGTCATGATCATTCTTTAAAAAAGAAGAAGCATGCAATCTACATGCGATTTATATTAGTAACTGGTAACCACACCAAAAGAAGGGATTGTTTTAATTTACTCAACGAGTTTCCCCCAAAAGAGAAATGTGGGGTGTGTGGGGGTGTGTGGGGTGGGGGGGGTAAAGATAGATTGTAGGGCAGGATCCATCTGGGAAACTTGTTTTTGGGATGGAGCCTTTGCTTAGCCTTAGCCAGTGTTCCTTTCATCGGCCTGACCTTGCTGCTTTCTACAGTGCCATTAGACCTTGGGTGCTGCCTTATTTTCCTACAACAGCCCCCAACTCCTTGATCCCACTTCATCTACTTCACGGACACAGACATTTGTTGGGCTTATTAGCTCAGCAGGAGCCTTATCATATTTTGTATCGGAGGCTGCTGGAGATGTCAAGAGATGGAAATGTGGTGTAGCTTTTTATCCTCCCTTCTTGCACTCTCTCCTCCAGCCCCACAGCCCATTTGGATTCAATGCTCTCCTGCCACTAGCCACCGAGATCTCTTTAAATATGTCTAGCTTTGCCATCTGTACCAATAAAACTGCAAAGGCTTAGCCATGATTAGGCTGTCAAGATTTATTAAGTTAAAAAGTATCAAAGTTTCTTGCTGCAACCCCAGACCTTTTAAGAGTCCACCTCCTTTTGAATCTCTCTCACTCACCCACCCCCTTCTCTAACACTGGAATCAGTGTGCTTCGCCTGACCTTGACCAACATCTGCACCCAGGGAACACTAATGAATTTGGGCCAATTCATCTTGGAACTCCAAATTTAATCAAGCTGACAAGCCAGGGAAAGCAGGCTGTAATTAACTCCCAGCATTTTAGGCAATCTGTAAAATTCATAAACTTCACTTGATCTGTGTTGGCTTTATTGAACATTGTTTGTTTGTTTGTTTGGAGAGCAGCATACCATGTCAAAATTATAGAACGCTTGCAATTAAAGCAGGCATTTTCAATAAAAGCATTAACTTATTTTAATAAAATAAAATCCAGCCATCACCAGAATCTCTGATGCTACCAATAAAGTAAACATGGTGATCTGTTGCTGCTGCTGAACAGAAATCTTAAACCTAATCAATTAGGTCATTTCTGTTTAAAAAAACTGGAGAGGGAGATCTGTTTAATCATTTTATCCTATTCTCAAGATAGATAAATGCTTGGAAAAGAAATGCACGCTATTAAATTTTGTTTAAAAATAACTCACACAGGATCTCAAGAAAAAAAACCCAAAGCTTAAGGTTATTTTTTTAACAATATATATTGTTTTAATTTATTGACCATTATGAAATTAATCCCCAGACTTTCAAATAAAGCTTGGTGTTTCTCCTTTATTAAATGCTACACAAAGAAAATATGGTCCCGCTACCTGCCCTAAGGAACACAAAGAGAAACCTAGTAAATTTTTGATGGCGTGTAGAGGTATTACCCACACTCATTCACACATACATAATAAAAACAAAACCCTTTGTCTGATGCTGCTGCCACTGATGTTCTTGTGGTTTTTAGGATTCTCCTCATCTTTTTTGCGGTCACCAAACTACCCCCAGGGCAGTTCCTCAAATCCTCCAGCTCTCGCTCTGTTTTTCTATCAAGAAACATCCTGATTCTCAATAGGTGGTGTTCCCCTGTGGCCACTTGAAAAGAGAAGAGGACATGATTTCGGCCAAAGGCATTAAAAGTGACATTTTTGTTCCAGATTCATATGAAAGGGAAAAGAGGGATAGATTAGAAGTGCAGTAAAATGAAAACAATCCAGACGTTCAGCAAACTGCTTATCTCACAATGATGCTGGGAATTTCTAGTCAGTGGAACTGCAGATTTTTCCTCCCCTCCTTTTTTTCCCTTCCTGCTTTCCCTATTTCTCATCATGATTGTTCCCTGCTCTTTATTACTTGCTCAGATTTGATTGGGCTAGGTTAGATTAGATTATTAGATTAGATTTGTTTTTGTTTTTTTAAAAAGAGCCAAACATACAATTTTACCAACAATAACAATTTGACTGCCTTATTAAAACTTGTCTCTAAAATGGTGGCTAGTCTTAGAATTGGAGCTAGGTTGAGTATCTTCTGGTAGCTGAGAAATGGACACGTCTTTTTTTTTTTTTTGGAAGAGGATAGGTCCACACTGAGCAAAACAATTTTTCAAAGTAGATGGAGTCACATCTTGCACAATGCTTGAGATTTTTATTTCCTATGTTTTGTGGGCAGGGGGGCGGGTTAGATAACTTATTTCTATTTTTCATTGTTAGGTCTGTTTTGGGGCATATTGTATAACTTTGTGGGTTTCCTATCTCAAAAGGCTACATTACTAATCCTAGAAAATTATGTTCCAGATTTTGATAGCATGGAGAAAGGAATGTTAAAAGTGAACGTCTTTTGAAGCTCAAAACAAAGACTACATGCACTACTTAATGCTAGAGTTTGGTTCAAAATGCAGCGGCCTGCAAGGTTTTGTATAGACTTCAGTGTGCACATATGTCACTTCTGTTATGGGAGCTGCTATGGTTGATGATTTGCTTCCAGCGGCAATTCAAGGTGCTGGTTGTCACCTTTAAAGCCTTTCATGGATTGGTACCAGGTTATCTGACAGACCATCTCTTTCTGGTCACATCCATCTGACCCACTAAAGCAGGCAGGCAAAGAATGTTGCGGGTCCTGTCCCTTCTCAATGGGGTTCCCTCCCTTTGAAATATCATCCCTTCAGAAATTAAACTGGCTCCCACTTTGACACTCCTTCATAAAGCTTGGAAAACTTGGTTTTGCCAGTAGTCCTGGGAAACGTAGAGTGGGATAGAGCCCATCAAATGGTTTATTTGACTGTGTGTTGTTGCCAGGATGAGTGGGTAGGAGTTATTTTTTATTTTTTTCCTATACTGTGTTTTTATTGTTTGTAAGCCGCCTAGCATCACTGTGAATGAGTAGGTGGCTATATAAATTTGATAGATAGATAGATAGATAGATAGATAGATAGATAGATAGATAGATAGATAGATAGATGTTGCTCATATTTACTCATATTTATTTATTAGTTGTTGCTCATACATCCCTTCGGCCGATTCGCTCACACAGAGAGGGACTTCTCCGGGTGCCGTCCACCAGGCAATGCCAGAGGGCGACGCCCAGGGGAAGGGCCTTCTCTGTGATGGGCCCGACCCTCTGGAACGACCTACCCCCGGATATTAGAATGACCACGGACCTCCGCGCCTTCCGCCAAAAAGTAAAAACCTATTTGTTCCATCAGGCCGGCTTGGCCTAATTTACGCTTCTCGTCCCAGTCTGTTTTCTCAAATTGTCTATTGGGTTTTAATGGGTAGTAATTTTAAGGTTCTTAAATTTTGGTACAGGGTAGTTTAATTTGCTTTTAACTTTGTGTGTATTGTATGTTTTTAGATGGTTTTTTAATTCTCCTGTACACCGCCCTGAGTCCCTTCGGGGAGAGGGGGCGGTTTATAAATGTAATAAATTATTATTATTATTCTATATTGGTGATAAAAATGCAGATATTTAGTTTTCTAGGTTGATCCATCTAATTTAAAGTTGTAGTTATCTACCTGGAATATTTATTCTGACTGAAGTACCTGGATCCTGAAAAGGGAGTGTTCACAGAGGAGCTAAAAACATTAAAAAAGTTAGGGACTGTATCCTAATGCTGGGAAAGATTGAGGGCAAAAGACGAATGGGACAACAGAGAATGAGGTGACTGGATGGAGTCACTGAAGCAGTTGGCATGAGCTTAAATGGTCTCTTGGGGATGGTAGAAAACAGAAAGGCCTGGAGGAACATTGTCCAGGAACATTGGGGTTACGGTGGGTCAGACATGACTTCATAACTAACAACAAAGTTAGAGACTGTACAAGGATCAGCCCTTTTCTTTACATGAATATGGAGCATGTGTGGAACACCTTAAAAAGCAGCATGACTTTCATTGTGTGACCACACCAGCCATCTTAATTTTTTTGGCCTTCTCCATTGATCCACCTACACTGCAGCATATACTGATATAATAGTACAATCTTGTCTCTATGTGTGAAGTGGGGTCATGGGAGGCATTTGGGCTTGCTGATAGTGTACCTGGCTCCCCACTAACGTATCAGCAGCCCTACCCGAGCTTCTCAATGTGATAGCTGAGATGGCGGTTGACACCCCCAGGCTGTTAGTCATGGGGGATTTCAACCTGCCATCGATAGGCGAGGCATCCGAGATGGCACGGGAGTTCATGGCCTCCATGACGGCCATGGACCTGACCCAATTAATTCATGACCCCACCCATACTGGGGGACACACGCTGGACCTAGTTTTTGTCTCCGGCCAGTGGTTGAGTGATCTTGGTTTAGGGGAAATAGCTGTTGAACCCCTGTCATGGTCAGATCACTCTCTCCTTCGGCTTGGCTTTCCAACCGCTACATCCCACCGCGGGGAGGCGGAACCGAAAGAGGTGAGGTGGTTCTGCCCCAGGCGCCTGATGGACCCTGAGAGGTTCCAGATGGAGCTTGGGCCAATACCTGAGACTCTGACCCGTGACTCGACTGAGGACCTAGTGGCTGCTTGGAATAGTGCAGCCATGGAGGCCCTGGACCGGGTCGTGTCTTTGCGGCCTCTCTCCCGGCACCAAACCACCTTGGCTCCCTAGTTCTCTGAGGAGCTAAGAGTGATGAAGCGTCGGAAGAGATGCCTAGAGAGTGGTTGTAGGGCCACCCACTCCGAATCTGACCGGACACTGGTAAGGTCGCATTTGAAGACCTACTTAGTGGCGATAAAAGCGGCGAAATGTAATTATTTCTCCGCTCTTATTGCATCTGCAGATAACCGCCCTGCCGCCCTGTTTAGGGTGACCCACTCCCTTCTTCACCAGAGGGTGCGGGATGCCCCCTTGCAGGGTTGTGTGGAGGAATTTGGGTGTTATCTGCATGGTAAAATCGATCAGATCCAGGATGGGTTGGCCTCCAATTGGATTAGTTCAGACGGGCTGACGGAGGCAGGTCTTGAGTCTGTTATCTGGGAAGAGTTCGATCCTGTGACTCCTGAGGACATGGACAGGATGCTGGGGCGGCTAAATGCCACCACATGTTTATTGGACCCATGTCCCTCCTGGTTGGTACTGGCCTCCCGGGAAGTTACATGAGGCTCCAGGGAATTATCAACGCTTCTTTGAGTGAGAGGTTTCTGCCGGCCGCCTTGAAAGAGGCGGTGGTGAGGCCCCTCCTCAAGAAGCCCTCCCTGGACCCGGCTGTGTTGGCCAACTACCGTCCAGTCTCCAACCTCCGATTCCTTGCGAAGGTTGTTGAGAGTGTGGTGGCGCGACAACTCCCTCAGCACCTGGAGGAAACTGTCTATCTGGACCCACGCCAGTCCGGCTTCCAGCCTGGGCACAGCACGGAGATGGCATTGGTCATATTGGTGGATAATCTCTGAAGGGCTCGGGATAGGGGTTGTTCCTCTATCCTGGTCCTGTTAGATCTCTCAGCGGTTTTCGATACCATCGACCATGGTATCATGTTGCGCCGGCTGGAAGGGCTCGGGGTGGGGGGCACCATTTTATGGTGGTTCTCCTCCTACCTCTCCGACCAGTCACAATTAGTGTTGGCACGAGGGCAGAGGTCGATGTTGAGGTGCCTCACTTGTGGGGTACCACAGGGGTCGGTTCTTTCGCCTCTCCTGTTCAACATTTATATGAAGCCGTTGGGTGAGATCATCTGTGGTTTTGGGGTAGAATTCCACCAGTACGCTGATGATACTGAGCTGTACATCTCTACCCTGGACCACCCCAACGATGCCGTGAAAGTGATGTCCCGGTGTCTGGAGGCAATGCGAGTCTGGATGGGGAGAAACAGGCTCCATCCAAGACCAAGTGTCTGTGGCTTCCGGCGTCACGATATAGCCAGTTGGTGCCAGCTCTGGCTATTGGGGGCGAGTCATTGGCCCCCACAGAGAGGGCTCGCAACTTGGGCATCCTCCTGGACTCTCGGCTGTCTCTAGAAGATCATATGACAGCCGTGGCCAGGGGGGCTTTTTATCAGGTCCGCCTGATACGCCAGTTGCACCCCTTTCTGGATCGTAATGCACGGTCACTCAAGCCCTCGTCATCTCCTGCCTGGACTACTGCAATGCTCTCTACATGGGGCTTCCCTTGAAGTGCACCCAGAGGATCCAGTTAGTTCAGAATGCGGCAGCGCGGGGGATCCTGGGAGCTCCTAGATGCTCCCATGACACCTCTCCTGCGCGAGGTGCACTGGCTGCCTGTGGCTTTCCGGGTGCGCTTCAAGGTACTAGTAACTACCTTTAAAGCGCTCCATGGCAAGCGACCTGGTTACCTGCAAGAACGCCTCCTGCTGCCAAATAACTTCCACCGACCAGATTGCTCCCACAGAGAGGGCCTCCTCAGGGTGCTGTTGGCCAGGCAATGTCGGCTGGTGACCCCTAGGGGGAGAGCCTTCTCTGTGGTGGCTCCTGCCCTCTGCAATGACCTACCCACTGACCTACGCATGACCACGGACCTGCGTCTCTTCCGCCGGGCCTTGAAGACCTATTTATTTCGTGCAGCTGGCCTGGCGTAGTTTTTAAATGGTTTTTAGTAAGGTTTTATTAAGGTTTTAGAACAGGCCTACCATTTAATATATTTTTAAACGTATTTTTTGTATTTTATATTTTATACCACTGATTTTTATTGCTGCCTGTAGACTGCCCTGAGTCCCGGAAGGGAGAAGGGCGGCATAAAAATTTAATAAATAAATAAATAAATAAATTGTAAAAGATTGTATACAGATGAGAAAGGAAAGAAAATATGAGCTGAACTTCCTGGTTCCATTTCTGATATGAACATTTCAATGGGCTTCTTTAATATTCTGGGTTATATGCCTGTAAATGAAGACTATCAATGTATGAATAGGTTTGAACAGGTAGTACATGCAATTGGAATGTAGGGCTGAACACAAATTTAGATTATATTGATGATGATGATACAATACAATACAGCAAACTTCCTTTTTACTATGCAACACAATAAAATATAATAACTTATTTCTTCTGTGTACCTCCAATTTCTCTCAGAGTTATTAGTAACCAATAAGCTGATGCGACCATAAAATATCAGGTAGGCGAGATCACTTTTACTCTTAAGAATAAAGAAGAAACAGGCAATAGGAAGAGTAAATACAAACAATGAATTCTACGTAAGCACTGCTAATTATGTACTGTGCATTTTAATAGAATGCAAAAGGCTGTTCACATATATTATTTATTAAACGTATTTATGCCCTAATGACCAGTAAAAGCTAGCAAAGTGCAACTGGATGATTTGATGACCGGAAACCTGAATGTTTGCTCAGAGAAAGCAATCTCCTCACCACCATTATCTGTACAATGTGTGCATGAGTTTTAAAAAACAACAACAAAAGAACCTCAAAGAGTCCAAAGATTATATTAGGCCTTTACTTTTTCTCCCTCTTGTCTTCCTTGTAGTGTCCCCAAATCACTAGGGCATGATAGTCATTATGAAAGATTTTGATGGTCAGAATGGAATATTTCTATTTGGGTTCATAAAGAACTTAATATAAATGGCACAGACTTCTTATTTGGAGATATATGATTTGGAGATATATGATGTGTGCGCATGTAACAGTGTTGGGAGGGACCCCAGCTATTCAGTATGCATAGGAAAGAGAATCCAAGGCACATTATGCAAGATCCAACTCCTTGATAAGTCAAAAATGCTAAGA
This sequence comes from Rhabdophis nuchalis, assembly GCA_039707465.1. Taxonomy (NCBI): domain Eukaryota; kingdom Metazoa; phylum Chordata; class Lepidosauria; order Squamata; family Natricidae; genus Rhabdophis; species Rhabdophis nuchalis. Next base: position 187,863,963 of record CM077645.1, on the reverse strand, counting down.
AAGCTGGAAGAAAAGAAAAGAAAAGGATAATGAGCAGCAAAGTGGATGGACTTGACTATAGCGATGATGGGTGCATCCAAAGAAGTCTTGAAGAGCTATATTAAAAGAAGTCTTGAAGATCTATATTAAGGTGCTTCAAGGTGTTGGTCATCATCTTCAAAGCGCTCCATGGCACGGGACCTAGCTGTCTGCGGGATCGCATCCTGCCCCATACATCCCTACGGCCGATCCGCTCCCACAGAGAGGGACTTCTCCGGGTGCTGTCCACTAGGCAATGGCAGCGGGTGACACCCAGGGGAATGGCCTTCTCTGTGGCGGGCCCGACCCTCTGGAATGACCTTCCTCCCGAAATCAGAACAACCACGGACCTCTGCTCCTTCCGTCAAAAATTAAAAACACATTTCTTCTGCTTGGCCAGCCTGGGATAACTTAACTCTTTTAGGGTTTTTTAGGGGTTTGTTTTAGTTTTAACATGGGATTTTAGCGCAGGGTTTTAGTTTAATTCTTTTTTAATACTGTATTGTTTGTGGTTTTATATGTATTTTTAATTTCCCTGTGCCCCGCCTCGAGTCCCTTTGGGGAGAGAGAGCGGGTTATAAATTAAATTATTATTATTATTATTATTATTATTATTATTATTATTATTATTATTATTATTATTATTATTATTATTATTATTATTATTATTATTATTATTATTATTATTATTATTATTATTATTATTATTATTATTATTATGGACAGATCATCCTGGAATGTCCATGTATGAGATTGCTAAAAGTCAACCCCAACTTAATAGAAGATAATCACTAAATCAATTGATTGATCGATCAGTCAGTGATTTTATTGCAGGTGAAGGAGAATTCTAGACAAAAAGAATGAAGGAACCACTGCCTAGGAAGAGGTAGGTTAATGTGTTTATGGTGCCTTGAAGCTACTACCTTTCTTATGAGTCGCCTTTCGGAGTTGAGTATTAGAGTACAGCAATTCCATGGGGCATAAAGATTTCTGAAAGCCACTGAGGGAAAATATGAATTATGGTTGATAGAGAATGGCATCAATGGCCTTTGGCTTGCTTGTCTAATTGATGGCGCTTATCTTATTTCTAATGAGTAATTTTATTGTGTAATTTATTTTTTGTTTTTGTTTGGTTTTATTGTGTAGTACAGGTTTTGAAGGCATATTAGTGGCCACCTTTGGAATGTTTAGAACACATGAGGGTTGTATGAAAGAACCTGCTGATCACAAAATGGCTGCCATAGAGGGACTCATAAAGCAAGTATATACCAGGAAGCAAATTGTTTGTTTTGTTTTTGCTTTAACCCACAGAAAACTCTAGAATTTCTGTTTATATTAATATTTATTTGGAACTAAAAGACCACATTTGATAATAAATACTGGGCTACACATGCTTGCTGTAGTGGTTAACGTTCTGGCCTAGAAACCAGGAAACTGTGAGTTCTAATCCTGACTTGGGCATGAAAGCCAGTTTGGTGACCTTGGGCCACTCACTCCCTCTTTCAGCTCAACTTACTGTACAGGGCTGTTGTTCAGAGGAAAATAGGAGGGATGGCCAGGTATGTTGGACACCTTAGGTTATTTATAAAAATAATAACTGTATTTATTTTGGAGGAATCCCTAGAAATGGGACCCAAACTAATAAAAAGAATAGAAGAACATTGGGCACTATCTAATAAAATGAAATTCAATTGTGAAAAAAGTAAGGTTCTACATTTAGGCAAGAAAAACAAAATGCACAGGTACTGTACAGTATAGGTGGTACCTTGCTCAATAGTAGCAACTGTGAGAGGGATCTTGGAATCTTAGTGGACAACCATTTGAATATGAGCCAGCAGTGTGCAGCAGCTGCCAAAAAAGCCAACACAGTTCTAGGCTGCATCAACAGAGGGATAGAATCTAGATCACGTGAAGTGTTAATGCCACTGTATAGTGCCTTGGTAAGGCCACGCTTGGAATACTGCATACAGTTTTGGTCGCCACGATGTAGAAAAGACGTGGAGACTCTGGAAAGAGTGCAGAGAAGAGCAACCAAGATGATTAGGGGACTGGAGACTAAAACATATGAAGAACGGTTGCAGGAGCTGGGTATGTCTAGTTTGATGAAGAGAAGGACCAGGGGAGACATGATAGCAGTGTTCCGATATCTCAGAGGTTGCCACAAAGAAGAGGGAGTCAAACTATTCTCCAAGGCACCTGGGAGCAGGACAAGAAGCAATGGGTGGAAACTAATCAAGGAGAGAAGCAACTTAGAACTAAGGAGAAATTTCCTGACAGTTAGAACAATTAACCTCTGGAACAGCTTGCCTCCAGAAGTTGTGAATGCCCCAACCCTGGAAGTCTTTAAAAAGATGTTAGACAGCCATTTGTCTGAAATGGTATAAGGTTCCTGCCCACGCAGGGGGTTGGACTAGAAGACCTACAAGGTCCCTTCCAACTCTGCTATTGTATTGTATTGTATTGTATTGTAAGAGTTTGGTAAGGTGGCAGATTAAAAATAAACAAGGAAAAGACTAAGATGTTGACAAAGAATCTCACAAATAAACAGTAAAATGAACTGACAGAAAATATGCAGATAACTAAAAAGATTAAATATTTGGGAATCTAGTTAACAGAAAGATGTACAACCATAAAAGAAGGCAACTACATTAAATTAATACCACAAATAAAGACAGACTTGGAAAAATGGAGAAGTCTACAGTTGTCCTTGATTGGAAGGATAGCCAAAACAAAAATGAATGTTCTACTGAAATTGCTATTTTTATTTCAATCAATTCCGATAAAACTAGGAAAAATGTTTTTTGAGGATTCCAACAAATTGATCTTAAAGTTTGTCTGGCAAGGCAAAAAAATAAGAATCAAACTGAAAATGTTAAAAGACACTAAAAATAAGGAGGGGTTTGGACTACCGGATTGGGAGAAAGGGTGGATAAATTTGAAGAACAAACGAATGTTGACACTAGAAGGACATGACTTATAACGGGGGTGGCATGCATTTACCTGGTGTAGGAAAAGTAAAATACATAGATATGTCCAAAGGCACCATACCAGGAATGCTGTGCTTTCAGTATGGGGGAAAAAAAAAATCAAACATCCAAATACTCTTGAATTGGAAAAAATCGTAAGGTATAAAGATATCCTAAATGAACAAGGGAACTTAAAATCAAGATAGGAATTTGAAAAATCAAGGAATCGATTTGGACTGGTGTCTCTATATCCAAATGCAAACGAGATACAAGAAAGTTGTAGAAATATATGGATTCTACAAAGAACCCTTAGAATTAGATCAGATAGTTCTGGGGGCAGATGATAAATTAATAAAGAAAATATACAGCTATCTATTGCATTATAAAATGAAGAATAGTATGTAAAAGAAACCATGATTGTATGGGCTAAAAAATTGGAATATATTATAGAATTAGATAATTGGCAACAACTATGGGAAAGAAATTACAAACTAATAATGTCAACAACATTAAAAAAAAAAACCTTTACAAAACGCTCTATAGATGGCATTTGCCACCAGTAAGAATGGCAAAGATGTTCCAAAGCATATTGCCAGAATGCTGGAAATGTAAACAGATACTGGGTTCCTATTAGCACATGTGGTGGACCTGTCCAATGGCCAAAAAATAATTGGTTAAAGATAAAAAGGTGGTTAGATGAAATGACAACAGAACAAATAGATCTAAAACCAGAATTGTTCTTACCTGGTATATTACAAGGAAAATACAATAAAAGAATTACATATTTAATATTACATGTGATAACAACAAATTATGCAAGCACAAAATTGGAAAAATGGAAATATACCTATAGATGGAAATGTAATAAGGGAAATATTTGACTGTGCTGAAATGGACAGGTTAAAGATGAAAATTAAGGATAAAGAGGAAACAGAGTACTAATTAACTTGGGGTCTATTTTATGAATTATTAGAAAATAGAAGCAGAAGTTAGTAATTTATAATTAAGGATGATTAATAAAATAAATGTAATACATGTGTGTGTGTGTGTTTGCAGGTTTGCATGTATGTAGTATAATACCATATGTAATATTACTACTGGATTATATTTGATTAAATTGTATAGAGTGATTAGAAGGGAAGATTATATTATAAGTATTATGAGAATAATGGTTATAATTATGGTGTGCATAAAATTATGTGTACTGAAAAGAGAGTTGATACAAACAGCACACTGCCATTGCAGAAATAGAAACATTATGTATAGCAAAGAAAAATGTACAATAAAATATTTTTTTAAACAATAATAAAGGTAAGATAAAAAACTAAATAAATAAATAGCCCTATATATTTTAATAAATATGTATGATACTAAAACCTGGTACTTTGCAGCATCCCTGCTTCTCATCTAAAGGTTTAAAATTAAAAATTAAATTTTAAACAATTTTACAAGAAAATAAGGAAAGTTGGACCACGGTACCTAGAAACAACAATATTATTGTGCAATAGCAACCATGTTATTCTCCCCTGCCCCGATATATACTTTATTTCTCTCTCATTTAAACTGCACATTGGTTAATTATTTATATTGACTATCAGAGCAGATATGTTCCAAGCCTACAGAGAATGTTTTTATAGCATCTAATTTGTTATCTTTGAAATATATTCTTCATGTTTACATTATTGTCCATTCTCTTTCAACACAGCATGTGGTTTGCCAGTAGAATGAAATTCTCATACCTCATTGCATAAATTCATCAACCAGTATGCACCTCATTTCTTTCCGAGTTAACCATACTGTCACTTGAAGTGTTAAGACAAGATGGCTTCATTTTAGCCAGTCCATTCTTTATACCAAACAGCGTACCCTGCTCAGAGTTGTATTTTGGCATTTTGTTTGGGATGGCATGTCAGTTTAAGGAAAAACAAGACATTGATATTAACAAAATTGCTATTCTTCAGAGGGTGAAACTGATTGTTTTATAAAGTTTGTTGTTGTTCTTGTTTGTCTTGCCTTCCACTTATATTTTTATCCAAAAGTTAGCCTTAATGGGTACGGAAGCAGAATTAAGCAGGCCCTAGGATTTCACATTTGGACAATGAGGAACTGAAGGACATAACTGTGAGTACTATGCACAGTATTCCTGAACCAGAGAAAGGTGTGGTACTCTCTTCAGATCTGGTAGAAAATAAACTTTCACTAACTGGAGTAAGAATACATGATTATTTTGATTTTTGAATTTGGAATACAGTGGGAACTTCGGTTGCCCACTGTAATCCATTCCAGGACTTTGATCGGCACACACACACACAATGGTGCAGAAGGGAAAAATTGCTGCGGCTGTGTTTATTTGGCATACCAAGATGTGTTTGTGAACCGAGTGAAACATTTAGCAGATTTTTGGGTTGGCACCCAAATCGTTCCTGGTCTGAGCTGTTCGGGATCTGAGGTCCCACTGTATGGGGAATACTATTTCATCTTTGCCTCTAGCTAATAGTGCTCTGGGTCAGTCCTTGTAAAATAAAAAATCCAACATCAACTGCTATTCATGCTTTCTGTAGCTACGTCCAATGTTTAAGAGGCATTACAGACTTCATTGGCCCAAAGGACTTCATTTTATAGACTTCATTTATTTTTCCAGTACTCAGGTTAGATTAATAAAGTCGACCTGCTCAACAATGTTTAACCTAAACTGAGATCAAGTTTGTTACATATCTTAACTAGAACTTTTTTTGTAGTTCTCTACATTCTGCTGGATAACAAAAGTCATTTCAATACCAGTTAATACTTCACTGCTGTGGCAACTGTACTGTATGGCTACATTGCGATTTGACTTTTTCCTATTTGACCTACTGTATTTCATAAATAGGAATTTTTATTATCAATTATTGCAGTGATGGCAAACCCTTTTTGCCTCAGGTGCCAAAAGCATGGACATGCGTGCTATCGCCCTCCCCTGGCCCCCTAGAGACCCTCTGGAGGCCCATTTTCCAACTTCTGATGGGCCCAGTATGTCTGTTGTTTGCCCTCCACAGGCAAACAGGCTCCTTTCTAGGAGCCTGGGGAAAGTGAAAAATGGCCCAACACACAAACCAGAAGTTCAGGAATGGATTTTAGGGTTGCCCTTCCTTGAAGCCTCTGGAGGGCAAAAAACAACTCAACGCACAAATTGGAAGTTCGGCAATGCATGCTGGAGCTGACAGTGTAACTCCTCACGTGCTCTCAGGAATGGCTCCGGTACCACCTGTGGCAGATGTTCGCCATCACGGAATTATTGCATTTAAAGTTCCAAACCAAAAAGAGAAAGAAACAGTATTTCCGCTCAAGAGCTAGGAACTTGTGCTCGATTCCTATAAAAATGCATTTATATTTATTGGAAACCATATCATATGAATAGGCCAAAAATCCTAACAATAAGAAAAATAGAACTATATAAGTTAAAAATCCATTCCATCTTAACAATTCCCATCTCTTTTGCTCAGCTCATGCATACACACAAACACACCCACACACATGTATCTTGCATGGTGCATTTGGACAGGAGGTGGAAATAAGCCCTGCAGCTGAAATTATATTGCCAAATGGCCTTTGTATGATTGTTCTTCTCATTATATATTTATTATTTCTTTATTATAAGAAATGTGGCTATTTTCACCTGTATTTCAAAATCAGATACCTGTTATCTTTTCAATGCTTTCCCCAGATATATTGTCTAATGCACATAGTTAAATAGAATGAGATCAAATTTTGTATGGACAGCATATTTTTCAAGGAAGCCTGCCTTTCCTGTGTCTTTATGTAGGCAAGGCACGTGCAGTCTGAACCTTTCATTGTCAGTTTTAGTAACAGGATGAACAAGTCATTCTTTCAACAATTCATGATAGTTGTATCAACGAGCCAAGCTGGCATGTTCACTGCTTCCTTCCTTGGAGGCCTTCCTGGCTGAGAATTTCCACAGCTACCATTGCAAATGTACTGCAAATTTCCAAGGCACTGAGCTGAACACTATAAATTGGCTCAGACGTACATGACTAGCTGCTCATCCAGGTTGTTGGATTTGGATGAGCTGTGAAAAACTGGAGAAGCTCATTGATGGGAGCATCCAGTAACAGCTTCTATTGATGGGGTGACCTGAGAATAAAGAAACTCCCAGCTTACAAGTATTACTTTTTATGGGAATAAACTGTGACGTTACCTGATTCAATCATGCATTTACTTATATATGCAGGCACTTGTGCTCATCACCGCCAATGGAAAAAATATAAATTGGCTCCTCCTACGTCATTGCACATTTTTTGAGTTTTTTCCAGGTGCTCTAGTGATTTGGGACTTGAGCTTTTCTGCACTCTTGCTTCTTTCAATAGGACTTTCAACTACCTCTGTTGGTAACCATTATTCTGTAAGGTACTCTCTTAGGATGAGAGCCATTCAGAATATTTCTCACCTACCAGCTTTGTATCATCTTCCTTGTAACACAATGAAAAGAAAGGAGGGGGAATTAGATGTGTGGAGAGCAGGGGGAAGGAAGAAGGGAGGAGCGAGGATTTCAGTTTATCTGATTTTTGAGATTTATAAATATTACCTTTTCACCATTTTGTAAGAAACCTGCACAGGTACTTCTTGTAACAGCATACCGGATCTGACGTATCCTTCTTGATGTGCAGGGTTAAATTTAAATCTACAGTGCCTGGTTACCAATCTCTTCAGTTAGGGTTAGGAAAGATTGATGATTGTGATTGTGAGATTAATCCTGCAATGTTTACAAGACTCCTGAGCTGAAACCTGGTTGGTCATATCATGCTATCCAGAAAAGGCCGCTTGGCTTGCCAGGGTAATTTCTTCTGATGCAGTAAATAACTAGGCATAATGAAAATACTCTGATGTATTCTACTGGTTGATTGATGCTCTGCATGCGATCTGGCGCAAGTAGTACACTTCCTATCACAAATTTACATATACAAACCAGTGGAAGGAGCAGGGTAATGTCAGCATCCTTCAGAAACCCTGGGATGCTACACAATTTTATAGCAGTTATGAATTACTGTTGACCTTTCTAGCCTCTTCCACCAGTGTGTTATGCGAAAGGGTATTGAAAGTCATTAGTCTGAAGCAGTCATTCTTTACATAATTATGGCTATTTGCGTGGGAGCAGATAGTGTTTCTTTTCATTGTTAAAAAAAATTAGCATTAGAGAAATCACCGCTGTGAGTCTATGGTAAATCTAAACTCTAAACGCACATTTTAATAAAACGAAGGCAAGGTAATTCTTTTGACTTCCCTGAAGTATAAAAATGGATGTTTCTGGAATTAGATGAAATCAAATCAAGGGCTGCCCGGTTTGTTTGGCATTGCATGGTTTTAAGAAAGCAACGAACAATGAATCAATAAAAGTTTAATGTGGCTATTTAAGCAGAACATCCTGACTGGCTTTTGGAGGTTCAGAATAAACAAGAAATATTCTACCTGAGGATAAAAATGTCTTCCTAAATCCCAGGATAAGTAATTCTTTTTGAAATCCCAGGGAAGCCTTTGTCGAACAAATAGGAACAGCTACAAAAATCTCCACCTTTCATTACTAATGTGAAATAATCAGGCTTTCAGCAGATCCCAAGAACACAGCTCCTTATTATCATTTACATTTTAATGTCCTTAAAATTATTACACGAAGGGAAATGTTTTTGATACATTACAGCATTTCTTATAAATGTGTGATTATGTTAATGGCTTTTCAATCAGTATCCTAGCCTGACACCCTAAGAAAATTTATGCAAAGTTCATACCCTGTCAGGGCCTTTAATCAGGACCATTTATTAGACCCCCACCTTCTTTGATGGTTGCTTCTCTCTTTATTAAATATACTGACTTGGCCATCTGAAGAAAAGGACAATAAAAGGTTACTGGGGATGAAAGCATGGATGCTATTTGCTCGTGTTTCCTTTACAGACACTTCTTCAATAATTAAGGAAGGGCTTTCTTTGGCCTTTTAGGCGTTTGAAGTGCATATCAAACATAACACTTAGTTCTTTTTTCATGGAATGTTTAATGCACAGAATTAGTCTTCTTAAGCTCAAAGCTTCCGTTAACATGAAAATGCTAGCAGACTGTTGTCAAGAAAGAGCTTTCCCAGCAAAAATTGCCATGCAGCTTTGCTGTATGCGCTGCATGATATTGGAGGGGGTAGGAGCTGGATGTGAAGCATTTCAATAGAAATGCCTCTCATTGGCTTCTGGTTCTGAAATTTTATAATTTAGTTTGCCCTTTCAAGGACCTTCATACAGTCCTATTGTTTTATTTATTTATTTGCTACTGCCTGTTAAAGGCTGCATTACTAGACGTTTGCAATATCAGAAATGGATCTTTTCCCCCCACCTTTCTTTCTTTACAGTAGATTCATTTATTGTTTTTTTTTTTAACACTTCATTAAATGTGCCCTAAACAGAAGAACCAAACAGCACCTTTTCCCTGTGTGGATTACATGCAGGGAAAAACACACAACAAACCAAAGATCTAGCTAAGTGGTATTGACAACCTGGGGTTTGGATACAAATTCAATATGAGAAAACAAACTCACTTCAATGAAATACAAATAAACAACAAATTCTGTTTTAACATGTCTAAATAGGTTGCGGGTGAGTGACAGGCGTGGGTCTCATAGGAAAGCCATTAGTGGAGCATTTGATAGGAAAACATTTGATTTGAATGTGTGTTGCTCTTCCCCTCAGGGGGTGATCTGAGTGGTATACTGGGGATTTGCAGGCGCCCTTTTCACTCTAAAATGCCTGCTGGGCTATATCATAGCAAATGAAATTTGTAGGTTCTCCTAATGCTAACAAGTATCTAACTCTATCATTTATTTAGGAGACTTGCTAATTATCTTGGGCGACTGATGTTCATTTTCTAATTCTGCCAAAATTCTTTTAAAAAAGTTTTAATAATGACCATCTGGGTCAATATTCTGCCAATGCTTCACAAACATTATTTCATTAGGATGATGATGATGATGATGATGATGATGATGATGATGATAATGATGATGATGAAAGATAATTCTTTGTATATTCCCTCAAACAATGGGCAAATGTGAGACAATCCAACGACAACAGTAGACAAGTAAAAATTAATACAATAAATTAGTCTTGGCAACAGTGACCTTAACCAAAAAGAATCAAAATGATTTAAAATTTTGATTGATATGATACTAAGAGTCAATTTTTTCATTTTAAAATATTTTTACATAAATATGTGTAAAGTAGTTCATAATAAACTGCATATTAACATTTTATTCATTTAGTTAAGCATTCAATAGTACAGGCATAACCACGCCTAATCAGAAATAAATCCCACTGAATTCAGTGTACTTACACAAGTAGGGGTGCAAGGGGTGCAAGAATACATTTCATAAAATCAGTTGTTAGCAAATATACTGATATAGAAAGGCAATATTTTGTTCTCTATTTATTCAGAGCATTTGTCCTGGCATTGCTCATATAGAAAGTAATGATATGCAAACAAGTATATTAAAATAACACAAGTAAAACTAAGTCTGAAAGAGCAAAGGGAGTCATGCTTAATTTTGTTCTATTTTTTATTTTACAATGCTGAGGTAGATTAGACTACAAGAATCAAGACCATCTAGGAAATCAATGAGTTGATAGTAGAAACTGTACCTCTCTACTCTTAATTTTGAATGATTTCATTCTTTCCTAATTGGAGGGTCTGATCAAAGGTTGGGGGAGGCAAAGAAGTGATTCAATGGGGATCCCAAGAAGGGATGTGCTAGGGCAGGGGTCTCCAACCTTTGCAACTTTAAGTCTGAAGGACTTCAGTTCCCAGAATTCTCCAGCCAGCAAAGGTTGGAGACCCCTGTGCTAGGGCATACTTTTAAAGTCACATTAAACTTCTGGATGAGCTCATTTGTCAGCTCAGGCTAGTGTCATCAATATACTGATGATATACAGTTATATAATCCTACTATGGAGGGTATGGGAGATGTGGTAGAAGTTCTGACCTAGTGTTTGAAGACAGTCAGCATCTGGGTTGGAGAAAAAAACAGAGCAAGATGAAATTCAAGTTATCTGTTAATACTAACTTTAGCTCTTGATGAAGTTGGGGTCCTAAAGGAGCAGACTCACAATTTAGGAATCCTAATGAATTTATACCTCCAGCATGGGGAGTAGATGAAGGCTAGAGAGAAGATGGAGGGCTAGCCGCTCTGAATCTGACCGGACACAGGTAAGAGCCCATTTACGGACTTACATTGTGGCGCTGAGGGTGGCCAAACGTCATCATTGTGCCACTCTCATAGCATCCGCAGAAAACCGCCCTGCCGCCCTGTTTAGGGTGACCCGCGCCCTCCTTCAACAGAGGGAACGGGAAGCCCCGCTACAGGGTAGAGCAGAGGAATTTGTGATTTTTCTGCAGGAGAAAACCGCCCAGATACAGAGTGAGCTAACCCCCATTCATGGCCCAGTGGGATGCCACGAGAGAGATCTTGTTTGGGAGGAGTTTGACTCCGTTACTTCCGAGGATATGGACAGGCTACGTGGGCGACTGCGAGCCACCACATGTTTATTGGACCCGTGCCCCTCCTGGCTTGTACTGGCATCCTGGGAGGTGACACGAGGCTGGCTCCAAGAGGTTGTCAACGCATCCTTGAGTGAGGGTTCCTTGCCTGCCTCCCTAAAAGAGGCCATGGTGAGGCCCCTCCTCAAGAAGCCCTCTTTGGACCCAGCTCTTTTGAACAACTACCGTCCAGTCTCCAACCTTCCCTTCTTGGCGAAGGTTGTTGAGAGTGTGGTGGCACAAAAGTTTCCCCGTCACCTGGAGGAAGTTGACTATCTAGATCCGCGCCAGTCCGGCTTTCGGCCCGGGCATAGCACCGAGACGGCATTGGTCGCGTTGGTAGATGATCTCTGGAGGGCCAGAGATGGGGGATGTTCCTCCATCCTGGTCCTATTAGACCTCTCGGCGGCTTTCGATACCATCGACCATGGTATCCTATTGCATCGGCTGGGGGGGTTGGGGTGGGAGGCACCGTTTTACGGTGGTTCTCCTCCTACCTCTCTGGCCGATCGCAATTTGTGCGGGCAGGAGAGCAGAGGTCGACCCCGAGACCCCTCACATGCGGGGTGCCTCAGGGGTCGGTCCTCTCGTCTCTCCTGTTTAACGCATACATGAAGCCGCTGGGCGAGATCATCCGTGGTTTTGGGGTAGAGTACCACCTGTACGCTGATGACACCCAGCTGTACATATCTACCCCAAACCACCCCAACGATGCCGTAGCGGTGATGTGCCAGTGCCTGGAAGCCGTGCGGATCTGGATGGGAAGTAACGGACTTAGGCTCAACTCGACCAAGACCGAGTGGCTGTAGTTTCCGGCTGCCCGATTCAACCAGCTCTCTCCAACGCTGGCCATAGGGGGCGAACATCTTGCCCCTGTGGATGGGGCGCGCAACTTGGGTGTCCTCCTGGATACCCGGCTGTCCATGGAAGATCAAGTGACAGCCGTGGCCAGGAGGGCGTTTTACCAGGTTCGCCTGGTACGCCAGTTGCGCCCCCTATTGGATCGGGACGCCCTTCGCACAGTCACTCATGCTCTCGTGACATCCCGACTGGATTATTGCAACTCTCTCTACATGGGGCTCCCCTTGAGGTGTACCCGGAGGCTTCAGTTGGTCCAGAACGCAGCCGCGCGAGCAATTATGGGCACCTCTAGGTTTGCCCACGTAACACCGCTCTTGCGCGAGCTGCACTGGCTACCTGTCGTCTTCCGGGTGCGCTTCAAGGTGTTAATTACCATCTTCAAAGCGCTCCATGGCTCGGGACCTAGCTACCTGCGGGATCGGATCCTGCCCCATACATCCTCACGGCCGATTCGCTCCCACAGAGAGGGACTTCTCCGGGTGCCGTCCACTAGACTTTGTCAGCGGGCGATGCCCAGGGGAAGGGCCTTCTCTGTGGCGGGCCCAGCCCTCTGGAATGACCTTCCCCCCGATATCAGGACAACCACGGACCTCCGCTCCTTCCGCTTAAAATTAAAGACACACTTTTTTCGTCTGGCCGGCCTTGGGTAGTCTCTTTTTAGGTTAAGGGTTTTTAGGGGTAATTTTTAGTTTAGTTTATGGGTTTTAGCGCAGGATCAATTTAATCTATTTTTAATTTTGTATTTTGTATTTGTCTGTGGTTTTATTTGTATTTTTAATTGGCTGTGCCCCGCCTCGAGTCCCCTTGGGGAGAGAGAGCGGGATATAAAATTAAATTATTATTATTATTATTATTATGGCTATGGCTAGTTTGGCCAAATTTCAGCTGAATATCAGCCTTGTCTAAATGGAAATACATTGAAGCTGAGCACTCACATTCATGTAAGCTCAGATTTGGACTACTTCAGCTAACCGCCCTGCCGCCCTGTTTAAAGTAACCCACTCCCTTCTGCAACAGGGGCCGCGGAAAGCTCCTTTACAGGGTTGTGCAGAGGAGTTCGGTCAATATCTGCTGGACAAAGTCGCTCAGATCCGGAGCCAGCTGATCTCCAATGAGGTAGATCCGGGCGGGCAATCGGGGGCAGGTCTTGAGACTGTTTTATGGGAAGACTTTGACTTTGTGACTCCTGATGACATGGACAGGTTGTTGGGACGACTGAATGCTACCACATGTTTATTGGACCCGTGTCCCTCCTGGCTAGTGCTGGCCTCCCGGGAGGTTACACGAGGCTGGTTCCAGGAGATAGTGAATACATCTCTGAGTGAGGGGTCTCTTCCGACCACCTTGAAAGGTGGTGAGACCCCTCCTCAAGAAGCCCTCCCTGGACCCAGCATTATTGGCCAACTACCGTCCAGTTTCCAACCTTAGCTTTCTGGCTAAGGTTGTAGAGAGTGTGGTAGCTCAACAGTTCTCCCGACACCTGGAGGAAACCGTCTATCTAGACCCGTGCCAGTCTGGCTTCCGTCCCGGGCACAGCACGGAGACGGCATTGGTTGCGTTGGTTGATGATCTCTGGAGGGCCCGAGACAGAGGTTGTTCCTCTGTCCTGGCCCTATTAGACCTCTCAGCGGCTTTTGATACTATCGACCATGGTATCCTCCTGCACCGGCTGGAGGGGCTGGGATTGAGAGGCACTGTATTGCAGTGGTTCTCTTCCTACCTCTCTGGCCAGTCGCAGTGTGTACTGACAGGAGGGCAGAGATCGACCTCGAGGCCCCTTTTTTGTGGGGTACCTCAGGGTTCGGTTCTCTCACCCCTCCTGTTTAACATCTACATGAAGCCGTTGGGTGAGATCATCCATGGCTTTGGGGTAGAATACCATTAGTATGCTAACGACATGCAACTGTACATTTCTACCCCTGGCCACCCCAACGATGCCGTGGAAGTGCTGTCTCGGTGTCTGGAAGCCGTGCGGCTCTGAATGGGGAGGAACAAACTCAAACTCAACCCGTCCAAGACCGAGTGGCTGTGGTTTCTGGCATCTCGATATAGCCAACTAACTCCATCGTTGGCTATCGGGGGCGAGTCTTTGGCTCCCGCGGAAAGGGCCCGCAACTTGGGTGTCCTCCTGGATTCACAGCTGTCCTTAGGCGACCAATGTGACGGCTGTGGCCAGGGGGGCCTTCTATCAGGTTTACCTGATACGCCCGTTGCGCCCCTTTCTAGATCGAGATGCCCTACGCACGGTCACTCAAGCCCTCGTTATTTCCCGCCTAGACTACTGCAACGCCCTCTACATGGGGCTCCCCCTGAAGTGCACCCGGAGGCTCCAGCTAGTGCAGAATGCAGCCGCGCGGGGGATTCTGGGAGTCTCTCGTTACTCCCATGTAACACTTCTCCTGCGCGAGCTGCACTGGCTGCCTGTGGTCTTCCGGGTGCGCTTCAAGGTCGTAGTTACCATCTTCAAAGCGCTCCATGGCTCAGGTCCTGGTTACTTGAGAGACCGCCTCCTACCACATTCTTCCCTTCGACCTGTCCGCTTTCACAGAGTTGGCCTTCTCAGGGTGCCGTCAGCCAATCAATGTCGACTGGCGACCCCCAGGGTAAGAGCCTTCTCTGTGACGGGTCCGACACTCTGGAAAGACCTCCCCCCGATATCCATACCATCACGGACCTACGATTCTCCCGTCGGATGGTAAAAGCTCATTTCTTTCGTCTTGCCAGCCTGACATAGATTAGGGACTATTTTAATTCGTTATTTATGGTTTTAACTATTTATTCAATTTTAGCACAGCTGTATGGGTTTAATTGTTTTTTAAATTTTGTATATTGTGGGGTTTTATCTTTCTGTGCACCACCCTGAGTCCCTTTTTGGTGAAAAGGGCGGTATATAAATTGAAAATAAGCTAAACTAAACTAAATTTGCTCTGAATGGATCTGCTCTTGAAGACAATCTGAAAACTTCAATTGATACAACCAATGATCCTTGAGTGCTTTCTGGTACTATCATAAAACAACATTGCTACAATATCTGCATTACTTGGTGATTTTATCTGACTGCAGTTCAAGGAGCTGGTCATTACATGTATCTTAAAGACTGTTAGTCTCATGTAAATTTTGCCCACCCTCACTGGGTGAAGAGAAAATACCTATTGAAGAGTTGAAGAGACATAGAAGTGGGTATTGTTGATGGTTCCTCCCTACTTTTGGAACAGTTTATTTCCAAAGAATGATCACTGTTCTTTTGGCCTTCTGGAGAACGTTAATGAACTGACACTTCCAGAAGGCCTTTAGAGATAAATAGATAGAATAAAATTTGCACAAAAAAAGATCCTGCTATTTTTCATTTGAGCATTTTTATTCCTTATATCATTATTTCGATGTTGAGTTTTGATTTTACTGTCTACACTGTCTAGAATATAGAAACAAACAAAACCCTTAAACATCGGCCTTTTTTTGTCTCAGAACAGCAGTAAAAACCTTCCTTCCTCCCTACCCCCCTCCCTTCTTCCCTACCTCCTTCTTCCCTCCTTTTCTCCTTCCCTCCCACCTTCCTTCCTCCTTTCTTTCCTCATTCTTTCCTTTCTTTCCTCCCTCCCTCATGAAAATCAAACAACAAAACCAAAGAGCAGATAAAACTAGGAAGATATGGGAATCATTTCTATTAGGCTTTTTATATTACCAGCAGTGATTTATGCTGATCAGCCTGCCTATAAGGAGTCTAAACAGGCAGATGGTGATGTCAAACTCTATATAAATATGTATGCTATATGTATATAAGGTGTAAATGTAAATATATGTGTGTAATTTTATATATTGCTCATGTGCATGCACGTGCTGCCTGCATATATTAAGTATTGCTGGCTGCAAAAAAAGCAAACAATATAGATGAAATTCGGCCTCTGTAAAAGGCTGCAATCCCATGATTCTATCTGAGCCAATCACTTAACGTATCATTCATGTTAGCTTGCTCCCATCATCCTCGCCCTGTCAGAAGCATCTTTCTTCATTTTCTGCTGCTTCTCAGTTCCAAGAAAGTAGAACCACTGTATCATTTCCTATCCACAACTGAAGCTGCTGATTTAAAGGCTTACTTTTTGGGTTAACCCCTCCTCCTGCTTCTTTTCCTTCTCCAATGATTCTTCACTATTCTCTGTCATTTGAAAAAGAGGGAGGGGGAAAGAATGGAGGGACAAAAGAAGGAAAACACCGAGAATGTAATTTTGAGCATGTAAACTATTCCTTAGCAGCCTTGCCAAAATGATTCAATCTTTTAATAAAAGAAAATACAGAAAATAGACATTCTTACTGAAAATCTTCCTAGGAAATCTAACGTATTTATTGGAGCTACTAAAGAGTTTTATTATTTTGCTTAATGAGTCCTATTTACAAAATCTGCCTTATTTCTCAGATTTCTCCTATGCCTCTGCCTCTATTATTATTTACAGTGCAAGAGGATGGCCTTCTGTCTTAAAACCTAATCACTGCTGCCTATTAAATTTGGGTTTCATATGTTGCTGGAGGTAGAACTGATTATCATAGTGAATGAAATACTTGTTTGGCATATTCCCAGGGGGCAAAAAGCCATTCTTCAAGGTGATGCATCTCATTTGAGGAATACATTAACAACTGAAGGCAGTTAAAAGTAGATGTGAACTCCCAGGGAGCCAAACCTGAGGCTGACCATATATATATATATTTACTGACCAGTTCTTGTTTTGTTCAGAGAAGAAACCTGTGACATGGAAGGCTGCTTTCTGTACCATATGAGACCTTAATTTATAACTCTAATGTGGCAAGAAGATCAGGCCTGCTTAGAAAATATTTAGGATTTAACGCTCTATATGGGTTTCAGATGACTTTTGTGTCTTAGAAGGTTAAAGGTAAAAAGTCCGTGTAAAGATATGGCTCATTAAAGGTCAAGTTTGTGATTGGAATTAAGGTGTGATTTCAAGGTTGCAAGAAATATATATCTGTATCTCCCCAGATACACATAAATACTCATACACAAACACACACATATATATGTGTATATGCAAGCACAGCATCAACAACAAACATATACATGCACACATTATAATACATATGTTAGTACTGTATATATCATAAAACAATGCAGCTCTAAAGCTCTATGGAAAAAAAGGTTTTATTCTTGTATTCCCTCTCTTCCTGCCTACCTAATAAAAAATTACAACAAGGACTGACTTGAAATCAATTATTCATTGGAAAGGCCAAAGTCACTCATGATTATATAGTTTGGATTAAGAGTGTCCTCAATGTAGATATACCAAAACCAAGAGAATGTCCTGTTTGAATTTTTTTCCTTTTCATTCAGTTTTGTAGATTTGATTTTGTATACTTGATCTTGTAATGCAAAGAAGAGCAACAAAGATGATTAGGGACTGGAGACGGAAAAATATGGAAAACTGTTGTAAAGAACTGGATATGTTTCATCTAACGAAAGGAAGGATTAGGGGTGCCATGGTAACAGTCTTCCAGTATTTTATGTCATAAAGAAGAGGGTGACAAAATATTCTCCAAAGAAAGACAAGAAGTAACATATGTAAACTTATCAAAGAGAGATCCAACCTACAACTAGGAATAAATTTCTTGACAGTGAGAACAGTTAATCAATGAAACAGGTTGCCTTCAAAATTAGGACAGCACAACACATCTGCTCGTCAGCTGTTTGCCCCTGTGACTGTGCCATGTCCTCCCATCCCTGTGGCAATCTCTTTGGGAGCCCGCTAGCAAGAGAGCAGTCACCCGGCAACCCCCCTCTCCAGAGTGCCACTCACTGACTGAGTGGTATCCTGAAGGCGCCAAGCCATGTGAGTGGGAGGGGGGACAAAAGAGGCACTCATGCAGATTGGTGACTTCGGGATACAGTGAGCTGGAGAGGGGGGGTGTTGCATGAGCGCCTGTTTTCCCCCCTCCCCACTTCCATGGCTTTGTGCCTTTGGAATACAGCTTTGTCGGTGAGTGGCACTCTGCCAAGCTGGAGGGGAGGGGTTTGTCCACTGGGCTTATTTTCAGGGGAGAGTGTATATATGCCAACCCTAAAAATCTGACATGGCCTTATTTTCAGGACATGTCATATTTTCAGAGAGACACGGTAGTTTCAAGTTTGATGCCCTAACCACTACACTAAACTGAATCTTATATGAAAATAGATGGAACCAATATTATTTTCTTCTTTCTTGATCTAATCTGACTCTCTGTTTATTTTTAAAAAATTTGTCACAATTACCATATTTTTCAGAGTATAAGACGCACCAGACTATAAGATGCACCAAGGTTTTGAAGAGGCAAATTACAAAAAAAAAAAGTAGGTAGGTAGATAGAGGGATAGAGAGAGAGAGAAATAGAGAGAGATAGAGAAATACAATAAGTAAGTAGGGAGAGAGATAAAAATGTGTGTAGGTAGATAGGTAGAAGGATAGAGGTAGAAGGATAGAGAGAGAAATAGAAAGAGAGAGAGAGAGAAATACAGTAGGTAGGTACGGATAGAGTGTGTGTGGATAGGTAGGTAGGTAGAAGAATAGAGAGAGAAAGAGAGAGAGAAAAAAATACAGTAGGTAGGTAGGAAGAGAGAGAGTGTGTGTAGGTAGGTAGGTAGAAGGATAGAAAAAGAGACAGAGAGAAATACAGTAGATAGGTAGGGAGAGAGAGTGTGTGTGTAGGTAGGTAGGTAGAAGGATAGAGAGGGAGTAATACAGTAGGTAGGGAGAGAGAGAGAGAGACAGAGAGAGAGAGAGAGAGAGACATAGAGAGAGAGAGAGAGAGAGAGAGAGAGAGAGAGAGAGAGAGAGAGAGAGAGAGAGAGACAGAGAGAGAGAGACAGAGACAGAGAGAGAGAGAGTGAGTAGGTAGGTAGATTGATGTTTCCAGGTGTATTTATCCATGTCCTGGAGAAAGAAATCACTGACAAACCTTAAGACTTTGTTTCTGCTGGCACAGAAACAGTTAAAGAGCAGGAAAAAAAACCTTTTGCAGTCTGCAAACCTCCCCCAAACGGCCCGTTTCTCCATGAAAAAGGGGCCAGTTTTTTTCAAATAAAAAACATGACTAGCCCTGGGAGGGCTTGCAGAGTGCTCCCAGGGGGTTGGGGGTGGGGGTCAAAAATGAGCAAAAAACCACCCCATTTATCACAAAAATGGGCCATTTGTGTGTCAAGTAAATTGCATGCCTAGCCCTATGGAGGCTTATAGAGTGCTACTGGGGGCTGGGGAGGCAAAAAACTGCTCATTTGAGGCTAATTTCTGCCCTCCCCAGTCCCCAGGAGCTCTCTGGAAGCCTCTATAAGGCTAGGCACAGCCAGTTTGGTAAAGGGGTGGGGTTCCAGGAGGCAAAAAACATGCTGTATTCGATGTATAAGACGCACCCAGATTTTCAGCCTCTTTTTAGAGGAAAAAAGGTGCGTCTTATACTCTGAAAAATATGGTAGTTTCTTCTATGACTTGGATATTATTACCAAAAAGATTTTTCTGTCATAAATAAATAGACTTTGACTAACCCTTGAAATTAAATCAGGGAGGTAAAAGGAAATTCTGCTTTACAGAATGGATGCATTATGCCACTTGTTGCCATCAAATGTGGTATTAGGACAAGACAATTAATGCAGAGTTATAAGTGGCTAACAATAGCAAGAATAAATTCATTCTGAAATGCAGAAAGCATATATTTAAAGGAAACTCTTCGAAACAATACTGGAATAAGCTTTTGCTCAGTGTTTTGTTTATCAAAACTTGGAAACATCAGATTGGCCATTAAAGAGCATAGCACAGTCTAGTTCATAGCATTTCTGATCCTACAGAAATCTTCTAATATTGTCCTTATATTCATTCTATTCTGACATTAATATTCAAAAAAGAAAACATTGGAAAATATGATCTGATGTAGCATAGTGTAGGAATAGTAAATTAAACTCAGTCAAATTTAGTTTTTGTCTCAGTCCAACCCACCTCTTTGACATGATGCACCTTTGACATGAACTAGGATTCAGAATTTAACATATTTCCAAAAGCAAGGGCAAAGCCTAAAAACAGGTTTTACCCCTGGGGAACAGATGAATCTGTAGAAGATCAGGAACTGCAGAGTATCATTTTCAGACATTGGTGAGCCTCGATTAAATACTTTCTTCCTACTTATTGCAAAGACAAAATATGCGCCACTTGGGAAAGATGTCTTGTTTTCTAAAGTACCAAAATTATGGGGTTGACATGTTCAGAAAATATGAAGCCTCTCCACAGTGACAGAAGTTCAGCACTGAAAAGAAAAGATTCTTAATATTAATGAGGACTAACTAATACTGTTGGGCATTAGCCAATTATGCACACATATCTTTGATGAATGGAGGAGGATGCTGGTTCTGAATGAACTTCTGTTCTTAGCCCTCTTCAACATCCTTTGTGAACACAATAAAGATTGAAATGTGTACAAGAGCAATGAGCATAGTGCTACTTCATATGAATCCTTTTGCTTAATCACCACTTGTTCTCTTGGGAGATTTGTAGATAATTGGTGTATTTCTTTGAAAGTACATTTGAAAGTAGACATAGCTTTGGTCATAAGCCAGATTCTTGTTTTCGACAGCCTGGGTACCAATCTTATGCATATTCAAGTAAATTTCAAGTAAGAGTGGCCAAGCGTCAGTATTGTGCCACTCTTATTGCGTCCGCAGATAACCGCCCTGCCGCCCTGTTTGGGGTAACCCGCTCCCTCCTTCAACAGAGGCCACAGGAAGCCCCTTTGCAGGGTAGAGCAGAGGAATTTGGGGAGTATCTGCAGGACAAAATCGCTCAGATTCGAAGCGAGTTGGTCCCCACTAGTGGTCTGGAGGGGACGTCGGAGGCGGGTCTTGAGGTTCCACTCTGGGAGGAGTTTGACTCTGTTACTTCCGACGATATGGACAGGTTGCGTAGGCAACTGCGAGCCACCACATGTTTACTGGACCCGTGTCCCTCCTGGCTTGTACTGGCATCCTGGGAGGTCACACGAGGCTGGCTCCAGGAGTTAGTCAACGCTTCTTTGAGTGAGGGGTTCTTGCCGGCCGTCTTGAAAGAGGTGGTGGTGAGGCCCCTCCTCAAGAAGCCTTCCCTGGATCCAGCTTTGTTAGTCAACTACCGTCCCGTCTCCAACCTTTGCTTTTTGGCAAAGGTTATTGAGAGTGTGGTGGCACAACAATTTCCACGTCACTTGGAGGAAATTGACTATCTAGACCCGCGCCAGTCCGGCTTCCGGCCCGGCCACAGCACGGAGACGGCATTGGTCGCGTTGGTGGATGATCTCTGGAGGGCCAGAGATGGGGGTTGTTCCTCCATCCTGGTCCTATTAGACCTCTCGGCGGCTTTTGATACCATCGACCATGGTATCCTATTGCATCGACTGGAGGGGTTGGGGGTGAGGGGCACCGTTTTGCAGTGGTTCTCCTCCTACCTCTCTGGTCGAGCGCAATTTGTATTGGCAGGGGGGCAGAGGCCGACCTCGAGGCCGCTCACCTCTGGGGTGCCACAAGGCTGATGACACCCAGCTGTACATATCTACCCCAAACCACCCCAACGATGCCGTAGCGGTGATGTGCCAGTGCCTGGAAGCCGTGCGGATCTGGATGGGAAGTAACGGACTTAGGCTCAACCCGACCAAGACCGAGTGGCTGTGGTTTCCGGCTGCCCGATTCAACCAGCTTTCTCCAACGCTGGCCATAGGGGGCGAACATCTTACCCCTGTGGATGGGGCGCGCAATTTGGGTGTCCTCCTGGATACCCGGCTGTCTATGGAAGAGCAAGTGACAGCCGTGGCCAGGAGGGCGTTTTACCAGGTTCGCCTGGTTCGCCAATTGCGCCCCCTATTGGATCGGGACGCCCTTCGCACAGTCACTCATGCCCTCGTGACATCCCGACTGGACTATTGTAACTCTCTCTACATGGGGCTCCCCTTGAGGTGCACCCGGAGGCTTCAGTTAGTTCAGAATGCAGCCGCGCGAGCAATTATGGGGACCACCAGGTTTGCCCACGTTACACCGCTCTTGCGCGAGCTGCACTGGCTACCTGTCGTCTTCCGGGTGCGCTTCAAGGTGTTAATTATCATCTTCAAAGCGCTCCATGGCTCGGGACCTAGCTATCTGCGAGATCGGATCCTGCCCCATACATCCTCACGACCGATTCGCTCCCACAGAGAGGGGCTTCTCCGGGTGCCGTCCACTAGACTTTGTCAGCGGGCGACGCCCAGGGGAAGGGCGCTCTCTGTGGCGGGCCCGGCCCTCTGGAACGACCTTCCCCCTGATATTAGAACGACCACTGACCTCCGCTCCTTCCGTGTAAAATTAAAGACCTATCTCTTTCGACTGGCCGGCCTTGAATAGTTCTCTCTGTCTATTGACTCCAAATATTTTAATGGGTTCTTAATTTTATATTTTTAGCACGGGTAATACTATTTAATTCTATTTTAATGTATGTATGTTGTATTTTATTGTATATTGTTTTTAGCTTTGCCTGTGCACCGCCCCGGGTCCCTGTGGGGAGAGGGTGCGGTTAATAAATTTCAATTTCAATTTCAATTTCAAGGGTCGGTCCTCTCGCCTCTCCTGTTCAATGCATATATGAAGCCGCTGGGCGAGATCATACATGGGTTTGGGGTAGATTACCATCTGTACGCGGATGACACCCAGTTGTACATCTCTACCCCAAACCACCCCAACGATGCCGTCGAAGTGATGTCCTGGTGTCTGGAGGCCGTACGGATCTGGATGGGAAGTAACAGACTCAAGCTCAACCCGTCCAAGACTGAGTGGCTGTGGCTACCGGCGCCCCAGTTCAACCAGCTGATTCCATCGCTGGCCATTGGGGACGAACATCTGGCCCCCGTGGATCGGGTACGCAATTTGGGCGTCCTTCTAGATGCCCGGCTGTCAATGGATGACCATGTGACAGCCGTGGCAAGGAGGGCGTTCCACCAGGTTCACCTGGTGCGCCAATTGCGTCCCCTATTGGACCGGGACGCCCTTCGCACAGTCACTCATGTGCTTGTGATGTCCCGGCTAGACTACTGCAACGCTCTCTACATGGGGCTCCCCTTGAGATGCACCCGAAGGCTGCAGTTGGTTCAGAATGCGGCCGCGCGGGCAGTTTTGGGAGTCTCTAGATACTCCCACATAACACCTCTCCTGCGCGGGCTGCACTGGCTGCCTGTGGCTTTTCAGGTGCGTTTCAAGGTGTTGATTATCACCTTCAAAGCGCTCCATGGCACAGGACCTAGTTATTTGCGGGATCGTATCCTGCCCCACACATCCCTTCGGCCGATTCGCTCACACAGAGAGGGACTTCTCCGGGTGCCGTACACTAGGCTGTGCCAGCGGGCGACGCCCAGGGGAAGGGCCTTCTCTGTGGTGGGCCCGACCCTCTGGAATGACTTTCCCCCTGACATTAGAACAACCACGGATCTCCGCTCCTTCTGCCAGAAACTCAAAATCCACTTGTTTCATCTAGCCGGCCTGGCCTTATTCCAGCTTTCCCACCTCAGTTTGTATTTTTAAATTTTGTGATTTGGTTTTAAGGTTAAGTTTTAATTTTTATAAATTTGTACAGGGGTTTATTTAATTCGATTTTAGTTATATATATATGTTGATTGTATGGTTTTAATTTGTACCTGTACACCGCCCCGAGTCCCTTCGGGGAGAGGGGGCAGTCTAGAAGTCCAATAAATAAAATAAATAAAAATAAATAATAAAATGTAATTACTTTTCCTATACAGATATTCCAACTGAATGAATAGCAGTTCGAATGACGTAAGATAGCAATAGCAATAGCGCTTTGACTTATATACATCTTCACAGTGCTTTACAGCCCTCTCTAAGTGGTTTTACAGAGTCAGCATCTTGCCCCCACAATTTGGGTCCTCATTTTTCCCACTTCGGAAGGATGGAATGCTGAGTCAATCTTGAGCCTGGTGAGATTTCAACTGCCTGGGAGCTGGCAGGCAGTAGAAGGAGCCTGCACTACTGTACTCTGTGGCACTGTGGCTCATAACCTAGTCAATGAATAGAATGTCTTACAATGGAAGGAAGAATCAGGAAAAAAATCGACGTGGGCATATCTTGTTTTTCATTATACAGTTACATCTCAAGTGGTCTACAGTCTACTCTGCTTAAGTGCCATTCCAAGGGTAAAAATAACAGAGAAATGTTTCCAATGGGCTTTTCTAAAATAAGAAACATGACAACCAAGAAAGCTTCCAAAATAATAGGAAGAAGTTCAGCAGGAGAATAACTGATGTTAATGTCAGTCCTTGGTATATGTAGGTTCAAATATGTAGGTTTCTGTTCCATTCTTTATTGCCTGACACTGAGAAGACCACTAAGGTCTCATTTTTTTTAAGGTCAGTTCCTATACCTTTATTAGAAGCCTGCAAAGCTTAATAGGAAAGTCAGGGTCTCTGGAGGATCTCCATCAAGGTATTTCAAGTGTCTTCAAAAGCTGCAGTTGGTCTTTATTAATGCTACCCAACCAATTCTTTTTGAATAATTGAATAAATACAATATTGGTTTATATGTAATATTTTTTTATTATTATTATAAACTTTTATTCATTAAACATGAAATTCAGTGAACTGAACATTTAAAGATGTATCACAAATATTATTGACTGGCACAGATGGTTGATACCAGTTTTACCTGGTTGGGCCAATCGATAGCAATGGGGACATCATTATGTACTGTTTTTGATGCTCTACGCATGCATGGAAGTGGCACATGTGAGTGTTGTGAGCATACATGCACACACGCTGACATTTATGAACTGGTAACAAAGATAAGTTGATTTCACCCTGTTTATATGTGTTGCTACCAGTATCCTAGGTATCAATTAAGTATCTTCTTAAAATGTATGTTGTTCTGAGTGGTGCAATCTTTCGCAGTTTCACTGGTGTTATTGCAGGAAACTGAAATTTCTTGATGTACTTTGGACAAGGTGCCAAGTGTCCTGATGGCAATGTGTATCACTGTCACATGTTTCATCCATAATCGCATAATTTTGAAGGCCAGATCATGATATTTCATCATTTTTCCAGTTCGTTTTCTTTGACTCTGGTGTCTCCTGGTACAATATCAATAAATTGTATGCTTTGGTTTTTGACAACTGTGGATATCTGGCGTATTGTGTTCCAAATGATGATACGTCTATATTTGAAAGTCCCACAAGATCTTCACCTTCTCATTTTCAACAACTTTTTCCACTTTATGTTCCCATGACTTTTTGGATACAGGTAAGTTGTATTTTTTACATAATGACCAGTGGATTAATTTAGTAACTTGGTCATGTCTAGCTTTGTTATTATCATCATTATCATCATTATTATTTTAATTCAACCTTGAAGCACACTGGGATTGGTAAAGGGGACTATAGACAAATGCAAATCTTTTCTGGGCTAAACAATAATAATAGGCATGTTTAAAAATTGTTTAAAAATTGTTTAAAAATTGCAATATAAAACAGTGCAACACAAATGTTTAGTCATGGCAACATCAGCAGTCTTATCTGATTTAAAAAAAAACCTTTTCACAAAGTGTTATTTAGTACAACACATCTTGTTGGTTGGTATCTAAAAAAAGGTGATCTAAAAAAAGCACATCCTTGCCAATATCTTCAAAGCTGCCATGTACTCAAAGAGCTTAATTTTCAGTTGATTTCCCTGGTGTGTGTTGTAACTTTCTGCAATGTTTGGCCTGGGAGCAGTACACCCATTCCAAGTATTAGATGTATAAGTCTACTTTTTACAATATCTGTCAATACTTAGCAGTATTCTTTAGTGGGACAATGACAACATCAACAGCCTACCTTTTCTACTGGAAACCCAGTTAAATGAAATTTTAGGAACTGAAGACTACAGTTTTAACATCAAGCTGAGAAAAGAGAAGGTTGGTATACTACAGTTCCCAGAATCCCAAATTCTATGTAATGGTTTGAGTTGTATTTGGAAACCTCTATCCTGATTTTGGAGTATATAATCTAAGGGGTAAAATTATACACTTCAATGGATTAACATTTATTTGTGCCTTTGTCCAATTTAACGAATTTATTTAAAATAAGTTTCAGAAACTGGCAAACACCTGTTATCTCTTAACCCTTCAGGCACAGTACCCAAAATAAAGGGGGAAAAGTATAACATTTTTTGTCCTGTCACAATGCTAAGGGAGCTTTTGGGCCTATGGAGCAAAGGTTGCCAGTCATTGTGGTAATTAGAAGACAGTAACTCTTTTTTAGGGGGACATAGCGGTTCAGGGGCTAAGACTCTGATCTTGTCAATGAGAAAGGTCAGCAGTTTGAATCCCTAGTACTACATAATGGAGTGAGCTCCCATTACTTGTCCCATTTTCTGCCAATTTAGCATTTTGAAAGCATGTAAAAAATGCAAGTAGAAAAATAGGGACCACCCTTGGTGGGAAGGTACCAGCGTTCCATGTGCCTTCAGCATCTAGTCATACTGGCAAATGGCAATGGTGATGTCCTTGGACAGCACTGGTTCTTTGGCTTTGAAATGGAGATAAACACCGCCCCTGAGAATTGGGAACGATTAGCACATATGTGCAAGGGGAACCTTTACCGTTAACTCTTTTTTCCAGATTTTCTTGCCCAAAATCACCCAACTGGCTTTTATGCCTAATGCAGGACTAGGACTCATAATCTGCTAGTTAGCTCAAATATTCTACTCTTTTAGCAATGACTACCTTGCCAAGAATTTGTTGAAATCATCATCATCATCATCATCATCATCATCATCATCATCATCATTATTATTATTATTATTGGACTAAAATATTTTAGGAAGGAATAGTAATCACAACCAAATTTTATTTATTTCTTCTCCTTCAGGTTAAAAATGAGTCGACATCTCTTCTGCCAGTGAATGTTCTGCTTTTCTGTATCATCACGTGATGCTTACCATGCAAAGTTGGATATTTCCCCCCCAAAGTGGAACAGATAGTATTCATCACTTCACAATTTGACAATGAAGAAGAGCTTCCCTAACCCTTTAGTGGAGATTGGACTGCTCCCCAAAGCTTATCCCTCAATACCAATGCTTACTTTTGAAGATGCTACCATACTCCATGTCCTGTTTTATTTCTTATCCCTTCATATTAGCAGAACTGCATTACACTTCCTTACCAGAGTCTCTTTGTACAAGCACTTTAGATACTCCCTCAGCATCTAAGTGGTGGCACTCCTATCTTCCAAGAGAAAATAAATGGTTTACTCCTGAGTCTTTCTCTGTTCCTGGGCAAAGTTATTTTCTGAAGAACAGTTTATGAGGAACATGAGAATGAAGTAATGTTATCAAACTTCAGAATTTAGTAATCACATTCTGATCACATAAAAATATGAAACTGTCTGAATGGCTGTGAGTGTTCAAAATAATAAATTGTAGTGTTTTATTTTCTGTACTGTTTTCAGAGTGGGCACATTTATCATGACGCTCATGATAAATTACAAATCTTGGCGACACTTAGACAACATGAAAACCCATTGAAACATTTGATTCATTAATATAAATTAATATTCCATTTATGACCAAGCGTTTAAAGACATACACAATTCTTTTAATCCATCAATCTTAATGGATTAATCAGGTAATGAAAACATATGAAAAACAATTAAATAGTTTGCATTTTGGTATTTTCAGAAGCATCAGAGAGGCAACTGCAGAAAGAGTAATTGCGGCTCCACACTTTTTCTGGTCCTGGAGGTATTACTAATTAAGTTCTTAAAATTATTTACAGCAGGTGCTAAGAATTGTCTTGAAAGTTTTACATTTTTTTTATAGCATGTCCAAAAGTATCTACAGATGACCTGGACTGGTACAACTGTTGGGGAATGTCAGGGAGTTTTATCCAGCTTTGGGCATCAGATGAATCTCTTTTGTTTGGAATTTTCAGAATTGAGTCATCATCACAGAAAAGCCACTTTCTCTTTTCTACTTTCATGGCATTTTTGATCATCTCAAGAAGATCTTCACTGGATAAGCTGAGGTTGTTTTTCTTTTAACCAGACAATTCATAGACAAATTGCTTATGTCTGTGAGTCTGATTAAATCCTGGCATATCAGCTCCATCCTGAAAAGAACAAGCAGCATCACAACAATTATTATCAGTAATGGTTTTCTCTTACCTTCGCTACCGGTTTGGAAGTGGGAGAGTACATGCCTGCATATGCACAGAACCTTCTGCGCATGTGTAGAGTGTCCATGATGATGTACGGATGGGTGAACAGAGCCTCCCACCTCTGCCGCTACCAGTTTGCTACCAGCAGAATACCACCTCTGATAAGTATGATATGGTTCCACAAATCCAAATCAATCAGAATTCAATCAGCTAGTTAAAATTTTGGAACTGTCCACACCCGGAGTCTTATGTACAACACATTGTAGTAATCAAACCTAATTTTTAAAATTCAACTAAGTAACATAGCCAAGCTATTACTGAGTAGGAAAGGCCACAGCTGAAAATGAGTTCCATTAGAAATTTAGGAAAAGTATGGTGGACATGAAAAAAGGAGATGCCCTTCCTGTAGTTTTACCATGATTTGGGGGCTCATTTCCAAAGAAGCTACAGCTGGTGTTATCCATTCATTCTTTCCAGAGACATTCATTTTAAAATAATTTTTCAACAGGCATTTGAAATGAAAACATCCTTCATATACTCTGTCTTTTATTAATTCTAATGCATTATTCTAATTGTTTTCATACTGACATGATTCATTATATTTATCCTTAGTAAAACATCTAGGAATCAATGTGGATAAAAGGGCAGTTTCAAAATATTTTTAATAATGAATATCTGAAGAACGAAACAAATCAGCCCAGTTGTCATTAATAGGATGCTGTATGGTTCTCAGGAGGAGTACAAGAACATGGCAATTGTGGAATGAGTCATTCATCAGCATTTATTTCCTGCTTTTTGTAATGTGACATTTAAGAATGACCCAAACATGAAGGTTCATCTCCTACACTCATGCTAATGGAGATAATCTCAATAAATCTGTATTCCTGTGCAGTAAGGTTATTCTTGTCTGAAATTCTTGCAATACATACCTGCATGATATCATACAGTTTTGTGATCTGAAGGTTCACTGATGCTTGTGGAAGACATTTTTATTTCTGCCTTTTAAAGTTTCATGTATCTCTACTTTCTCATTCACTTTCATTTTAATGCTGCCTGTTACACTCTCATATTTTATTGCCAGTTCAAGGAAATAGATGTTACAGTGCATTCTTTGTTTGATATAGGTGGGCTTGCTCAAGGCGTGCCCCTTCTGTGCCAGATGGACCAGAAGGTAAATTTTGCCCTTTGGAAAAGGGGAGACAGCCACATGTTCTTTATACTTCCAATAACCAAAAAAAGATTTATATATTATTGCAGCTATTTATGCTTGTCGCTCAAGTTTCTCATGCCCCTTGTTATGAAGAATCCTTTGAATTTGCTTCCTGCCTTTCCAATGTAATTTAATTCATGTTGATATTCTCTGTAGGTAACTCTTACAGGTTTTCTAGGGGACAAAAGATTTTTTTTTTAAAAAGAAAGAAAACAAAACAGTTCTACTACTACTACTCTAATTTTCACAATATTTGGTCCCTACCAAACATAATTGAGAAAAGCTATACAGCTCTAATTCCTAGTGCAGCTACCCTGAAAATAAGACCTATCCCAAAATAAACCCTATCTTGATTTTTTGTGTCCACCTCATATAAGCCCTACTCCAAAAATAAACCCCAATTAAGATCCTGTCCACTGTCCCACTGTCTGGTTGTATGAGGTGCATGCGTAAAAATCAACCTAGGGCAGAGGTGTTTCACACTGCCCATTGTACCCCACACCCACTTATCTTAGGACCACCACAGCCAGGCCTCCCATACCCAATATCTGTTATGTCACTGCCCGACTTCCTCTGTGGCTGCTTGTGGCCACTTGCGGCCAGACGCCATTTGGTGCATCATGCTGGCGCTGCTGCTTGTGTTAGGAGGTCATGTGGCTCGCCGTACCAGTGCTGCCACTTGCAGTAGGAAACCATGTGCTGTGCCAGTGCCACTGCTTATGCACCCAATGGAATGGCATTGCATGTGGCATCCTGCTGCAAGTGGTGGTACTGGCACAATGAGTCTTGCAAGCATCTGAAGGGTTCAGGGAAGGTTATAATATTTTGGTAATATACCAGAAACAGGTATATTATTTCTGTGCCATATTCCAGTCTCTAATCTTACTTCTGGGCGTCAACTGGTGGAGCTCCAAGGCCCTGTGAGCCTACCTAAGGTAACTCAGATCCTCCTTGAAAGAAGTATTTCTGAGATTAACCTCTGTGAAGAATATATTAGGCATCTGAAAGATGCAGTATCTTGGATTTTCTTTGCATTAGATACCAGCATTGCAGCAGGGCCAGTGAAGGTCATGCGTGCTAAGCCTTGCAAAGTTATTTGGGAAAAGTTTGATTCTATTGAGCCTAAGGAAGCGGTCAGGGTTCTTGTTGCTGTTTGATCTTGTTAAGCCTGAGGGACAGGATTTTTGTTGCTGTTAGATCCATTCTAACAGCAACTTTAGATCTAATATAGAGGTACATAGAGCTACATTAGATCCATGCCCCTCCTGATTGATCAAGACTGTCTGAGAAGGGAAGTGGGATTTTATTGAGGTGGTGGTAATTATTCCTTGAAGGAACGGATGATTCCACTAAGAAGGTGGTGGTATGCCCTCTTCTCACTGGACTGTCACTAAACCCATCCAGTCTGGGCATTTTCTATCTATTGTCCTTTCTAGGGCAAGCTGTGAGAAGGTGATCACACTGCAGTTCAAAGAACTCTAGATGAAAGGGATTATCTGGTCTCCTTTCAGTCAGGATTAAGTCGTGTAAGGGACAGAGATGGCAAGGATTTCACTCTGAGTTGACCTTTGGCAAAAGTGGCATTGGGGGTAGTGCATTTATCCTAGGTCTTCTTGACCTTACTGGCTTTTGATACTATTGATCATGGTATCCTTCCGGGGTAAGCAGCACAGTGCTGTTTTGGTTCTCCTCTTTCCTCCTGGTCAGTTCCAATTGGTGTTAATAGGAGCGGAAGGGGCAAATTCACAGCCATGATTTAGTGGAATGTCTCAGGTCTTTCCTTCCTTCCTTTTAACATGAACACGAGGCCCCTTGGTGAAGTCATCCAACAGTTTTGGGGTCAGGTATCACTGGTATGTGGATGATACCCAGCTTTATATCTCTATCCCAGGCTGCCTGAGTGATGTGAAAGACATCCTGTGTATGCAGGCTGTGGGGACATTGGGTGTTTTGGACTTTCTGTTGGTGGGGTCTTTCCACCATTGGCCTTGGACTTTCAAATATTCCCAGTGCAATCGGGGAGGGGGTCCTCAAGGAGGAGATTGAAGAATTGGAAGAACAGCAAGGGAGAGAATGAGAATGAATGTCTGAATAGCTAAGGTGATATCTTCTTTTGAAATGGATACATGTGCATTTGTATTTTTCCCAGGCTACTTCAGTTCCCAGTTGCTTTAGAATTGAGGAGTTGAGATAGATGGCTGAAACACCATAATGGACATTTGAAAGAATATCTACTTTATAGGAAGGGACTTATAGGGTTAAAGCTAAACATATTTTCTAGAAGATAATCAAAATTTTTGACCAACTTTGAATACTCTCTAGTATGTATGTATATACGTATGTATGTATGTATGTACATATGTATAGTATGTATGTATGTATGTAGGCTGTATATTTATTTATTTTATTTATTTATTTTATTAAATTTATACCCCGCCCTTCTACAAAATGGACCCAGGGGGGCGCACAGGAATATTAAAATACATACAAAAACATAAAAAATTTAAAAAACTTATTTGATGAAGATCCTTCGCTAAAACCAAATTAAAATCCCCAAAATTTAAAACTATCTAAAAGTCATAACGGAGGTTACGTTAGGCCGGCTAGATGGAACATATGTGTTTTTAGGCACTTGTGGAAGAGGCGGAGGTCTGAGATGGTGCATAATTCGGGGGGTAAGTCGTTCCAAAGGGCTGGGCCCGCCACAGAGAAGGCCCTTCCCCTGGGTGTCGCCAGTCGGCATTGTCCGGCCGACGGCACCCTGAGAAGGCCCTCTCTGTGGGAGCGTATCGGTCTTAGGGATGTATGGGGCAGGAGACGGTCTCGCATGTAACTAGGTCCCGAGCCATGGAGCGCTTTGAAGATGGTCGTCAGAACCTTGAAGCGTACCCGAAAGACCACAGGCTTGGACTGCCTGCCATTAATTTCTTATCTTCAGAAGGAATAGGGGTATATATTAGTAAATTATATTTTATAATTACAATTAAACTTGCCTATTCCTTGTAAATAACCACTCATTTTGAATAGCTGTGCCCTCTAGACCTTTTTTCAAGTTAGTATATTTTGCAGAATATTTCTCAACAAGAATATTCCCTTGGCTTTATTAACTTTTGAAACTTGCTGCCTTTTGAGGTTATGGAAAACTGGAAAGAAATAACATTTATTCCTACTAGAAGACAGTGAAGCATCATTTGCCTCCTGGCTCTTCCCCTGACATCCCCTTCCACCCCCCCTCTTCATGCCTGAAGTTTAGCAGTTTTCCTTCTGGCTGCTTTACAGGTGAGCTCAAATAAAATATCCGTATTGCATATACAATAGATTTTGAACCTTCTTATAAAGACATGTAAAAGTGACCCTGCTAGCAAGTCTGCTGCTCATGCTGAGGTTTAAACAATGGATTTGGTTTCCCAGTGGATTTTCACTTTCACAAGTACTTAATGCAGCTTTAGGTGTCCCCAGGGCAGTCTGAACTGGCCACCAAATGTCTTTTTTAAGGGAGTGAACAATGGCTTAGTTCCACCTCTGCTGAAAGTCAAGATTCATGTTTTCCCTCTCAACATTTAGTGTTCCTGGAGGCACTTGGTGCTGTCGCATTAGTGAATGAGACTGTTTTTATCCATCCCAAGGCTAGGTACTGTGTAGGTGAGGCCAAACCAGGTTTCCCTGTGGTGCTTTGTCAAAGCTTGTTAACCCTAAAGTGAGCCGGATTATCACTCTAGAGTATGATTACAATTGCACCTTAAAGCCATTAAAAAAAAAAAAGCAGAACCTTTTAATTCTGGAAGGGCTTTCATTATGTTTTGCTTGTCTTTTATAAGGCTTCTTCTTCATGGAGTACAGTCATTCCCTTGTGTTATTTTATGACACTCATCTTTTAAAACAGGGAATCTGGGCTACATCTGAAAGTAGGTATTGAGACTGGAATATGGACAACTAAGAACTCAACCAGACCTCCTTTTCCATTTTTCGTATTTAAAATTGAAAACACAAGATGCTTGTCTTTTCTTTTCACTCGGTAACAGAATGCTGGTAGCTTTTTTTTTTTTTAACAGCATCACTGCTATTTCTCTTTTATCACATCCCAATGAAAAACTCCTCTATTCCCCTCTTCCCCTCCAACAACTGCTATGGCCCCTATGATCCTAAGCAAATGTTAGTTTTGACAGGAATACTCGAGCCACTGGAAGCTTTTGTGCTAGGCGAATAGCAGTGGTGGAGATGGAAGTTTTCTTAAGATTATGGTGATGAAGGGGGGAAAAAAGAGATAAAGTCTCTCTCTTCCTTGTCCCACAGCACTGGCATCCACAGGGGTTGTCAAATGGATCAGCTTGATGAAAGCAATGTCACGGTGTCAAAATGCAAGCCCTACTCTTTTTGTACATCCGTTGTGACATAGCACACCTGACCAAAAGGAGTGGAATGTGCAGTACAATGACAGGTGAGCTGTCTTTCATTGTTTCCACAAAAGTAGCCAGAGTCTGTGGACACCCAATAAACCCAATTCTGGCCAACAGTAAGAATTTGAATTAATAGTAACTGAAAATAGAAGGATTCAGCATCTTAAGATATGTTTGATGTCATACTGGTGTCTTCATTTTATGAGCATTAGTGATTATTCAAAGTTATGACATTGCTGAAAAAAGTGAGTACCGTATTTATTCGACTATAACGCGCACACGTGTATAACGCGCACCCCCTAATTTTCGATTAAAAATCGGTATAAATTTTTTATTTTATACCGATTTTTATAAAGCATGACTTTCGCCTGCTTCCCGAAGCCAGCGAGAGCTCTGCGAGTGAGGGGGACGGGTGTGTGTGTGGAAGCGAAGGCGGGGGGGGAGGAGCTGCCTTCCCGGCCGGGCTCTGCAGCTGAGGGGCGATGGAGCAAACCGCGTCTCTTTCTGGGCTCCGCTTCTCCCCCCGCCGCCGCCACCGCCGCGCTCCCCGCCGTTCCACCCTCACCAGCCCACCGGCAGGGCAAAGGGCTCCGCAGCTGAGGAAACCGCGTCTCTTTCTGGCTCCGCTTCTCCTCCCGCCGCCGCTGCCGCCGCGCAGAAACCCGAACCCTCATTTATAACGCGCACCCAAACTTTGAGTTCTTTTTTGGGTACAAAATTTTGCGCGTTATAGTCGAATAAATACGGTAATAACTGCTTTTTTCTCTCTCTTACAACCATCACAGCATGCCCGCGGTGATGCGATTGGGATCCAGGCACTTGGCCCACTTTTATGATGGTTGCAGCATCCCAGGGTTATTTGCAACCTTCCCAGGGTGCTTCTGGGAAGCAAAGTCAATGGGGGAGCCAGCAGGGAAGATTGCAAATCACAGTTTTATAGTGTCTTGCTTAATGACCACTGAAAGGAAGCTTCTAAAATCAGTGCACTTGCATGTCTTACTTAATACTTGCATTGTTTAATGACAGATTTTCCATTCCCAATTATAGTCATAAGTGAAGGACTGCCTGTATTGCTTTAGAAATCAGAATATCTTTGGTTTTGATAAGCGCCCTCAGTTGTCACTCAAACAGTGAAAAGAAGCATTACACGAGCATAAGAGAACTAGAAAGAGTCATGGTTGGAGAGTGGTTAGAATGTGGTACTTCAGTATGTAGGTACTTGAATGTGCAGAGATGGATAATATAACCATGGAGTTAAAGGAGAGAGAAGAATCGGAATTCTATAAAATCTGGAATATATGGTACATTTGGTTGGAAGATAGATGTAAAGCATATGTAAAATATATATCAAAAAGAAAGAGAAATGTATATGTTTGTAAATATTGATATAATTTAACTGTGTATATAATACACAGTACAGCAATCTATATAGTTAGTAACTGTGTTAATGTGAGTAACATTGATACGGAAATGCTGTAATGATTGGAACTATATGTTGCTTTTTAATGTTGAAACAGCTAGCAGTTTGATCCTGATCAACTCAAAGCTGACTTAGTCTTCCATTCCTCCTAGGTTAGTAAAATGAGTAACGAGGTTGTTGGGAGAAATATTCTGACTTTATAAACCACTTGGAGATGGCTGTAAAACAGTATGAAGCAGTATATAAATCTAAGTGCTATTATTAGAACAGTAACTGGAACACTAGCAGTTAACCTTATGTTTTTGTGATGGTGTTGTTCTTAAACTGAAATAAAGTATGTACATTATGGAAAAGTGTTTATAACATATTTTTAAAACAGAAAATTATATTCCAAATTTGAAAATTAGAGGAGACAGATTACAAAAATGTCCCTATCAAGCAAAATTCTTACAAACATTAGTATGGAATATTGTCCTTATGAAATAAATTGTATATGTATGCAGAAAGTATGCTTTGCAAATCTGAAAACCTTTTTAAAAGCTTTGTTATTCTCCATGTTTTCCTTTTAACGAAGGTATCTTCTTGTCTCCTTTGTCTGGCCCTAGGATTAATTATATCATTCTGGAATTGGGATAGCTAATTTTCTTGACTCTCTTGGTTTCTATCTAGATAATAGAAAGTCTTATGAAAGGTGGCCTCACACCTCCCATATTGGATGCAAGGGTGTATACATTCACCTTCCCTACTAGTTTGCGATTGTGAGCGCATGCGCCACCTCCGCACATGCACATATCCTTTTGCCCACAAAAAAGGGCCTAAATGGGGTGCTCTAGAGCTGGGTGTGGGTGGGCAGAGCCACCCACGATTTCCACTACCGATTCAGGCGATCCGATCTGAACCGGTAGACTACCACCTTTGATTGGATGGGATGAACCAACAGGATCTCTGTAGATTTATTGTTCCATTTTCCCTCCCATCTTACTTGGGATTCTTTGTTTAGACATAAATTATAACAGACCTATTGAAATCAATAGAATTTTAGTTAATCATGAATGATTTGAGTCTCATTGATTTCAGCAGATATATATGAGATAGGATTGTTTATTCCAGTGACTGAAAAATATTATAGCTATTTCCAAAAAGGTTTTACTTTCTGAAGCTTCTTTACATACTGTAGCTGTTCTTTAATGCAGGTGTAGTTGAACTAGATATGATAAGCTTGTTATAGTGACATTGTTGTATATCAATAAATTATTTATTGGTGAATAGAGTAAAATAGCTATGCTTGGAATTTTAAAACAGTGCTAATAAAAGGCAGATTGTAAATATTAAACATGTACGGCTACATCCAAAGTTTAGAGTAGACATTTCAACTCATGCAGTGAAATTTGCCATCATCTTCTATCTTGTACTTTTCCATGTGCCCCAGATTTGATCGCAAATGACTTCTTTGTCCAAGAGCAGAGAAAAGGGGGATGAATGTATTAAGAATCCGTTCCTCTGTCAAAGAGACATACACCAGCAAATTACAACATTCAATCCAAAGAGTCAGAATAAATTTATATTTGATAAATAATACATATTTAAGATCAACCAAAATCCATTTAAACTAATAGAACTTGGGAAGGCACAGTTTGTATAGATGAATATTATGGAGCAACTGTTCCAGTGGTTTGAACTACAGCCATATGGAGAAGGAGCTTTTGATTTGAGAATGAATTCTGAAATTCTTCAGCTATCTAAGAGTAGACAAAATTACAAAGATACAGGGAAGGGTACAGTGGATGGTAGTGTAAGTCACATATGTTATTACTGAGAAAACCAACAGTAGCATAATGTCTCCTCTATTCAGTGGCAGAAGTAGCAAATTTGTTGGCAACTGGACTACCATTTTCCATTCTAATCAAAATCTTATTAGTTATCAGTTCAGGACATAAACATTATTTCTTATTTCCTACAAGATGGGCTGGTTCAAAAGAAAATCTCAATAGATGTGTCACAAAAATATTATTTGAGAAATGTTCACTCCCCTTAACATTTTGGACATTATTATTTTTTTAAATGGACATACAAATATTTTTACTTTTCCAAATGATGTTGAACTATAATTCCCAGCAGATTTCATATGGGGAATTTTGGAAGTTGTAGTTCAACAAATTCAGGAGGACCATAAATTGTGCTCCCAAGCTGTTGTGGCCCGCCAGCAGCCAGTGGAGCTGGCAGCAGATTTTTGACAGTGAGGAGGTTGGAGAGAAACATGGTCCAGTCCTGGAATCTGGGGAAGGTTCTGAAGAGTGCTACACTGGAGGCAGAGATGGGGCCAGGGCCATCTGACAGTTATCAGCTGCCTTCAGAGTCAGACATCAGTGAGGCAGATGAACAGCTGGTGCCTGTTCCCAGTGTGTGCATGAGCAGAGTTGCCAGATGAAGAGAACAGCTAAGGAATAAGGGTCAACTTGGGAGTAAGGCCACTGGTGGATGATAAATGGCCTCTCCCAAGAGCAGTGAAAGGGGAGGGGTGTTTGCAGGAGACAATTAGTTCATTCCTGCATTCTTGAAAAGTATTGCGGTATCTGAAAGATATCAGCCTGGCCACTCTCCAAGCCTGATAAAGATCGGTAATCGTGAACTATCTTGAACAACCGTTGGCTACAACTTTGCTGGAGATGGATTCACTGTAAATTAAATAAAAGGAGTTTATTGAGACAAGAACTTGGCTTTATGCTTCTGGGAAAGCCCAGGTCAGAACACAAGCTTTAATGGGATAGAGTGAGTTGTCATTATAGTTTGCAAAATCATAGACATGAAAGGGCCTAAAGATGACCTGCTAGGTTTTTTAAAAAAACAACAACAACAGGATAGACAAACCTACAAGGCTCCATATATAACACAGAAACTGTAGAGATAAGGCAAAGGAGGCATTGATATAAAGTATTTCTCAGCTATATATCAACTCTTCTAGTCTCAAATACATTTCAAATCAAGGTAGTAAAACATCATTTTCTTACAATTGAGATTTAAATTCATGTATAGGAAGGGAGTAGCCAGCACTCAGGATAGTATATATTACGTTTTATACAGGTAGTTACTATTGTGGAGAAAGCATTTTCTTGCTGTTATCAACTGAAGAATATGGATCATCATTTCCGCACATGACAACCTACATAAACCGGCAGATCAAAATATTTATTTTACTGGTATACATTATGAACAGTCTTTTTGCCAATGTTTTATAATTTTTTGTGATCTACATTTTAAAATCAATATTATATTTTTTATAGGGACCGCAAAAATCTGCATATCTATAGAGCCATAAATTTCATTAAATATTCAAATGGCTCTGCAATATTTAAACAAAATCCATAGGCTAATTTCATTATTGCCACGAGCAGAATATTATATTACCTGAAAAGTGCTCAATAAGATTGATTTGTGTTTTGCCTTCTGCAACACTGTTTCTACTGACCACTTGCAAGAGTCTTTGAAAACCACAAGGAAGGGTCTATACATTGTCTATACAATGCCCTGCCAAGAATTGTCGGCCTATGCCTTCGAAGCACTACAGCATATCAACAACCCAACAACTACCCGACAAAAAGCCTTTCCTGAAAATCTTTCAGAGTAGCTATTAGTGCAAATCAAAGGTTGAGTGTATTCTAATCTATTTTTTCTCTGTCACTCATCTTGAATATTCATAAATGATCTGTGCCCATTTGCTTTCAACCCTCTGATAAACTCTGAACTGCTATAATTTAATCCCTTCTACGATTCCTTATGAAGCCCATCAATGCCATTCATAATTAATGCACTGCAGAAGGGTTTCTGGATGAACTCAAGTTTTTAGCCCTCACGGCGGATCGATGCTTCTGACCAAGTCTGTTTCATTATTGACAGCATCTGCCTACATTTACTCTTATAATTAAGTTATAGTTCAACTCTTAACTTTTCACAAGGATTGGGAAATGGCTGTATGGTGTTCTTAATTTCAGTTGCTGTTTCATCTCGCTCAGTGGGTGCCTATTTTATTGTTAAAGGTCATACTCATTTGTCTGCTCCAACAAAAGCAGTCCTTAAAGTTGGCTGCGGTTTTGACAGACAGTGGGTCCTATAAGTGATGGCCTTAAGGACAGACCTGGCACTGCGAGACAGTCACCACAGCAAGGGAAATAACAGATAACAAATCATGCCACTATTTTTCCTCCTGGCGTGATTGACGACATCACAGCGGGTATAACTTTTCAGTGTCTTCAGATTAAAACCCCCTCAAACAAATGAGTTCTTCAAATACTGTCCAGGGGCGTCAAAGTCAGTGGCTGGACCCAGAAGCATTTTAAAAAAAACGAAGAAGCAGAAGGGTTTTATAAGAAAGAAAAAAGCCAAAGCCAAAGTGCATAATTCAAGACTAGGGAGTGCAATTATTTAATTGTCACGGCTCTTTCATTTTGCGCTTGGATGGATGAAGAAGCTCTTGAATGATAAATAATGGTGTAATAATGGGAACCACATGAAGAAAACATGTTTAAAGACATTTGCCAACAAATAGCATGCAAGCTCAGGCATAAAAGGGAACAGAGTATATCTAGATTTTTCTCAAGGAAATAATAAATGTAGTCACTTTAGATTATTTTAGCAGAATGAGGGCATCCTTTTAATTGACACAATCTGCCACTGACAGCATATGTGGATAAAGGGGGGGGAAAGTGAAACTTCCAGATATTCAGTTTAGAAATGTGCACTGGGAATTTAAGGCACAGAATAAATCCCAGCTGTTGACAGTAGCAAGATATTCTCTTGCCAGCTTAGAACGGCAGAGTATTATTGTAAGCATATCCAAAAAGTACAGTATGAAGGGGAACCTTCAATTTCCTGCCCGTTATTATTAGCAAATGCTTGTCCTGTAAGCTTGTCC
Organism: Rhabdophis nuchalis; assembly: GCA_039707465.1. Lineage (NCBI taxonomy): Eukaryota > Metazoa > Chordata > Lepidosauria > Squamata > Natricidae > Rhabdophis > Rhabdophis nuchalis. Next base: position 187,823,467 of record CM077645.1, on the reverse strand, counting down.
TGTCCTCTCCTTTGGGGAGAGGACGCGGTATACAAATAAAATTATTATTATTATTATTATTATTATTATTATTATTATTATTATTATTATTATTATTATTGTTGTTGTTGTTGTTGTTGTTGTTGTTGTTGTTGTTGTTGTTGTTGTTGTTGTTGTTATTGTTGTTGTTGTTGTTGTTGTTATTATAATATAGAAGCTGTATTTTTAAATAAAAGAGTTGCACACCACTTTTCTTTATATTAGAAAATGCTTTTTTTTTAAAGAAAGACAAAGGGGAGATCTATGCTGTATATTTTATAGTACTTTAACATATAAATATTTGGAATTGAATGCAAGATAGTGTGGGAGGAGTTAAAAAATTAAGATAGCAACTATAACTATGCAATAAAAGACCCATCCTTTTATGTGTAATGTATGATACATATTAAAAAAAGAGTAGGTGTTTACTCATGTGGTTATAACTATTATCTTGACTCTTTTGGTAACTGATGCTTCTTTCAGATGTCCACATTGAAAGAATATTCAGTTGATAAAAGTTATCCTAGATTGTTGTAAGTTACATATCTGTAAAGCTAGAACATGTTCATAAATCTGCATTTCAATTTATGTGAAATACTAATTGATTATTGTTGATTATTATATTGTGGATGGAGTTAAACTACTGAAGTTGTTTAGTATACTGTACGAGGCTATAATCTCATGAGTCTTTTTTTTAAAGAAACAATATAGTTCCTCAAATAAATACAAGTATATCACAGGAGTGAGTATACCCCCTCACATTTTGTAAATATTTAAGTATATCTTGCCAGCAGTTTAGACATTAATGGCTGTATGTTGCATATTTTGAGGGGACATCACATTTACACTGTTATACAAGCTGTATACTCACTATTTAAAACTTGAACATTGGGCACTATCTAATACAATGAAATTCAATGAGGAAATGTGTAAGGTTCTACATTTAGGCAACAAAAATGAAAGGCACAGGTACAGTATAGGTGTTACCTTGCTCAATAGTAGTAACTGTGAAAGGGATCTTGGAGTCCTAATGGACAACCATTTAGATATGAGCCAGCAGTGTGCAGCAGCTGTCAAAAAAACTAACGCAGTTCTAGTTGCATAAATAGAGGAATAGAATCAAGATCACGTGAAGTGTTAATACCACTTTATAAGGCCTTGGTAAGGCCATACTTGGAATACTGCATTCAGTTTTGGTCACCACGATGTAGAAAAATGTGGAGACTCTAAAAGGGTGCAGAGAAGAGCAACAAAGATGATTAGGGGACTGGAGATTAAAACATATGAAGAACGGTTGCAGGAACTGGGTATGTCTAGTTTAATAAAAAGAAGGACTATGGGGGACGTGATAGCAGTGTTCCAATATCTCAGAGGTTGCCACAAAGAAGAGGGAGTCAAACTATTCTCCAAGGGTAGAACAAGAAGCAATGGGTGGAAACTAATCAAGGAGAGAAGCAACTTAGAACTGACGAGAAATTTCCTGACAGTTAGAAAATTAATCAGTGGAACAGCTTGCCTCTAGAAGTTGTGAATGCCCCAACACTGCAAGTCTTTGAGAAGATGTAGGATAGTCATTTGTCTGAAATGATATAGGGCTTCCTAACTAGGCAGGGAGTTGGACTAGATGACCTCCAAGGTCCCTTCCAACTCTGCTATTGTATTGTATTGTATTTTATAGTGTAGCCAAGTGTCATTTCTTCAGTGTTGTCACATGAAAAGATATACTTACATATTTACAAATGTGGGAGGGGGGGGCGTATTCACTTCTGTGATATACTTTAATGTACACCTTCCTTTTTCATATGTATTTTTATTTACTGTACATGCATATAAACCAATCATAAAGTCAAGAAGTTTCTGTAGTAGATTAAAACATGAAAATGATCCTCAGCCTAATCACAAAGCAGTGGTAAGAATCAGTGAATGAGTAATCCTTGAATGGTATATGACAGGCAGCAGATTTGCTGAACCAATGTACAAAGTGGAAAAGAGACCACAGGGTTGGAAATAGAGGTAGTATAGGCTGAGATCTAAGCTGCTGCCCTTAATGGCAAAATGAACTCCTGAGGCAGTGAATAGGTCTTAAGATAAGGCTGATATTTTACAGTATTCAGTTGCTGCCTTGCACACAAAAGTGCAGCCAGTTCAGAATATGCACATGTGACATGTTAAGTGAGGAGAGGGCTTGGTATTAAAACAGAGTTTGAAGAGTAAACCTATATCCCTTTTGCTTCTTATTGTAATATTGGAAGGAACTTGGTCAGAAAATGTGTGGAGTGTAATCTTTGACCTGTACAATTTCAACTTTGGACCTTTCAATTAAGTCTTAAAGCACAAAGTGCTCTTGCTGGCACTTTGTATCATGATAGATAAGAAGAAAAGATTTCTGCAATACATAGTAAATGTCAGAGAAGCATATTCTGGAGATGGACTGGAGCTCATGGAGACGTAAAAATAGGTTCTGGTAGATGAGAAAAAAATGCTGCCACAGAGAAGCGAGAGAGTCTTGTCTTTCAGAATGGAAAATATTGGGTGATTTTCTGAGGACCCCATTATCCTATAATCTCATTCTAAAAGTGGATAAAGTTGGAGAAAAAAACGGGCAGGATCAGCGTTAAAAATTTGCTTAAGGGGATTACAAATATACATATGCAGCAAAACATCCACAGACCCAGGAATATAGATGCACATTATTACTGCCAAAAGTTTCTCATAGTCTTTCCTTCCAGATAGACCCACCCTTAGTTTCATTTCACCTACTCCAAATCAAACTTTGCGCTGTCTTTATCAGAAGACAAAAATTCAATCCCTAACATCAAAGGACATTTCTAAACCCAGCTGAGATACAACCACTGACAGTGAGTAATAAGCAAAATGGTTCTGAGTGAATGGACTGAGTCTAGCTAATTAAAAACTTGGCAAATCTTAGTTATTGCATGTAGCTAATTAGTTACGAGAAGTCACATTGATCTCTGAAATAACTCAAAAAGACCATGTACTGATAACATTACACTGATTACTAGCTTGTTTTCAAAATAAATATAAGCTTGTTAAGATGAAAGCTCTTATATGGCTTAGATTTTGGAAATTTCAAAGGGTTTTTTAAAATAATGTGTAGTGTACAGGACACCCCCTCAATTGACGAACTGAACCCCAATTGCTGGGGGGAGGGGCGTAGAGTGTTGTAATACTGATTTAGAGCTAGGCATTTTCTGTGACTACCTGATCCTCTACTTAACATAGCAGATTAATCTCTTTATAAGCTTTTTAAAATACCTCAGAACCATTCACTTTTAAAGCAGGTTTAAATTGCCGGTGCTTTTAATTTTGATTTTTAATATCTTTGGTATAATGCCAGCTTTCTGTTTTTATTGTAAACCTCTGGGAGACAGTTTACAATACTGGAGAAAGTAACAATTGAAATAAATATGATTTTGAATTCGCTGTTTTTTTTAAAAAAAAAATCCTTTCCCAAGTTCCAAAACAAGGAAGCTTTTCTTTTTTTAAAATTTTAGCATGCAATAAAATATAAATAAATTTAATTGAAAATGTTTTACATTTCAATGAAAGTTACTGGGGTTGGAAGAAACATTCAAGTATAAATTATGTCTTCTGAAGAAGAATATTGTTTTATGGAAACATTTAAAGCATTTATTAACTATTTAACTGGAAATTTAATGTAGGCTATTCTTTATCATCTTTTTTATTTATCTTTCAAAAACCTTGTTTGGACACTAGTATTCTATGCAGATACTTTCATGCAGCTAATATTATCGCTAACAGAGAAAATATACAGAATCTAGTTTGAACATTGTAGAGTTGGAATGCTCTTATGCAAGGAAATTGAGGCGGAACCAGAGATTCCCAGATGGTCCTGCCCCAGGCTCCTGATGGACCCTTAAAGGTTCCAGAGGGAGCTTGGGCCAATACCTGTGGCCTTGCCCCGCAACTCGACTGAGGACCTAGTGGCCGCATGGTTTAGTGCGGCCACGGGGGCCTTGGACCGAGTTGCGCCCTTGGGGCATCTCATGCGGCGCCGAATCACCCAGGCTCCTTGGTTCACCGAGGAGCTGAGGGAGCTTAAACGCCGCAAGAGACGCCTAGAGAGCAGATGGAGATCTTCTCGCTCCGAAGCCGACCGAACACTAGTGAGAGCCCATATTAGGACTTACTTAGTGGCGATAAGGGTGGCCAAATGTGAGTATTGTGCCACACTTATTGCATCCGCAGATAACCGCCCTGCCGCCCTGTTTGCGGTGACCCGCTCCCTCCTTCACTAGAGGCCGCGGGAAGCCCCTTTGCAGGGTCGAGCAGAGGAATTTGATATATATCTGCAGGAGAAAATCACTTGGATTCGGAACGAGTTGCCCTCCATTGAGAGTGGTGCGGTCGGATTGTCTGAGGCTGTTCTTCAGACACCATCTTGGGAGGAGTTTGACTTTGTTACTGGACCCGTGTCCCTCCTGGCTTATACTGGCATCCTGGGAGGTGACACAAGGCTGGCTCCAGGATATCGTGAACGCTTCTTTGAATGAGGGGTACTTGCCTGCCGTCTTGAAAGAGGCGGTGGTGAGGCCCCTCCTCAAGAAGCCTTCCCTGGACCCAGCATTTTTGGAAAATTACCGTCCGGTCTCCAACCTTCACTTTTTAGCAAAGGTTGTAGAGTGTGTGGTGGCCCAACAGTTTCCGCGACACCTGGAGGAAATTGATTATCTAGACCCGCGGCAGTCCGGCTTCCGACCCGGTCACAGCACCGAGACGGCATTGGTCGCGTTGGTGGATGATCTCTGGAAGGCACGGGATAGAGGATGTTCCTCTATTCTAGTCCTATTAGACCTCTCAGCAGCTTTTGATACCATCAACCATGGTATCCTATTGCACCGACTGGGGGGGTTTGGGGCTAGGAGGCACCGTATTGCAGTGGTTCTCATCCTACCTCTCTGGTCGGTCGCAATGTGTGTTAGCAGGGGGGCAGAGGTCGGCCTCGAGACCCCTCTTATGTGGGGTTCCTCAGGGGTCGGTCCTCTCGCCCCTCCTGTTCAACACCTATATGAAGCCACTGGGCGAGATCATCCGTGGTTTTGGGGTGGGATATCATCTGTACGCTGACGACACTCAGTTGTACATATCCACCCCAGACCACCCCAATGATGCCGCCAAGGTGTTGTCCCGGTGTTTGGAGGCTATACGGATCTGGATGGGTAGTAACAAACTCAAGCTCAACCCGTCCAAGACTGAGTGGCTGTGGTTTCCGGCACCCCGGTTCAGCCAGGTGTCCTCCTGGATTTCCGGCTGTCCATGGAGGACCATGTGACGGCCGTGGCCAGGGGGGGTGTTTTATCAAGTACGCCTGATGTGCCAATTGCACCCCTTACTGGACCGGGCTGCCCTCCGCACAGTCACTCAGGCACTTGTGACATCCCGACTTGACTACTGCAACGCTCTCTACATGGGGCTTCCCTTGAGGTGCACTCGAAGGCTACAGCTAGTCCAGAATGCGGCCGCGTGGGTGATTATGGGAGCCTCTAGGCACTCCCACATAACACCTCTCCTGTGCGAGCTGCACTGGCTGCCTGTGGCCTTTCGGGTGCGCTTCAAGGTTCTGACGACCATCTTCAAAGCGCTCCATGGCTCGGGGCCTAGTTATATGCGAGACTGTCTTCTGCCCCATACATCCCTTCGACCGATCCGGTCCCATAGAGAGGGCCTTCTCAGGGTGCCATCGGCCGGTTGGCAACACCCAAGGGAAGGGCCTTCTCTGTGGCGGGCCCTTCCCTCTGGAACGACTTGCCCCCCCAATTATGCACCACCTCAGACCTCCACCTCTTCTGCCAGTGTCTTAAAATGCACCTTTTCCAATAAGCCGGCCTAGCATAACCTACCATTTTGACTGTTTTAGATAGATTTTAATCTGGGGGGATTTTATACGATTTTAGCACAGGGCATGGATATAATAGCTTTTTAAAATTTTATATTTTGTTATATTTGTATTGTTTTTTAAATTTCCTGTGCGCCGCCCCGGGTCCTTTTTTGGAGAAGGTGCGGGGTATAAATTTGAATAAAATTTAAAAAAAAATTAAATTAATTTGCCCATTATTTCCTCAGACTAAGTTTGAATTCAAAACTTTCCAACTACTTAGTTTCCAGATCCCTTATATTCATTATTGTCTTTTTTCACATTTGCTATACTTCTATAACTCTTAAAGTATAATGCTCAGACTGAAAGTATTTAGAGAAGTGTATGAGTACTGCAGGATATAATAGAAGTATTATTTACAATGATTTTGTTTTGTTTTTCTTGATGCTGTATTGCTAGTAAGAATATTGTGGATACTTTTTCACTTAGCTTTCTGAAGCTAAAATAGACATACAACATTTTCACAATCTACTAAGGAAGCTGTGTATTCAAGAAATTAAATCAGCTAATTCTGACAAGATTTGTTTTTGTGAAAATGCATTGTTTCTATAGGGATGATAAACTGTGTTATGAACTGTTTCAGAACTTTCTAAAAATGTATGAATATCAGAAAAACATATATATAGTTTTGTGAATATTTTTCCCCTTCCTTTTGAATTCGAAAAATATATTTGCCTCCTCCAGTCATTTGACACTTCATCTTTTCTCCAGGTTTTCTCAATGATAATATAAAGGCCAAACCATAAGTAACTTGTGTCAGTACCCTAAAATTTATCAGGCCAAGATAATTGAACTCATTCAATGTCAGTGCATATTTCCTGACTACGTTTCTATCAAATTTGAGCTGGAATCACGTCGTTCTATCAGCTGCTCAAAATTACTTGGAAGAAGATATACTGTATTTTCTTTTCAGAGAAAACAAATTTGTCATTGTGACTGGTTATGAAAGGTACCTGGGGCTTGCAAAACTTTTATAAAATGACACAAGCAGTATCTTGCTATTGTAACACAAGTTCTACCACGTTTGTACAAGTGTATACTGTCACAATACACATACCAATGAGGAAGAAGTGCATCACAGTGCTACAAACATTTCCTTCTCTTGCTTTTCACGTGGACTCCTCTCTCCTCTTTTGTTATCATCACTAAAGAGCTGGTACAGGTAATCCTCGACTTACAACTACAATTGAGCCCAAAAATTTCGGTTGCTAAAGGAAACATTTGTTAAGCGAGTTTTTGTCTATTTTTACTACCTTTCTTGCCACAGTTCTTAAGTGAAGCACTGCAGTTGTTAAATTAATAACACGGTTGTTAAGTGAATCTAGTTTCCCCACTGACTTTGCTTGTCAGGACATCGCAAAAGCGGATCACATGACCCTGGAACACTGAAATCTTCATCAATATGAACCAGGTGCCAAGTATCTGAATTTTGATCATAGGAATGCTGCAACAGTCATAAGAGGTAGGACAGACAGCCATAACTCCCTTTTTTCAGCAGTGTTGTAACTTTGAATGGTCACTAAAGAAAATGTTGTAAGGCAAGGACTACCTGTATATTGTTTCATTATTTTTCACCTTAATTTTAACAAATAATTAAAAAGTTCTTTTTAGTTTGTTTGTTTTTTCCATAATATCCGTCATCAACCTTCCATTATGATATTTAGTTTTCTTAACACTATAGTTATAAATCTCAATTGCTTGAATTTAGTCTATTTCTGATTTTCAGCATTAAACTTTTTAGATACAGTAGTGATATTAGTTTCATCACAAATTAAAATACAATTTTAAACTTATATTTCTTAGAACTCCTAATTGCTTTGGACTTCTTTCAGTGAACTTCTCATCCTGCCGTATCTTTTCTAGCTTTGTACAAAATCTGCTTTTTAAAAAACAGAGTCAATAGTATGCATTTGATTACAGTCAGCTTTGTTTTTCTTTAATTCCAAGAATTAAGAATTCCAGGATTACATAAGCACTTTGTCCCACCGTTTTGATCAGTTCTACCCTGTCTAATAAGCTTTCCCTTTCAGATACAATCAAATCAAGAATAGTTGCTCTGTTCTTGCCTTCCTCTGAAGGAGAAAACTGATAGCAATATTTTCTTGGAAGGCCCCTACTTGACAGATGTTGACTTCCTACAAGGGGAATACTATTTCATGCCTCTCTGAAACAGTTACAGTTTTGTTTTTGGACTAGTTCCCCCATATCTTTACATAAAATATCTGAGGAATTCTGGGAAAATGGAAACAGCTTAAATAGAACTAGTAAACCACCCTTCTCTTGAAAATCAAGCTTATTCAGGAAATATGAAAAATATACCCTATGATTGTGATTAGGTCCTTGGTTTAAATTGTGTAAATAAACCATGCCATATTATGGTATTATTCAGTTGGATAATTTTTATGAAAGCGAACAAGATTCAAAATACAGAAAAGGTCCCATGCAGTGCTTATATATACATTGATTTCTCTCATGCCAAACAAAAAGATAAACATACAGTAATTGTGCTTTCAGAAGGCTAGATCTATTATATCAACTACCTAGAATCAGTTTGTAGTTTCCCATCTATGATTTATTATTTTCATATTTGTTATTTATTATCTTTTAGGCTATCCCCAACAAGTAAGTAAAAATGGAGAGGAAACCCATGGAGAAGTTGAAGGGGAAGACTTCCTTTTTCTTCTGTTCACTGAGGAACACGGTGATGAAACTGCTTTCATCAACTGCAGAGGATGTGCTATATTTGTTTTCTTCCCTAAAGATGATAATAGCTACCCATGTTGCAACTGCAGGATGACTGACCTCCTGGAAGAAAAGAGGTCAGGCCTAGAGATGAAACAGTCTGCCCTCCAGCATATCAAGAAAGATGAAGCATTCTTGGATTAGCCACATATGGTGCTTGGAGAAGGACAACAGTACTGAGAAAGTCAAAGCAGTCTGGGACCAGGCCTGTGAAAAATAGTTCTTTTTGGAATATTATAATAAATTCTAGAACATTATTATATTATAATAAATCCTAGAACATTATTATATTATAAAATATATTGAGGCTAGAAATGTTCCATAAGACGGGAAGGCACCCATATGAACATATAAATAAAGCAAGCGGTAAGTCAAGTTATATGACCCATGATTTCTAATGTTTTCTACATAGCAAAAATACCTGTAGTACAAAGAATATAGACTTAGTATAGAAAGGCAAATATGATTTAGCATATTGAAATGTGGTAGGGCAAAATTCATGGGCAGGTTGCAGGGAATTAAACGGCACAATGTATTCAAAAGAAATACATTTGCAAACAAAAAGAGCAAAGGATATTACATGTGAAGTGAATCCAGGAATTTGGGTGTTAGGGTATTTTAGGAGCATTTTGTAAAAATACAGGAAAGGTAAATCTTAATCATATTGTGTGAGTTCAGTAGTAGATTATACAACTTTCAGGAGATGAGACATTATAATAGTGTGGCAGTTTAGCTTCCCAGACTTCAGTTCAAAAACCAACTTGGCCAAAGTTACACGATGTTGCTAATTCCTCTGCTTTCTTAGGAGTTCTTTCATTTTTCCACAAAGTTGAATAAGAAACAAGGAAGTTAGTTGCCCTAAATTTGATTCTATCAAAGTTCAACTAACAAAGTTAGTTGAAGAAGTAAAAGTCATGGGAACCTGGGAAGGGATGAGCATGTCATTTTAGGATTCAACTGTTGAAAGAAGAAACTGTTGAAAGAGGAATTAAATTTTACTTTTATATTCATACTTGATGTTAAGACACCAATTTCACTATGTTTATAAAAGAATGAGATTGGATCCCGCAATCTTCTTGGCCAGAAGAAGCTCAGTACAATTAGAAAATTCTAAAAAATAAAATAAAATAGGAATTATAGTTGTATGCCATCTAAGAAGAAGAGAGAAAAAGAAAAAGAAAAAAAGGGAGGAAAGGAGGAAGAGAGGAGGAAGGAGGGAGAGAGGAATGATTGGCAGTGTTGCATATATTTAGCCTGTGAAATAGAACACTGTAAGGAGACATAATAGTCTTCAAATTTACGAAGGTGTGCTACAAAAGTCAAGATGGACTTCAGTGTTATTCCAAAGACAAAAGAAAATTAGTTTGAATTTAGAATAAATTATATTTCAGTTAAACATTAGGATTAATTTTCTAATAATAAGAGCTATTCAGTTATAGAACAGATTGCCTTGAGAAGTGTGGATTCCCCTTCACTTGATATGGCTATTTACAGTATTAGGAATGCTGGAGTGGTGAATTCTTAATGTTTATTTCCAAAAATATTCAAAATTGGTTTGGCTGACATGCTTGTATCTTATGATGACGGAGTCATTTAATACAGCCATGCATTTTTTTATTTGTTTAGTTGCCTATGTAGATAAATTATCCTAGTTTCAGTCCCAAGGATAAATGGGAATTCAGAAAAGAGAAGAGGAGAAATGAAGCAACAATCTTGGCTAATGAGATCTTCCTCACCATGGTAGATGACTGATGAAATAGGATTGGGCTTTCAGATTGACTATTGGTCTTATTTGTAATATCTTTCTCTTTCTTTTTCCTCATTTTTAAAAGATTCTTTAAAAAGGAAGATTCCCCAAATCAAGACACAGCTACATGACTATTGAGCAATGTCCATCCATCAAATAATGACATGCAAGTATGAAACAGAGAATACAAAGCATTTGTATCATGATGGATCATCTCAAATATAATACTTTTAACAACAGAGGCACATTGCACTTTCATCTGAAAGTCTTGGTAATAATTCATCAGCTTGGGAGCATACAGTCAAGTAAGAATGAGCTAGAATATGGAATTCATGCCAATTTAATCCAATTGTAAACTACATACATTTAAATTCAGGAATAAATTTAAATAAATTGAAATATGGTTATAAGTGCTCAGTTTACAGATCAAGGTTCCCCCCCCCCAAAACAACATGGAATTCTTCCCTTCTCTCTTAAAACCTTAGGCAATTACTTTAATTTTAATAAATGAACATGCTTACCATAAGTACTTCAAATTATTTTTATTCTTTTTAGCAGGATGGCAAAATATGTTCTTATAAATTTGCAATTTATATAATTTATGGTAATTTCCCATAAATTACATAGATGTATTGGAAGCTAGTTAATAATTAAAAGTCTTTTACTTTTTTCAACTCCCCAATAAGTGTTCAAGTAAATCTGACATGATGTCTAAACAATACAGGCATCACAAAAATAAATCATTTATGAAAAATATTTATTTAAAGAGCTGTAATTTACCCTGCATTTACCATATGCCATTCATCCAAGTATCAATATAAAATATTCATTAAAGAAACTCATTAAAACAAACTTCCATACAATGGGGTGACAAGCCAACAAAAAACATCCATCATAGCAAGGCTTCAAGTTTTTATTAGAGCACCTAAGATGCTCTAATATTTCAAAGGGGAAAAAAATCAAAAACATAACACAAATACAGTCATTGCAATTCCTGGATGACCAAGAGGGCACAATGGAAAAATATAATAAAGGTATAATATAGGGAGGGGGGGATTGAGATTTCTTCATTTGTTTTCATTAAGTTGAAAGAATCCATGACAGCAAAACCAAATCTATTTTATTAATGATGAATAAACCTGATGTAATAATTAATGGGAAATCTATAGCTAATCTTAGAGGAAGAAGAATAACCAGGCATGTAATGATGTTTAGGTCGGCCATAGCAGAACTTCTTGCAGCTAGCTGCCTGTAGCTGCAAGTAATAAAAGCAAAGCAATCAGCTGTGAACATCAGCAGCTCCAGGCTGGAGGGATGATACTAAATACTCAAATCTAGACCCCCCCTTTTTTTCCCCCTAAGGGGATGAGGGTAAGATCCTCTACAGTTTTAGCTCAAACTGACAGTGGAACTTAGGACGAGCATCTGGAACTTTTTGACATGTTTTAATATTCTCACTTGAAAGTTCCTATGCTCTGTGAAATTTCTTTGACATAAACATATACTCAGGGTCACAATCTGAATCCACCAACTCTAGCATGAATATCATGGGAGCCACATCAAAACTCTGCAAAGACTCCATATATAGCTGTATTCATTAGGAGGTTCTGTTAAACATCCACTTCACATAGACTGATATTCTATTGGACGGTTGATCTGTGATTAAATGTTCTAATAAAATTAACCAGCTTTGCTGTATGGAACATCTGGAGCGATGTTTAATTTTATGTCAAACATATACAGGAAACACCTGTCTAGGTGAAGTAATTTTTTAAAAATGACATTAATCCATCTGTTGTGGAAATGTATGTCACCGTTGTCACATTAAAAAAGCAGTATCAACAAACACTGAAAGCCTAAATTGCCTTGGAATGTACACTTTCTAAAATTAACAAAAAATTCATTTATCCAAATGTTAGCATTTCAGTCTCCTTTCATACTGAATCAGGTTCCTTTCTTCATTTTGGACTGAGAATGTCTTTCAAACGTGGTAGAATAAAATTTCCAGATGTCAAATGAGTCTACATATTTATAAGATTAAAGCTACAGTGATTTCTTACCTGTACCAAAATAACAATCTTAATGATTCATTAAGTAAATTAAGAATGGTGCATATGAAAACCAGAAACCAAAGTAAGGAAGCAAGGTAACAATAGTGTGAATGAGATCCTTTATTTTAATATGTGGCAAATATTTTCAGCATTTCACCCAAACAATATGATTGTGTTAAATATCACACACAAGCACATAAAGAATGCAGAGAATTTTCATTTAACTTTCTAACTGTCTGCCTGTTTATAGCTACCATATATATTTTAAAAATGCTTTAAGGATATTTATGAAAGAATCAAATCCATTTATTGCAGTATATTATATCTTGCACAGACAGAATACCAATGGTGGGATATTATACTTTTACAGGAAGTAGTTTAGTTCTTCAAAACATTTCTCATTGGAAAATAAATAGTGGAATAATATGACAGAATGTGGTATGGATAGGGTATTTCAGAGAGAGAGAGAGAGAGAGAGAGAGAGAGAGAGAGAGAGAGAGAGAGAGAGAGAGAGAGAGAGAGAGAGAGAGAGAGAGAGAGAGAGAGAGAGAGAGAGAGAGAGAGAGAGAGAGAGAGTGTTTTGTAATTGTAGCCCTGGTCCAAGTGTTTGTACAGCATTGCATATACAATGAGGGTACAGATTCAGTCATAGTGCTGGGCCACTAGTTCTGCAGAATCTAATGTCAAAAACATTTATTACAGAAACATAACTGTGTTCTTTCCTAGCAAACTGTCCCCAAGTTCTCTTTGATTTCTTGCTCTTTCATAGTAATGTCCTAAAGAATATCTTAAACTTTTGTTGTGTGGCTTAGAATATTATTTGATGCGGCTGACAGAGCAAGCCAATGTAGTAACTGTAATAAATACTATGTTTACTAAAAAAGAAGAGTTGTTCCCCATCCAACAATTTATTTCTAGAATGGGAAGTTCATCTTGTAGTGCTGAAAACATGACAGTGAAAGCAAATGTTGCTGTTGTTTAATCATCATTTTTTTGGTTGTGGTTGGGAAGTTGTCTGAAATTCAAACTTTTTTCAGATAATATATGAGACTTTGAAGTGGTAGAGCATGATGAATGCATATGGCAAAAATAAAGTTGCAGGCTGATATATATTTCAATAAAAATAGACAGATAAGTATTGGGTTTGGAAAAGACTACTTTTGACTTTCAATGTTTTAAATCTCAGAGCTGATAGCAAAGTAAAGAATATCTATGGCATTCATATAATATGTTTGGACCAATCTGTCAAATTTCTAGATTCTATTAATCTCAAAATATTTCACAAAATTTCTGTTTCTTCCCACTTATGACTCTAATTATGTTGCTTTTATGTTTACAATTTATATTGTTTTTTTCTTTGCTAGTATGATTTGATTGCTTATTGATAACCTATGACTATCACTAAGTGTTGTATCTTATTATTCTTGATGAATGTATTTTATTTTTCTTTATGTGCACTGAGAGCATATGTACCAAAGACAAATTCCTTGTATGTCCAATCACACTTGGCCAATAAAGAATTCTATTCTATTTTTGTATGTTTGTCCTTTTTCCAATGTATCATTTTCCAAATACGTTGCTTTGGCTTTGTTAAATGTATTTTCATGTATAGTTTACATATGTACACTCTTGTATGCAATTTTTTTTCCTAAAAGAAGCTTTTTTGCTTTAGGAAATGACAATTAGGTGTCAAAAGTCACATGTACTATACCTCTACATGTATAATTATAGCTACTAGGCTTGCCATCTTCTTCACTCATATTATTATTATTGCACATGAATAGTTATGATAAGGAGAAAAAGATTTTGAGATTTTACCTTTTTTCTCCCTTCTATTCAATTGGGTCCAATTGTTGGAGACTGCCTGGACAAGTTGCTGCAGTTTTTTGGCAGGGTTTTGCCAAGTTAGCTTGCTACTACTTCTTTCTGAGGCTGAGAGAAAAATGACTGCCTAAGGTGTTGCTCATATGGACACTTATCTCCCTATTTAGGTGGAAATATAGTAATGATTCTAAAAACAAAATTATAAAGCTGTGTATCATTAAAAGGCACTCAAAATACTTCATTGTAGGAGTAAATATCAATTCTTAAATATCAATGAAATTTATGTTTTGCAGCTAGCGTTTATTTGGCAGCAAAATATTCAGTCAAGTTCAGAAGTGCTGGAAAACTAAATAAATAAAAACAAAAAAGGTAAAGACGGTCTCAAATCCACCCAAATACCTGGTGACTTCAAGGATAGATCTTTATAGCTTTCTTACCAACAATATCAGTGGTTTGCATGTCTGTGTATGAGATAAAAAGGGCAGACAGAGCCATATGGCTGAAGCATTCCCCTTTAATGTCTATGATCAGTATGTATAAAGAAGGCAACATTTCAACCACAACCATGAACACTACCTTGCCTTTTTTGATTCTAGCCCTCTGTCTATAACAGTAAGCAGCACAGAAGCAATTTGCTGCCACTGCTTCATTCAGAATGGTTTTCAACAGCTTTAAATTGTTACTTATAACAATTGTTTTATACAATTGTGGCAAAAAACCTTGGCTGATAATGTACAGAAAGTGTTCATTCCATTTTCTGGAAACTGCCAGATTTGGTCCAAAATAGTGATTAGAAGCATCTTTAAGAATTCTTCCTGAGGAAATTTGGCAGAAATTTCCAAAAAACAAAACAAAAAACCAACCTTCAAGAATACCATCATATTTCTAATTGGACACTAAGATGCCCTAAATACATAAAATTTCAAGTTGCACTGATTTTGTTTCTTATCCAATGAAATTTTAATTACTGCGATAATAATGTTATCAATATAAATACAAAATAAATATACAAATATAATAATTTCTCAGCAGTTGCATTTCTCAAGAGGCTTCTCTGCTCATTATTATGCAGACAAATCATGCAAGAATGAAGGAGGCAAGTCCTACTAACACTGTAGTTTACCTCCACAGATTCCTTGTTTGCTTATGGATCTGAAGGCTGTTCAGCTTTGCAAGGGACAAGGAGAGAGTCAATCTGTGAACATCAAAGCAGTCAGGACTACAATAAATGCTGGACTTCCACAAGAGAGCAAAAGAGTTTATGGCCTCAGCACAAAATAACCTTGCTAAAGCACAGGAAAAACAGAAGGATGGTGTGATTGACAAGCTATGGCTTATACATATGAGGTGGGGCAAAGGGTCATGATCCCAATCCCACTTTGGCAGGAAGACTGTAAACAGACTAAGAGGGACCATTTGACAGCATTAGATAGGTCAACAACACCATCTTCCTCTCAAAGCTTCCAGGCAGAAAGTGGAGACACCAGCTCTACAATTCAAACATAAGCAAGTTGTACAAGGAAGTGGCAGGAAAGCTCTTCAGAATCTGCAGGAGTCAGAGCATTCGCTGGCTTTGCCCAGAGAAGGCAAACATAATAATTGGCAAAAAAGGAAGGCTTTTCTCTCTGCAGGGTTACCTTTACACAGAATGGGTTGTCAGATGACAGAGGTACACAGTTCAGCCACTGATGTATTTGCAGGCAGGGCAGGACTCCGCTTAACAAGAGTCTCAGGTGAAATTTCACAAGACTGAGCTTTCCATTATAATACAATTATCTCAGCCTTCTTGCATAAAATTCTGTCTCTCCAATATAGTCCCCTTGTTTGGGGACCAAGGTAGAAATAATATAAAAAATTCCCCTCATACGTAGCGACAGTGCTGTAACAAATCATCTGAACTGGGCTGAAGTTTTAGTCATGGCTGAATTGGTATAGCCTTTTCTGATAATTTTAATTTGCTATTTTAAAAAAAAATTGGGGAAAGGTTTTAAATAACTAACATTTCTGTCACATGTTAAGTTTTCAACCTTGGGAAAAATAAGTTGTGGGAGTCAGACTCTTGGGAAATTTTCAGTATGTAAGCCAATTCACAGGTCTCAGTTCTAGGAAACATCTAGGCTTTGGATCAAGGAGGCAACCAGAGACTGCATTAACCTAGTTATGTTTGAAGAAGATACCCACTTTGGCTGAACAGACCCAATACAGTATAGCTGTCACCTGGTGGACCACCGTTGCTATGAATGGATGCTTTGCACCTGATATTCCCCTGCAGAAAAATAGTAATTTTGATAACACACTTTCTTCTCCTATATACTTGCATTCTTCTAGAGAGCCCCAAATCCTTCTAGAACAGGTTTTAATTGATGAATACCTTCTTCCTTCATTCCTTTCCTGAATCAGGACTTTCATTTATGAATGGACCTATTTAGGTCCAATTGAATCTGTTGGAACCCCCCAATAGTTCATATAATTGTCCTAATCTCACTCCCTACTTCCTAGTTTCCTTCCTTCTTTGTCTATGGTCCCATGAATATTAGTGGTTGTCTCCTTAAGCTCCAATTGTTGTTCAAAATTGTTGTTTTTGGAACTAATAGGCATTAGGCATTATGAATCTTATAATTTCCTTGAACTTTTCTTTCTTTCTTAAAACTGTTTGTTTATGTGAATATAGGTGTGAGAAACTGGCTATAGATCTTTGTATATTACGCTTATTTGTGTAGCAAAAGGATGGCCAAGGATGGTGAAAACAGTATAGAACATACCTTTTCATGGTGTAGAGTGGACTATCCATTTTGAATGGACACTGCATTTTAAAAATAGTATTTAGTTTTGTTATCACAAAAAGTATTCCTCCAGGGAGAAACATGTTAAGTAATCTTTTGCATGTTAATTGGAATTTTCTTTGGAATCTGCCCTCTAAAGCAGGGGTCCCCAACCTTTTTTGCACCAGGGACCGGTTTCATTTTAAAGAAAACCCTGCGGACCGGCTGAGTGGCTCAGCAGTCATGTGACTGGGTGGGCGTGGCCAATTTGAAAAATGTGAAACTCACTTAACAATGGTCTTGGTTAGCAACCAAACTTTTGGGCTCAATTGTGGTCATAAGTTCTCTCTCTCTCTCTCTCTTTCTTTCCTTCCCTCTTTCTTTCTCTTTCTCTCTCTTTCTTTCTCTTTCTCTCTTTCTTTCTTTCTCTTTTTCTCCCTCTTTCTCTCTCTTTCTTTCTCTCTCATTTTTTCTTTCTTTCCCTCTTTCTCTCTCTCTTTATTTATTTCTTTCTCTTTCTCTCTTTCTCTTTCCCTCTTTCTCTCTCTCTCTCTTTCTTTCCTTCCCTCTTTCTTTCTCTTTCTCTCCCTCTTTCTCTCTTTCTTTCTCTCTCATTTTTTCTTTCTTTCCCTCTTTCTCTCTCTCTTTATTTCTTTCTCTTTCTCTCCTTCTCTTTCCCTCTTTCTCTCTCCCTCTCTTTCTTTCTCTTTCTGTCTCTTTTTCTTTCTTTCCCTCTTTCTTTTTCTCTTTCTTTCCTTTGTCTGTTTTTCTGTTTGTCTTTCTTTCTCTCTCTCTTACTTTCTCTCTCTCTCCCACTTTCTTGTTCTTTCTTTCTCTTTCTCTCTTTTTCTTTCTGTCTCTCTCTCTTTCGTCCGCCCATCTCGGTCACTCTGTGTGTGTGTGTGTGTGTGTGTCTGTCTGTCTCGCATTCAGGCACTTAATCATTCATTCTGTGCCTGTCTATCTTTCTCTCCCTCCTTCCCTCCGCGCGTGTGTGTGTGTGACTCTCTCTGATTCCCTCCCACCCTGTCTCTCTCTGTGTCTATGCCTCTCTGTGTCGGTCTGTCGTTGTCCCCCCCCCCCACCGCGGAGTCTCCTCAGCTCGGCTCGACTCGCTCACTAGCCTTAGCCTGCCCCGCCTGGGCGGCCGCTGCCGCGCTTGGTCCCTCGTGCGCTCGCTTGAGAAGGCTCCGTGGGGTGGGGGTGGGGGGGAGGAACCTCCGCAGCTCCTGGAAAAAGACCAGTGGGTGGCATGCCGGTTGGGGAAGCTCTGGGGGGGCAGGGAGGAAGGGAATCCGCGGGCTGTTTTGCTGCGGCGCGCAGGAGTCCCACCGTCGGCTGCCCCCTCCTCCCTCCTCCTCCTCTCCCGCTCTGCGGCCCGGCTCCTATCCAGCCACGGACCGGCACCGGTCCACGGCCCGGGGGTTGGGGACCCCTGCTCTAAAGTGTTACAGTCTATTTTACCACCTTATCCTGCAATATGCATAGACAGGGCACTTTTAATTATGTATTTTATTACTGCTGCTATATATTTAAAAGAAAGTCCAATGTATTAGTATGGCTGTTTCCCATAACAAATTGTGATTTTAAAAAATCCTCAACAAAACACTCCAATTTATTAAATTACAAATAAGCTCCTTAATTAATGTCATAACTATTATTTGTACCTTACATCCAAATCTACTTATACGTCAGGTTAAGCTAAAGATGGACGATTTCCATTTTATAGGGAAAAATCCTCATCTAAGCAGCACTAAAACTCCAGTTTTTTTCTTAAAATGACTGTAGTAGCAGAAGAGGGCTATGGACTTTACCCTCTATGTTCCCCGAAGGGCTCTTGGAAGGTTATAAGATCTGTCATTCTCTTCCTAAGCATTTTTGTTGACAGAGTCCTTATCTGCTTACACAATATCTTGATTTCAGCCAATTTGGAAGGGCTCCTAAGGCTGAATCCTTTAGCCAGAGTGCAGCTAAGTACTGTAATCCTTTCCCCCAGTTTAGATTTTCTCGGATTTTCAACTATTAATGCTGCCGCTTTAACAGAACTTGCCCCCCAAAAGAATCCACAAGACAGGTTTTTCATGATAACAACTCTACTACTTTTTTCCTCTCTATGTAGAGCATGCAACCCATCCTGGGTTGTTGGACTTTATGAGAGACTACCATCAAATACTTTAGCAGCATAGTATTGAACACTGATTGTTTCCAAACCTGTGAAGATAGCAATGCTAAAGTTTGCTTTTATATTCAGCTTTGCGCTGATTTTATTGTAATGCTGCAACTATGTAAAAACAAATAGTGGCAAGAGTTTAGACCTTAAATCAATAAGCTGCAGAATGAATTATTCTAAAGAGAGAGATTGATAGCTTAGTAAGAATTTGAACATGGATTTTCACTGGTGTTATTAAGGGTGACTGAGGGCTAACTATATCCTGTCTTTAATCAGGAACTTGCCTGCAGAGTCTGTGTTTTGATGAGTCCTGCATAACATAACTCTGATAACACTGTCCATGGGGTGACTTTGAAGATGATTTGGAAACTGGCCTAAAACACAGTAGCTAGAACTTTAATTTGCAAGGCATAGAAGAAATAGGCAACACTATGTTAGTTATCAATCAAGCAATTAAATAACTTCTCCTTAAAGTGCACAGTTATTTTATTCCTGGCTGCATTAGCATTGTTTGACTATGTTATGTTCTTAGCTCTTATGCATTTTAGTCTTTTCTATCAATGGTTGTAAATGACTTATCAACCATTAAAATGCAAAATGTTAAAAGTTTTTAAATTTTTATTGAAAATTGTTCAACACCTGACTTCACTTATTAAGATCAGTGGCTATAAACTGATTAGCAAAATAAAATAAATAAACATAGCTATGAAACAGAACATTCGAAAAAGAATGAGGTTACTTAATGTCAAAAGAGATTAGTTCATGCTGCTTCATACATTACCTGGTAACTCAAACTGAATCTGCATGAGAGAAGGTCATGGGACCGCAGCCATGAATCCCACAATGTTCACAACGTCGGGACAGTATAAGCAATACTGAAATGGGTTTTCCAGAACGAGTAGTTAGGAATCTCTCCTGAATTGTTGGAGACTTAGGATGAACCACTTTTTCAAGGCTCGTAAATGTACCTGGTGTTTGAATGGAATGACAGGAGGCACATTCTGAAACAGGGATGTTTGCAAGGGATCAAAAATATCCAAGACATTAACCACAATCGTGGTGATTGAAGCCCTGATCATTTTTATGTATGTCTGAAAAGTACGGGGGGAGCCAAGGACAAAAGCTAAATTTGACTTCATTTCATTTTTAGCTAATTTTTATTTCATGCGGACAAACACCATCTCTCTTTCTGACATGCTACTTCCCATGAAGCAAGGTAATACCATAGCAATTCCACAGACTTTTTGAGAATGAAGCATTGCGTCTGGTATAAATCGCAATGCAAAGCACTGAGTACGAAAGGGGTATCCTGAAAATTGGTCCCTTGTATGACCAGGAGCTCAATCTCCAAGTAAAATGACAGTGTTGGATATAAACTACTGTTTTAGGCAGCAGTTTGGTTGAGAGGGAGAAACAAATCACATTGATTATTTATTTATGTAGTGCGGTTTCACTCAATAACAATTCATTCGATTTTATTATTGTAAAGGGAAAAAGTACAAACAGCTAATCATGCAGTGGCAGGCCCCAAAAACGATAGTGTCTCAAGGATTTTTTTTTTCTTATGCCACCCCCTAGACAATTCCAGCATATCTGATCAGTTAAGAAAGAGCTGCTTGAATAATCCCTGGCTTCAAGTGGCTCTCAGAAGAGGAGAAAGATTTAGAGATCAAATCCAATTTTCATATAAATAGCACCATTTTTTTATGGTTTCTGTGCTGCCTAAAGTCGGAATTCAGAAAAGACAGGGAGCTTTACATAATGACTACCTCTTGTAGCTATCCTCTGCCAAATTGTCCATTTTATAATTCATATATTTTTTATATTAAAACTAGAATAAACTACTGTTATTGGAATTCTTTTTTTAAAAAAAATTCACAGAGAGAGAGAGAGAGAGAGGAGTATAATGTTTTTCTAATGTTACAAAGGACACTCCAGTGTTTAAGACAGACAAAAATCCCTTGAGTAATCAGGTCAAATGCAAATTCAAAGTAATATTAAAAAATGCATTTTCTCTTTTCTTTTGTTACAATAAGTAGAGCCAGTGCCTGGAGTTTAAATTTTCTTAGACTTAAATATGACATAAAACTAAAGGAAAGCAATATGGCTTGAAACATCAAGAATATTCAGCAGATAAAAGATGTCAGGTTGTACTGTTTTATAATATTGTATAGTGACTTCACCATTTTGTTGTCGTAGAATCATTCTTGAGGGACATGAATGTGACAAAAGCCATGATGAGTGTCATGATGGCACCTTTGAAGCTTCAATACAGTATGCTTTCAATGATCAGTCATGTGGGTGTGGCCACCATTGTGACTTTTTCGACACTTCCTTACCACTGGGTCCCTGATTCAGCCCATGTTAAAGGATAATCTACCAGGCCAAAAAATATTAGTTGCAAGCATGTATCTTGGCATATGAATTTAATAAGATAATATTATTGTTACTATAGCTGATCACACAGTCAGACAAGTGTTTAGACTGGATTTGGCAATTTTACCCACCTACTGGCAGCATCTTCCTAGCTTCTCTACTCCTTAGGATATCTGCTGAATGAACTTTCAATATCTCAATATACCACCTTCCCTTTGTAGGATATTTATATTTAAATTTATGTGAATTTTCTTTAAAATCAAACTGTCCTTTCCTTCAGTTCACAAGGATGAATATTCTAGGTCTGGCAGCCAATTAGTGTCAAAGATAAAATTTCTATGAATCCCAGTACAATTGTAGGCATATATCCTTTCTCTTTGGCTAATAAACAAAATATTTTAAAATTAATAATATATAGGCAATAATATCTATTCTACAAAATACCTGACAATCTTGAAATGAAACCTACTTTCTTGACAGCCAGTACAAGAATCGTGTACTTGCAACTCTCTTATGTCAGGAGACATTCATAGCTGCTGAACACAAGACAGCAATATAAATGTAGAAGAGAGTAAATATAACTTTAGAATTAAAGCAGAACTTTACAAAAAATATTCAAAAGCTATGAAAACAAAAAAAGAAACATCTGAAGACCAATACAATTTTTTGACCTGTTTAATATATTCATTAGTAGAACACCATCATATATTTCTTGTCCAGCATTTTTTATACATTTGCTTATGCTTTATTCACATTTAATAAATAAATAATAAATAAATATCCATATAATAAATAAAAAACAAAGAAAAATTGTAACTGTATTTGCAAGCTCCTTATATGGATAGCTTGTGCCTGCATCTTCTCATAACTTGAATAGTGCTGTTATGTAAATGGATTTTGAATCTTCTTTAAATGCAAATCACCTTGCTTTTATTCTTTGATATGTAAATTTCCCTGATGCAGCCTTTTAACCTGTGTAAGCTCCTTCTTTTTAAAATGTATCTGTAGCTCTTTGTATACAACTTCTACAGTATTTTTTTTTTTACCAGTTGCATTATTGTGTGTATTTTTGCTTTCTAGAAATAAATAGTAGAGTAGTTCACTTGATGCTAGAACTCATATTTAGATTCATCCCTGGTGGAGGTTTTTTTTTTTTGACATCTATGAAGACAAAATTTCTCAAGACTGAGATATCAATGATGTTAATGGGCAACAGCCACCCAGTTTCAATGCCAGGAAGAATAGGAAATAAAATTTATTCAACAGTGAGATGTAGAAGAAAGAAGCACTAAAATTAAACTACAGCAGATATAAAAGGGGAAAATCATTGTAATGTTAAAAGTGATGTTTTTCTGGAAGGCCACAAAGATGTCCAGCCATGTCATGTTGGTTATCCAAGACCCTTAAGCAAGTATGAACCTAGAACCTTGTGTGGTGCCATGTACAGTGGGACTTCAGGTCCCGAATAGGTCAGGCCATGAACAATTCGGGTGCTGACAGAAAAATCTACTAAATATTGCATTCAGGTCATCAACACATTCTTGGGTGCCGAATAATTGCCCCTGTCACGGCAATTTCCCTTCCACACCATTTTTCTTGTGTGTGGGCTTGCGCAGTCAATCTTGCTTCTGATCATGAACAAATTGGGTGCCAACTGATGTACTGGAAAAGATTATGGTCTGATCTGAGGTTCCATTGTATCAGTGAATTTCTGGAGAGATCTTGCTAGTGAGCCTGACATTCATGCCTCTCTACATAAGGATTTCTTTTCCCCTCTCCCCATAAAGTATTTATCTCAGTTTGAAAGGCTGATAAATTGCAGAGAAGAGTTCTGAGAGTGACATTAAGGCCTCTGCAAGGAGGTTTTCAGATCTTCAACAAATAGAATATGCTGTAATATAATATAATAAGATATAATATAATATAATATGCTATAACATAATATGCTAAGTACGCTATAATATGATATGCTATAATATAACATATGCTATAATATATATGCTATGCTATGCTATGCTATGCTATGCTATGCTATGCTATGCTATGCTATGCTATGCTATGCTATGCTATGCTATGCCTTCCAAGCTATACTCAGTGGTGGGTTCCTACCGCTTCAGAAAGGTTAGGCTGAACCAGTAGTGGTTTGGTGGCCTGGGTCGCTGGAACCGGCAGTGACCCAGGCCTGCTACACCCGCAAAGCGGTTCTCTTGTTTTTCACTTCTGTGGATGCTCAGAACAATTTTTATTACAGTGTGCATATGTGCACAGCATGCACATGAATGAATCTGCAGTAGTGCCTGCCAGAACCCACCCCTGACTATGTTATGCTATGCTATGCTATGCTATGCTGTGCTATGCTATGCTATGCTATGCTATGCTATGCTATGCTATGCTATGCTATGCTATGCTATGTATTACAATATAATATATACATGCTCAAATAGATAACAGTCAGAGATAAACTATGCAAAAAGTAAGTTGCCTTTTAGGAAGATCCTCTCTCCCATTGCAAACAAACAAACAAAAATCTCTGTCATCTATATATTTTCTTGTAACCTACTTTCATTTAAAAAAATATTTCCCACAATATAACAATCCTTAATATGTATGATTCTAAATGATTTTGATCAATAATCATAATTCTCATTTATCCTTTTGCCTGAGGGATAACAGAAAGAAGTGTACTCTATCATCATCTGTTGATCTCCATGAACTGCAGAGCACTATAAGGACTAGGAGTCTGTTCTGGTCATGTCAGCTCCTCTTATTATTTAGAAGCCTGAAAAAACAGGATTCAAAAGTGCGAAGGCAACATAGATTAGAGCTAAACTGGTGTTATAGAAATGGCTAGTTATGTATTAATGTATAAAAGCAAAAAGTTGAGGTTGGAGCATGTTTACCTTGTACTGTGCTAGGAAGGGTTAATAATAATAATAATAATAATTTTATTTTTAAACCGCACCCTCTCCCCACAGGGACCCGGGGCGGTGCACAGGCAGAATAAAAACAGTCAAAAAATACATACATTTCATAAAAAACAATTAAACCAACCCTGTGCTAAAAATTCGCTAAAAATGTGCTACCCCATTAAAAAACCCCAAAGACAGAGAGACTATCCTAGGCCGGCCAGACAGAAGAAGTGTGTTTTTAGCTTGAGACGGAAGGAGCGGAGGTCAGTGGTCATCCTGATATCGGGGGGAAGGTCGTTCCAGAGGGCCGGGCCTGCCACAGAGAGAGCCCTTCCCCTGGGAGTCGCCCGCTGACAGAGTCTAGTGGACGGCACCCGGAGAAGTCCCTCTCTGTGGGAGCGGATCGGCCGTGAGGATGTATGGGGCAGGATCCGATCCCGCAGATAGCTAGGTCCCGAGCCATGGAGCACTTTGAAGATGATAACTAACACCTTGAAGCGCACCCGGAAGACAACAGGTAGCCAGTGCAGCTCGCGCAAGAGCGGTGTTATGTGGGTCGACCTAGTGGTCCCCATAATTGCTCGCGCGGCTGCATTCTGGACTAGCTGAAGCCTCCGGGTTGGAAGTCAATGCTCCATTTTCTTTCTCTTTCCCCTTGTACGTCACACACACCCTTTTCTCTTTTCCCTTTCCCTCCCTTAATTTCCTATTTTCTTTGATTTGTTTGGTATTTTATATAATAAAATAAAAATAATTCTATAAAGATTAGGGCTAAACTAAATGTATTTTAGCTACACGTTATTGCTTTTTAACCCATGGATGTAGACAATAAAGAAATTTATACATTCCAGATTACTAATAAAAATTCCCAGCCAGACATAGGTGATATTTGGAAAATATGGAAATAAAGAATTTCCACCCAGTAATTATCTGCACCAGCATAAGTGGGTATCAACAGAGTTGTAATGCACTGATAATGTATATCATGGGAATGAATTCTTGTGCAGAACGTACCAATTGAAAATTTTGTGGCAAGCCACTATAGTGTTTTGTTCAGGGGGAAAAAAATAGAGGACCCTAAAAACTGCTTTATTTTAAGTAAAAATTAATACACTTAATCCAAGCATCAACATTTCAGTTTAGGCTTAAAGTACTCTTAAACTGTGTGATATTATTCATGACATGTATGTATAGCCAACACAACAGGGTTGTTGGTGGAAAACACAGTGATATATTATGCACACAGTCCTTATATACATGCTGTTCAGAAATGATGATGAAGCAACTATTAGGACTTTATGGCTCCAATTTTCCTTAATCTTCAATAACTTCATGAAAAGCTGTACTTTTTCTACAAACGTAGATATTGTAAGCAGAGAATTCCACTCTTAAAAAAATACTTCAGAATGTTTTAAAAGTGATACTGAGTACATGCTAGTGTACCGAGTGCTTTTGAGAAGATTGATCAAAGAAACAACCGAGAGAAGGATTTCATATACAATATAGAAAAATGCACCGGCTCTCAATTTTCACTTCCAAAATTGTGTCTTGTTAGAAACACTTTAAAAACACAAACTGGCATTTTAAAGATGGCTTTATTAAGATGTGATTATATAGTCAAAATCCTTAGCTGTTAGGTAAAGGTAAAGGTTCCCCTTATACATATGTGCTAGTCTTTCCCAATTCTAGGGGGCAGTGTCCATGTCCATTTCAAAGTCGAAGAGCCAGTGCTGTCTGAAGATGTTTCTGTGGTCATGTGCCTGGCATGATTAAACACTAAAGCTGTTACCTTCCCACCAAAGGTGGTCCCTATTTTTTCTACTTGCATTTTTACATGCTTTTGAACTGCTAGGTTGGCAGAAGCTGGGACAAGTAGCGTTATGTGGTACAAGGGATTTGAACCGCCAACCTGCTGACCTTTCTGATCGACAAGCTCAGCATCTTAGCCACTGAGCCACTGAGTGGCTAAGCTGCTACTCATGATTATTTATATTCCCAACAGATCGGAAGGGTTCTAGGTTATGTAAGGCCGATACAGGGCATACAAAATTAGATCTGATCTGGGTATATATGATTTCAGTTTCCCCAGTGGGTTGTGAATCCTGATGAAGCCAATGCATCACCTAAGTGAAAAAGGCGGTATAGAAATGTGGTAAATACAATAAATAAAGCTACACTCTTTCCTCCCTTCAATTGTTTTAACTGCAAAATAGCATATATCAATTGTGCAGTGGGGCTAAAATGTGACAGAGTTTATACTATAATCAGATGGCAAGATAAATGAGCACTGGAAAAGAAAGTGGACCTATTGTTAAGCTCGCTGGTTCTTTCCCAAGATATATAATCTCTTCAGCCTCCATGTCACAGAAATATCTGGTTTGAATATCATGTCTGTAAAGCTAAAAATGAATCCCTAGCTTCTAACTGAATGCCTGAGAATATTTTAAGAGATAGAAATAATAATCATAACAAATGGCTTTAAAATAGGCTGGTTTCCAACAATTACACCTTCAGCGTATCTAGTTGAATGTTACAATTCCCCTCCCTCATGCTGAAAGCTAAAATAGCTCGCCCGCTGCTTCTTGTGCAGGGGTAAAATGGCCACCTCTATTCTCAGTGCATTATTCTTCCAGTGAGCTGCTCAGTTTTAAACTAAAATGAGGAAAAGACAATGCTACTTTCAGATCCAAGCTCTTGATAAAGAGAATGACACTGTGGGAGAAAGAGTAAAATGTCTGGAAAATTAAGACTTATGGCGATGTAATGACCCAAGAAGGAAGCGCTTTCACTACAGAGAATTCCCCACAGTAATCTTAGAAATCTCATTATGGAGTGATCCTCTGTTACTTCAAGAACAGTCTCAGATACAATTCCATGTAATAACAAAAGAGGCTGTGTGTCGATTAAATCCTAACTCGTCAGCATCTCTAATTTCAAATACACAAAATGAGAAGTGTAGCATGTCA
Source organism: Rhabdophis nuchalis (assembly GCA_039707465.1). Taxonomy (NCBI): domain Eukaryota; kingdom Metazoa; phylum Chordata; class Lepidosauria; order Squamata; family Natricidae; genus Rhabdophis; species Rhabdophis nuchalis. The sequence goes on along the minus strand of CM077645.1, from coordinate 187,795,985 downwards.
CTTAACTATCCCCAGAGTTGCATTTGATCATAAACCTTATTCTTGATATGCATCTGTATCAAAAATAGCACACAGATGTTTATTGAATTGTTTTGTTTTTATTTTTAAATTCTCAGATGTATTGAAAATATTTTTAGGGGAAAATCCAAATACCTAGAGTATCTGTAGCTAAATACATAATGTCTATGGAGATTTTCAGTCATCCAGGTCATAGTTGTCCCAAAGGTGCTTTTTTCAAGAGGTTTTTCAAGTTTTTCTCTGAAGACGTTTTGCTTCTCATCCAAGAAGCTTCTTAGGCTCTGACTGGACAGTGGGGAAATAGAAGGATTTATACTCCTTGCAGACAGCTGGTCATTTGCATTCTTTTAGTGGGTCATTAAGTCACCTGGAGGTTTATCTGTGTCATCAGGGTCATCTGAGTGGTGCAAATTGGTGTGATTGTTGAAAGGATAGTGTTGTAGATAGGAGATAAATGATGTTTTATCCCTCCCACTCTGTTCAGCGAGTACTGTTGAATTTTGACAGTTGGCCTCTTTAAGTATGTAATCTGTAATGAGTATGTACAAAAAGACATTTCTTTTAGGAAAATTAAGTATTTTAGAAACTTTTAGGAGAAAAGAAGTTCATAGTAACAAAATAACCTACACTATGGAATTAATGATCATTCATCCTTGCCAATCCTCTCCTCATCACCTGTTTCTCAGCTAAAAACAGCCCTGAGATTAGACAGTGGTTGGTGGTTAAAATATTAATCTGTATTAATTAGTCCTAGATTTATAACAAGTCATTTAGTGACTGTTCAAAGTTACAATGGTACTGAAAAAAGTGACCATTTTTCACACTTACAACCATTGCAGCATCTCCATAGTCACATGATCAAAATTCAGATGCTTGCCAGCTGATTTATATTTTTGACGGTTGCAGTGTCTCAGCGTCATTTGGTGGGAGGCACCGTTCTGCGGTGGTTCTCATCCTACCTCTCTGGTCGGTCGCAATATGTGTTGGCAGGGGGGCAGAGGTCGGCCTCGAGGTCCCTCATATGTGGGGTTCCTCAGGGGTCGGTCCTCTCGCCCTTACTGTTCAACACATATATGAAGCCGCTGGGTGAGATCATTCGTGGTTTTGGGGTGGGATATCATCTGTACGCTGATGATACTCAGTTGTACATATCCACCCCAGACCACCCCAACGATGCCGTCGAGGTTATGTCCCGGTGTTTGGAGGCCGTACGGATCTGGATGGGTGGTAACAAACTCAAGCTCAACCCGTCCAAGACTGAGTGGCTGTGGCTTCCGGCGCTCCGGTTCAGCCAGATTATTCCAACTCTGGCCATTGGGGGCGAAACACCGGCCCCCGTGGAGAGGGCGTGCAATTTGGGTGTCCTCCTGGATTCCCGGCTGTCTATGGAAGATCATGTGGCAGCCGTGGCCAGGGGGGCGTTCCATCAGGTACGCCTGATGCGCCAATTGCGCCCCTTACTGGACCGGGGTGCCTTACGCACAGTCACTCAAGCACTCGTCACCTCTCGACTTGACTACTGTAATGCTCTCTACATGGGGCTCCCCTTGAGGTGCACCCGAAAGCTGCAGCTAGTCCAGAACGCAGCCGCGCGGGTGATTACGGGAGTGCCTAGACACTCCCACATAACACCTATCCTGCGCGAGCTGCACTGGCTCCCTGTGGTCTTTCGGGTGCGCTTCAAGGTTTTAACGACCATCTTTAAAGCGCTCCATAGCTCGGGGCCTAGTTATATGCGAGACCACCTCCTGCCCCATACATCCCTCAGACCGATACGCTCCCACAGAGAGGGCCTCCTCAGGGTGCCGTCGGCTGGACAATGCCGACTGGCGACACCCAGGGGAAGAGCCTTCTCTGTGGCGGGCCCTGCCCTTTGGAACGACCTACCCCCTGAACTCCGCACCATCTCCGACCTCCGCCTCTTCCGCAAGTGTCTGAAGACACACCTATTCCATCTAGCCGGCCTAGCGTAACCCCCATTACTGACTCTTAGATAGTTTTAAATTTGGGTTTTTTAAATTCGGTTTTTAGCGCAGGGTCTATTAGAATAAGTTTTTTAAAATTTTATATGTTTTATATGTGTTTTAACATCCCTGTGCGCCGCCCTGGGTCCGTTTGGAGAAGGGCGGGGTATAAATTTAATAAAATAAATAAAAATAAATCATCTTTTGCGACCTTCTGATAAGCAAAGTCAATGGAGAAACCAGATTCATTTAACAACTGTGTTCCTAACCTAACCACTGCAATGATTCAATTAACAACTGTGGCAAGAAACTGTCGTAAAGTGGGGCAAACTTAACTTAACTATTGTCTCACTCAACAACAGAAATTTTGGGCTCAATTGTGGTTGTAAGTCGAAAATTCCCTTTACAGAGTCAAAATAAAGAAATTAAAAGTAGTTTATGAATGGCATACAGATCTCTAAGACAAAGGATGTATCAATGGAAAAGAAGCAGTTTTAAAGGCCTGCAGGTAATGCAAAATTTCTCAGTGGAGCCAGTCTGAAGTAACTTTCTAATGGCAGTATTTCAGAGTAGAACGTACAACTTTCTGGCTGAAGATCACGCTGAGTGTTTGAGTAATAGGAGAATGAATCTGCTTAATGTTATAATTGAGGTAGCCAGGGATTTTTCTTCTTCCTAAAACTTTAACCGCAAAGCCTTGCTGTCTGCAGAATATAACATAGTGTTCTGTCTCCGAAGTCTCCTGAATATTGGCCATTTTCTTATTCTCATGTATTTCCTTTTGCTATGCCAGGTACCCATAGGAATAACAGTGCAGCACACAGGATTGCTCTGAAGGGCAAGTAGAATTTAAAGAGAAGGAGGGCAGGACTGTAATAAAGGTTTGCAATGCCCAGAAAAATGTTATTCAAGTGCTCATTCAGAAAGATTTCTCATTGATTTCAAGAGATTTGTAGCATCCAGAATGTTCTTTTTCCTTCCCCTGCTGTATAATTCTCAACAAAGACAATGACCTGTATTACAGGTGGCCCTTGATTTACAACCATTCATTTAACAACATTAAAAATAGTGACTTACAACTATTCCTGATGCTTACTACCATCATAGTATCCTCATAGTCACATGATCAAATTTTGGGTGCTTGGCAATGGCCATGTATTTACAGTTGCAGTGTTCTGGAAAACATGATCACATGATTGTGATCACCGCTGGCTTATGACAAGCATAGTCAATGGGAAGCGAGATTTGCTTAACAAATGTGTGATTCACTGAACAACTGCAATGATTTGCTTAACAAACATGTGATTCACTTAACAACTTTAGTGATTTGCTTAACAAACCATGGCAAAACATGTTGTAAATTGGGTGTGACTCACTGAAAAACTGCCTTGCTTAATAATGGAAATTGTGTTCCCAGTTGTTGTTGTTGTAGGTAAAGGACTACCTGTAATAACATAAACTGGTACTTTTGCATACAGATCAAAATTAATATATGCTGGACTAATTTGCCCAGAACTGTACTGTTTATACCTATGATTAATAAACAACGAGGTCAAGGAATGCTAAAGGCAGCTTGTTTCCTCACCTTCAGGTGGATGGGTTGACAGAAGACAGAAAAAGCAATCATGGTTGGATGGAGTTGATGAAACCCTCACAAAGACAGTGGTAATAAATTTAAAAGGAAAAAAGGGAATGATAAATGAGGCACGGATGTGGTGGAAGCAAAAATGAGGTGCAAAAATGAAAAGCACAGGTGGTATTCAGCCTCTGACCAGTTCTGGAGAACCGGTAGCGGAAATTTTGAGTAGTTTGGAGAACCAGTAAATACCACCTTTGACTGGTCCCATCACCATCTATTTTCTGCCTTCTGAGTCCCAGCTAATCAGGAGGAAATGGGGATTTTTCAGTAACTGTTGAGGTCCTTGACTTGCAACCGGTCCTCGACTTACGACCGGCCACAAGTCTTCAATCTCACCCTTGTAGGCTTGGTAACAGCCAGTCGCTGATTGGCTCAGACGCGACTGGCTGGAATTGGGTTGCCGGGTCTCCTGATTGGTTCCCCGTTTGGCAGCTCTCATTTAAATAGCTGTCAAACGGGGAAGCCTCTGTCTACCGCACCTTCTATCTTTTGTTTGCGGTCGTATTTTACACTTGTTAATCTTGCCAATAAACGGCTATTTTGGAACCTACCTGTGTCGGACTCCTTTCCTCCTTTAAGCTATAACACTGGCGACGAGGTCTGGGGACCAGGTCTGGTTCATGTCCTAGTCTTCCACCTGTGAAGACATAATTTTTCCCCCCTCGTTTTATATTCCTTTGTGGTATGACCATGATGGCAACTATGCCTCCATTCGCACCTTTCGATGCAGTATCCTTTCCCTGCCACGTCCACCAAACCACACCCACCAATTCATATCATGCCCACCAAGTCACGGCCACAGAACTGGTAGTAAAAAATTTTTTGAATCCCACCACTGATGTAAAGGTATAAAGAGGTTTTATACCTCTTAGTTTTAATCTAGTTTTATCTACCTATTTATCTCAGAATAAATTGCTGAATCTCCTCCTGATCCATCCATTCCATTCTATTTTCCTTTATACAGTGCTGCTATTCTTTCTTGTTCGTTCAGTCAATCTACTCCATTCTCCCTCTAACTGCACAGTTTCTCAATTTTTGTGCCAATGATTATTGTTAAACCTTGGTGAGTCATGATGATTTTGCCTATTTATCGGATTCTCGCAAAAATCTTAAACAACTGAACACTCAAATAAGCAAAATTCCCACCCCACCTCCAGAAAGTCTTAGGGATTACATCTTTTAAAGCAACTTCTTATAAAAGGCTGCTGTGCATTTGGACTTATTTGAACAGACATGGAGAAGTGAAAATTAGTATGCCTTGAAAGCCCCTCACCAAATTCCTCATTATCTGAAATATGATGGCGCAGTCTAGCAACACAAGAAACTCAGTTGAATTGAGGGACGAGTTTTGTAAGCAGTGACTTCCATAATATTCCTTCGTTTTGCCAGCAACATTGCCAAAAAGGATGAAAAACGCATTGTGATGTCACACTTCAAGCTCTGCTTTTTTTCAGTATATGCATATGACAGCACAGAGCAAGGGAAAAAGGGCAGGGCTTCATAACATTGTCTTCATAAGTCTGAACCGCTATGCCTTTTGTGTAGGTGCTGCTGTTTGGAAAGACTGCCTAGGTTCATGAAACGTACTTATGAGTCCATTTCCTCCTTTGGAACTCATTGCCATAATATAGCCTTGAACCGGATTCATTCTAACACATAGGCTATTAGGTTTATTTAATGAGCAAAACAAGTTTGACAACTTTTGGCTTATGGAGTAATGACAGTGAGAATAACCTTGGGAGACAGGAAAAGAGATGTTGCCTAGGGCAAGGGTCTCCAACCTTTGCAACTTTAAGTCTGAAGGACTTCAGCTCCCAGAATTCTTCAGCCAGCAAAGCTGCAAAGTTGCAAAGGTTGGAGACCCCTGACCTAGGGAATGGTCAAAAAGAGGCAGTGTAGCCTGCAGATGCATAATGGGCAAAGAAAGAAAAAAAGAAACTCAGAAAGGACCCTCCTTAACTTATCAGGTGGTAAAGGAGATGGTGAGATATTTGTACTTTGACACTTGCAAGATTTTGATAATGTAGCTTTACAGTAAAGCAGAATGAGCTCATTTGGTAGTGTTTTCTGTCTGGGCTAGCTGGGAAGGCTGACAATTCATGATTCTTTGCCAAGGCTCTCATTGTTATATTTGACAGCACTAACCTTTGAAAGGTGTAATGAGAAAGCTTGCATGGAATTGGCCCATCCTGTTTCATAAAAAGGTGAACAGCTCTGTAATAGGGGAATATTTCCTCTGAAATCATCCCATAGAACCGCTGTTGCCCTACTAAGATTCCAGTATCCAATGATCACTGAGTGTCATTGAGCTGGTCACTCTCTGTCATCACAATTTACCTCACAGGATTGTTGTTGTGAGAGAATAACAAGTCTAATACTGCACATAGTTAAACATGCACACTGCTTTTAAAAAAATCTATTAAATCCTGTATTGATTACCTATATGATGACTTCTGGAGGGGTAACCCTGTGGAAAGCTGTCATTCCCCTTAACTTCTCAGATTGCTTAATTTTGCTAATTCAGAGTAAAATCCTCCCAGATAGTGATAAAAAGTCAAGTGTCTCACTGAGTAATAATCTTTTGAGGATATAATGCACAACTTTGGTTTGTACTATTTCTCATTCGTTTATGTGAAGTTTACGGTAATAGCAGTTCTACATGAATTGTATATCAAATCATTTGTACTTATGTAAAATTTATTCTTATTACTTAAGTTAACATTTGCTGGAATACAGTTTTCAAAAAATTACTGCAAATAAGTGCTACCCACCTATTTGCACACATACAAATACACACAAACACACAGACAGAGACAGACAGACATATTGAACACACACACACTGTCTAATTTTATTATTTCTTTTCTTCAAATGATGCATTTAGAAATCATGAACAAACAATATTGTTCTTTTTAAAGGATTTTTGCTGACCAGTCTAGGAATCCGCAACATTAATTTTGTAGAAAAGCAAACTGTATGTGTTTTATTGTTTCTCTTGAGTATAGATGTCCCCATCTTTAAGCTAATAATTTCACAATCAGTGATATGGCAATTTTCACATGAAAATAAAAATAGTCTCAGCCATATGTTATTCATCATTCGCTTCTACAAAAAGAGCCCATTTATATCTACAAATCCATCCTGAAACAAATCTGATTTCTAGGCTACTCTGTAGCATATTTTGATCTTTACTGAATAATGAAGTCTTCATTTTTGTGTCTAAAAAAATTTCATGTATAATACAAACAACATTATCTCTAAAACTGCGATACATCATCATACATGCAAAACTAAAGCCTTGTGGGTATGACAGGCTGGCAAGTTAGATGAACCACTTCAATTTTCCATCAATCAAATTATAGTTTATTGTTCAGCTGAACTACCTCAGGCAACACAAATCTAAAAACTGTCATTTTGGAAACATTACATTTTTTTCCTGTCACATTATAACCCAAGCCATGGCCATAAAAAAGAATGTCATATTACTGGCTGTAATATTCCTTAATTTAGCAAGAGCTAATTCATCTCTAGCCTGTACAGCAGGCCTCAAATTTGGAACTTAGTAATAGTGAAGAGACACTGATCTTGCCCAACTCAGTAAGGCCATTTAGAGTGAAGTAAATTATGGTGAGTTTTACTTGAACTATCGGATATTTCCACATTAGCACTTACCTTAGGGAAGAAAAGCTTTATGTTTTAAGATGATCAGATTTATATATTTTTTCTGCGCCAGGACTGTAATCTACCTAATTAACATTTCAAATAGATGGTCCACTGAATCCTGTGGTATGCATTTATACATGCACACTCACATGGGCATCTTAATGGAATGGTAAGAATCGTATTTCAGCAGGAAAAAAGATAAATGTCCATGAAGCTCAAAAAGTTAGAAACTAATCTGAGAGAGATTATAAAATGGTTTGTATTCTGTCACCCACGAGGGTATCAATGTCCTCTATGACATTTATCTTATGGAAGTTCACTCAAGTTGAAAAAAACAAAACAAAAATATAACAACTGCATTTTTTACTCTCACGGTGTCGGTTGAATTTAGATTTTTAAGGTTTTGTTGATCACCTTAAGAAAGTGTGTTCTTGATAGCATTTGGAGCAGCACTCATAATTTTCACTGCATCTCTTTAAACTACTCACCTTAGTGAGAAATTGGTTTTGCTTCCCTCTCTCCCCCCAACAATATTTCAGTTGAATTCTGATGAGTGGGCCATCAGGCATTTGCACTGCACCGTAGATTAGAGAAGAATGTGGAACTTTTGCAGTTGTTATAGAACTCAATAAATAATCATATCACTGCCATTCAGTTAAATCCCAAAGGGAAACATCTGCTTCCCCAATGAGAGAAACATGGACATAGTTGTGCCATTCATTCATTCATTCATTCATTCATTCATTCATTCATTCATTCATTCATTCATTCTCCCTTTTCAGTCTTCTTGTGAGACTTAACTAGCTAGATCCGTACAGGACAGGGTATTAGTAATTAAATCCAAATGGAAGTACTGTTTCCTTGACTCAAACTCAAATGTGCATGCTTAAAAGTCAAGTAGATTGCAAACAATAATCTTATTTCTGAAGAAATAAGATTATTGTTTAGAAATATTAGAAAATATTTCTAAATTATAATTCAGTTATACAACCATGCAATACAATTAAATTAAACCATGATAAGTAAACAGCAATATTTGTATGAAGTCAGTAAAACCTTACAAATCACCTACAGATGTTTGAATAAATATAAATAATGTTTATGACAATACAAAAAGTACACAAGGTAACATTTATAGCATAACCATATTCTTGGTTTCTATGTTGTGCTATTAATTCATCTGCATAAGACGATTTTGGCATAGTTTTTTTCTATAACATTTTTATTCTAAAAAAAAGATTGATAGTTTTCATTATCGCCAATGACCAAGCTGTTAAAAAAGAGAAAATGTCATTCTAAAATCTCAAATCTGAATAGAAAACTTGGCTCTTCTACACAAGTCATAAATGAAAATCTAACGGTGATATTTTTAAGTTTGTAAAGATATCAAATCGGACTATAATAGTAAAGCTTTTTTTAAAAAAATAAAGTATTTTTCTCAAACTCCACCCTCCCACTATTAATGCTTTCTGTTTTTGATATTTGTTTTCCTTTCTTGAAAGGATTCATTTCTCTTTGAGCTTCAAGTGGTCCCATAAGCTGATCTAAGTGCACACATGAACAGTTAGATCAAAAACAGCCTTGAGCACAGTTCATATCAGTCACTCAGTCATTCATTCAGAGATGGAGGTAAGAGAGGAAGAGAGAGTGCCATGTGACCAATATTGGGGGGAAATACAACTGCCTGCAATTTCTTATTGTAATTTAGTGTACAATTGCTTCTTTTTAGATGGTTTGTGACTTGACATACCAACTTAGTTGAGTAGCTATACTAATTCCCAGCCCACCCCTTAGGATAAAGCAAAGCAGAAAGAATTTCATCATAAAGTTATTTTAAGCATATGTTCACAAATATAAATATATAAAGCCAATTGTCTCTTTTTCTCAAGTCATTCAGGAACTAGAAAGATGTATTATAGGCTCATTATTCTTTAAATAGAAAGGCTTCACAAAGTTGATATGGTACTGCTAACCCCAAGAGCCATATGATGTGCAGCAGAGACAATGCTCTGGCTAATGTTCAGATCTACAGTTTGTATCATCGCCTTCTCCCATTCTTTATCACAGTAAGTTTTTAGATGCAGCGGCTTTGATTCCCAGGTATCGTGGGAACTTCTCTTGCTAGGTCACAGATATTTTAAAAACAATTAAAGATGAAAAATATTGATCTCAAGAATGATTCCACATTTAATTAGGTCACTATATTTGATGGGAATAGCGTTCTAATAATGCACACGGGTCAGGACACCAAAGAAAAATAGCATGTTTTCCATTAGGCTCTAATGGAAAACCAGCTTAGTAAGATCCATTGACCAAAGAGACAGAATTTGTGAATTTAGCCGGTAGGAAAGAATAATAGCCACCTGCTTCTGCTATGTGAAAAATAAAATCTGCTGTGTCAATTGTAGAAAGTAAGGTTGTCGCAGAAAGATACGAACCTGGTCTTTTCTGAATAAATGCCTTGTGTAAGACTATGTTTTGATTCATCAAACTCATTTTCCTCTTTTACCTTTCCTCCCTGCTTTCCTTTCCTTTCCTTTCCTTTATTTCAATTTATATACCGCGCCTTCTCCATCGAAATGGACCCAGGGCGGTGCACAGGAAATTAAAACCAACAATGATATAAATACAATAAATAGGTAAAAACAATTAAATCGGAGCCTGTGCTAAAATTCCCCTTAAAAACCCAACGTAAAAACCCAACGTCCATTTGCGTATTTGGCAGAAGCTATATAACAAAAAAGCCTAAACGATTAAGCAAGACCAGCTTGCTGAAAAAAGTATGTTTTAAGTGAATGGCGAAAGAGGGGAAGGTCCGTGATAGTACGAAGTTGACCGGTGGTTGGTACCCTCAGTAGGCCCTCTCTGTGGGAGCGTATCGGACGCAGGGAGGTATGTGGCATGAGACGGTCCCGCAAATAGCTAGGCTCTGAGCCATGGAGCGATTTGAAGATGGTAACAAGCACCTTGAAGCGCACCCGGAAGGCTACCGGTAGCCAGTGCAGCTCGTGCAGGAGAGGTGTTATGTGGGAGTAACGAGAAGCTCCCAGAATCCCCCGTGTAGCAGCATTCTGAACCAATTGGAGCCTCCGGGTGCACCTCAAGGGGAGCCCCATGTAGAGAGCGTTACAATAGTCCAAGCGAGACGTCACGAGTGCTTGAGTGACAGTGCGGAGGGCATCTCGGTCAAGAAAGGGACGCAGCTGGTGTACCAGGCGAACCTGGTAGAATGCCCCCCTGGTCACGGCTGTCACATGGTCATCCAGGGACAGCCGCGAATCCAGGAGGACGCCTAAGTTGCGAGCCCTTTCCACGGGGGCCAATGACTCGCTCCTGATAACCAGCGATGGAACAAGCTGGCTATGCCGAGACGCCAGAAACCACAGCCACTCGGTCTTGGACGGGTTGAGCCGAAGTTTGTTACTTCCCATTTGTTACACCTTCCAAACACCCGGACATTACTTCGACGGCATCGTTGGGGTGGTTGGGGGTAGATATGTACAGCTGAGTATCATCAGCGTACAGATGGTACTCTATCCCGCAACCACGGATGATCTCACCCAGCGGCTTCATGTAGATGTTAAACAGGAGGGGTGAGAGGACCGACCCCTGAGGCACCCCATAAATGAGTGGTCTCGAGGTCGACCTCTGCCCTCCTGTCAGTACAAATTGCGACCGACCGAAGAGGTAGGAGCAGAACCACTGTAAAACAGTGCCCTCCAGTCCCAGCCTCTCCAGTCGGTGCAATAGGATACCATAGTCGATGGTATCGAAAGCCATCATTAGAGAGATCTAATAGGACCAGGATAGAGGAAAAACCCCTATCTCTGGCCCTCCAGAGATCATCCACCAACGTGACCAATGCCGTCTCGGTGCTGTGCCCAGGCCTGAAGCCGGACTGGCGCGGGTCTAGATAAGCAGTTTCCTCCAGGTGTCGAGAGAACTGCTGTGCCACCACACTTTCTACAACCTTTGCCAAAAAGTGAAAGTTGGAGACTGGACGGTAGTTAGTTATCAATGCTGGGTCCAGAGAAGGCTTCTTGAGGAGAGGTCTCACCATCGCCTCTTTAAGGGAGGCCGGCAAGAACCCCTCACTCAGAGAAGTGTTCACAATTCCCTGGAGCCAGCCTCGTGTCACCTCCCAGGAGGCCAGTACCAACCAGGAGGGACACGTGTCCAATAAACGTGGTGGCATTCAGTCACCTCGGCAACCTGTCCATGTCTTCGGAAGTAACAAAGTTGAACTCGTCCCATAAAACGGTCTCAAGACCTGCCACGGACGGTCCACCCAGATCTATCAAGATGGAGGCCAAGTCGTCCCGAATCCGAGTGATTTTGTCCTGCAGATAACTTCCAAACTCCTCTGCTCTACCCTGCAAGGGAGCTTCCCACGGCCCCTGTTGGAGAAGGGAGCGGGTCAGTCTAAACAGGGCGGCAGGGTGGTTATCTGCGGACGCAATAAGGGTGGCAAGATGACTACGTCTTGCCACTCTTTTTGCCACTAGGTAGGTCCTTGTGTAGGACCTCACTAGTGTTCGGTCGGATTCGGAATGATTGGACCTCCACCTGCTCGCTAGGCGTCTCTTGCGGCGCTTCATCACCCTTAGCTCCTCAGAGAACCAAGGGGCCAGGGTGGATCGGTGCCGCGTGAGAGGCTGCAAGGGCATGACCCAGTCCAAGGCCCCTGTGGCTGCACTATTCCATGCGGCCACTAAGCCCTTGGTCGAGTCATGGGTGAGGGTTACAGGTATAGGCCCAAGCTCCGTCTGGAACCTCTCCGGGTCCATCAGGCGCCTGGGGTGGAACCATCTAGGAATCTCGGGTTCCGCCTCCCCGGGGTGGGGTGTAGTGATCGGAAAGTCCAGCCGAAGGAGAGAGTGATCTGACCATGACAGGGGTTTGATGACTAAATCCCCTACTCCTAGATCACTCAACCACTGGCCAGAGGTAAAAATCAGGTCTAGTGTGTTTCCCCTGTATGTGTAGGGCCTTGAATTACTTGGGTCAGGTCCATGGCTGTCATGGAGGCCATGAACTCCCGAGCCACCTCAGATGAATCACCTACTGATGGCAAGATGAAGTCCCCCATGACTAAAAGCCTGGGGGTACCAACCGCCACCTCGGCGATCACCTCCAGGAGCTCGGGCAGGGCCGCTGACACGTAGCGGGGAGCCAGGTACAGAACCAGCAGGCCCAGCTGCCTCCCAAGTCCCCATTTCACATACAAGGATTCACACCCGACTAGCTGAGGCACAGTGGCCTCCCTTGGCTGAAGACTTTCTTTGATAATAACCGCCACTCCCCCACCCCTACCCTGGGCCCTTGGCCGATGAAGTGCCAGATAACCTGGTGGGCACATCTCAATGAGGGGAACACCTCCCTCCTGCCCCACCAGGTTTCCGTAATTCCCACCAGGTCCGGGTCCCCCTCTGAAATTAGATCGTATATGAAGGGAGCTTTGTTTATCACGGACCTGGTGTTGCACAGCATCAGCTTAGGGCCCGGGCTCCATAACTCCTCACCACCTAGGTTGCGGGAGGAGCCCAGGGGGTTGGGGCGGGCGACCGCTCTTAGATAGCGGGTGTGGCCACCCCCCAAAACTTGATACGACCCCCGGCTCCCGTCATACCTGCCTCTCCCTTGGACCATTTGGATGAAAAGGCCCTCTGTGGGAGCGACCCTTGCCCCCCCTTTACGTCAGACCCTCTACCCTTACTTCCGTCGTTGTCAGCTGGTCGATCATTCTGCCTAGTTAAGCCAACGCAAATGGACCCACCCGCCTCCCTTGAACCCCTTAAAACCTGACCTAAAAACCTTACTAATTGCGATGGCCTACTAATATGGAAGGCGCATGGTGGCTTAGTGGCTAAGGCACTGAGTTTGTCAATCAGAAAGGTCGGATGTCCTTTCTCTAATGCCACGTAACAGAGTGAGGTCCCATTACTTGTCCCAGCTTCTGCCAACCTAGTAGTTCGAAAGCATATAAAAATGCATGTAGAAAAAATAGGAACCACTTTGGTTGGAAGGTGTTCTGTGTGTCTTTGGCATTTAGTCATGCTGGCCACATGACCACGGACACATCCTTGGACAGCGCTGGCTCTTCGGCTTTGAAAGGGAGATGAGCACGACCCCCTAGTTTTGGGAATGAGTAGCACATATATGCAAGGGGAACCTTTACCTTTGCTAATATGGAACACCTATCCTGGCATACTGGAAAAACAGTGTCAGTTTCTAATATTATTCTTACTTACAAGAATGCTTTAGAGTACCTCATATTATCTATTTATTTAAGGATATAAGAGCAAATTATGTTGGAACATATAAAGGTGACAGCTGATTGGTTGGTATTTAGTTCTCAACAAGAGCTTAGGAATGGTCTAGGTTTCCAGAATTGTGTTGATTGAAATTTAAATATTGTAATGGAAAGCAGAACATATCTCAAACACATCTGTTATATTTGGCAAAAATGAATAGACAAAAATATAAATATTCAGATTTTAAAGTGGGCATTTATTCATTACAGATAATAGTGTTTAAAGACCAACAACAACAAAAAACCAATTCCAGCATCAGCATCTATATAAATAAAAATGTAAAATAGTTTGTATGAAGCAGCTAATCTCAAAAACTACTGCACCGATTTACACCAAACTTTCACACAATGTTCACAAGGACTTCCGATAATAGAATACGTACTTATTTTGTGGCTAGCACATGTGTGTCATGTGCAAGGTACACAAATGTAAAATGTACCCACTGATCAGGTTTTCACCTCCCTGTAGCCCCTCCCATTAGGCGGCTTTCCAACAGTCTTTTCCTCATCAATGTATGGAAGCCTAAAAGGGCCAAAAAACAGAGCATAGCAAACTCCCAGGTGGCCCATAGACAGAGAGAAGGAAAAATACAGTTAAATAAAAGAGGGTCTAGGGAAGACATGATAGCAGCCTTCCAATATCTCAGGGGTTGCCACAAAGAAGAGGGAGTCAAGCTATTCTCCAAAGCACCAGAGGACAGAACAAGAAGCAATGGGTGGAAACTAATCAAGGAGAGAAGCAACTTAGAACCGAGGAGAAATTTCCTGACAGATAGAACAATTAACCAGTGGAACAGAAATTGCCTTCAGAAGTTGTGAATGCCCCAACACTGCAAGTCTTTAAGAAGATGTTGGATAGCCATTTGTCTGAAATGGTATAGGGCTTCCTGCCTAGGCAGGGAGTTGGAGTAGATGACCTCTATTTTATTTTATTTTTTATTTTATTAAATTTATATCCCGCCCTTCTCCAAACGGACCCAGGGCGGCGCACAGGAATGTTAAAATACATACAAAACATATAAAATTTAAAAAACTTATTCTAGTAAAACCTGTGCTAAAAACCGAATTAAAATCCCAAATTTAAAACTGTCTAATGGTCAATACAGGGGGTTACGCTAGGCCGGCTAGATGGAATAAATGTGTCTTCAGACACTTGCGGAAGAGGCGGAGGTCAGAGATGGTGCGGAGTTCAGGGGGTAGCTCGTTCCAGAGGGCTGGCCCAGCCACAGAGAAGGCTCTTCCCCTGGGTGTCGCCAGTCGGCATTGTCCAGCCGACGGCACCCTGAGGAGGCCCTCTCTGTGGGAGCGTATCGGTCGGAGGGATGTATGGGGCAGGAGGCGGTCTCGCATATAACTAGGCCCCGAGCCATGGAGCGCTTTAAAGATGGTCGTCAAGACCTTGAAGCGCACCCGAAAGACCACAGGGAGCCAGTGCAGCTCGCGCAGGATAGGTGTTATGTGGGAGTGTCTAGGCGCTCCCATAATCACCTGCGCGGCTGCGTTCTGGACTAGCTGCAGCTTTCGGGTGCACCTCAAGGGAAGCCCCATGTAGAGAGCATTACAGTAGTCGAGTCGAGAGGTGACGAGTGCTTGAGTGACTGTGCGTAGGGCACCCCGATCCAGTAAGGGGCGCAATTGGCGCATCAAGCGTACCTGATGGAACGCCCCCCTGGCCACGGCTGCCACGTGATCTTCCATAGACAGCCGGGAATCCAGGAGGACACCCAAATTGCGCGCCCTCTCCACGGGGGCCGGTGTTTCGCCCCCAATGGCCAGTGTTGGAATAATCTGGCTGAACCGGGGCGCCGGAAGCCACAGCCACTCAGTCTTGGACGGGTTGAGCTTGAGTTTGTTACCACCCATCCAGATCCGTACGGCCTCCAAACACCGGGACATAACCTCGACGGCATCGTTGGGGTGGTCTGGGGTGGATATGTACAACTGAGTATCATCAGCGTACAGATGATATCCCACCCCAAAACCACGGATGATCTCACCCAGCGGCTTCATATATGTGTTGAATAGTAGGGGCGAGAGGACCGACCCCTGAGGAACCCCACATATGAGGGGCCTCGAGGCCGACCTCTGCCCCCCTGTCAACACATATTGCGACCGACCAGAGAGGTAGGATGAGAACCACCGCAAAACGGTGTCTCCCAACCCCAACCCCCCCAGTCGGCGCAATAGGATACCATGGTCGATGGTATCAAAAGCCGCTGAGAGGTCTAATAGGACTAGGATAGAGGAATGTCCTCTATCCCGCGCCCTCCAGAGATCATCAACCAACGCGACCAATGCCGTCTCAGTGCTGTGCCCGGGTCGGAAGCTGGACTGGCGCGGGTCTAGATAATCAACTTCCTCCAAGTGTCGCGGAAACTGTTGGGCCACCACACTCTCAACAACCTTCACTAGAAAGTGGAGGTTGGAGACAGGACGATAGTTCTCTAATAATGCTGGATCCAGGGACGGCTTCTTGAGGAGGGGCCTCACTACCGCCTCTTTCAAGACGGCAGGCAAGGACCCCTCACTCAAAGATGCATTGACAATGCCCTGGAGCCAGCCTCGTGTCGTCTCCCAGGATGCCAGTACAAGCCAGGAGGGACACGGGTCCAATAAACATGTGGTAGCCCTAAGCCTCTTTGACAACTTGTCCATATCCTCGGTGGTAACAAAATCAAACTCCTCCCAAGATGGTATCACAAGATCAGCCTCGGCCCGCTCGACTGGACCACTGTCGATGGAGGGTAACTCGTTCCGAATCCGAGTGATTTTCTCCTGCAGATAAATCCCAAATTCCTCTGCTCGACCCTGTAAAGGGGCTTCCCGCGGCCTCTGTTGAAGGAGGGAGCGGGTCACCCCAAACAGGGCGGCAGGGCGGTTATCTGCGGATGCAATAAGAGTGGCACAATACTCACGTTTCGCCACTCTTAACGCCACTAAGTAAGTCCTAATATGGTCTCTCACTAGTGTTCGGTCGGCTTCGGAGCGAGAAGATCTCCATCTGCTCTCTAGGCGTCTCTTGTGGCGCTTCATCTCCCTAAGCCCCTCGGTGAACCAAGGAGCCCAGGTGGTTCGTCGCCGCAAGAGAGGCCGCAAGGGCGCGACTCGGTCCAAGGCCCCCGTGGCCGCACTTAACCATGCGGCCACTAGGTCCTCAGTCGAGTCGCGGGGCAAGTCCACAGGAATTGGCCCAAGCTCCCTTTGGAACCTTATCGGGTCCATCAGGAGCCTGGGGCGGAACCATATAGGAATGTCCGGTTCCGCCTCCCCGCAGTGAGGTGCAGCGATCGGAAAGTCGAGCTGAAGGAGAGCGTGATCTGTCCATGACAGGGGTGTGATGGCTAGATCCCCTCTTCCCAGATCACTACTCCACTGTCCCGAGACGAAGATTAGATCCAGGGTGTGTCCGCCCTCGTGGGTAGGGCCTACAACTACTTGGGTCAGGTCCATGGCTGTCATGGAAGCCATGAACTCCCGAGCTACCCCAGAGGTTTCGCCTGCCGACGGCAGGTTAAAGTCCCCCATGACTAACAGTCTGGGGGTCTCAACCGCCGCCTCGGCTATCACCTCTAGGAGCTCGGGCAGGGCTGTCGTCGTATAGCGAGGAGCCAGGTATACAACTAACACGCCCAACTGCCTCCCTAGGCCCCACTTCACAAGGAGGGACTCGCACCCAGTCGTCTGAGGGATCGTGGTCTCCTTTGGCTCAAGACCTTCCCTAACCATAATCGCCACCCCCCCACCCCTCCCTAGGGCCCTAGGCTGATGAAAGACTCGGTATCCTGGTGGGCACATTTCTACGAGGGGATGTCCTCCCTCGTGGCCCAACCAGGTTTCCGTAATACCTACCAGGTCCGGGTCCCCCTCTGACACAAGGTCTCGGATGAGGGGGGCTTTTTGTACCACGGACCTGGCGTTACACAACATCAGCCTAGGGCCCCGGGTCTGTGGTTCTTGCCCACCTAGTCTGCGATGGGAGCATGGGGGGTTGGAGCGCGTAACCGCCCGTAGCCAGCAGCCGCGGTCCTCCAACCAATGATGTCCACCCCGTCTCCCACCGCCCCTGTCCCTCCCCAAGACCGAACTGATGGAAAATGCCTCAATGGAAACGGCCCCCCTCCCTCCTCCTCCGTTCCTCTACTTCCGCCAGCCGGCCCAATAGATTGACGCCCCCCCACTTGACTATCCCTACCCTCCTCCCTGGAACCCCCTAAAATCCGAATTAAAAAGTTAAATAAAAACCCCCCGAGTTTGCGCTTCGCCCACCTCTCAGGAGCAATAAGTCCATCCTCGAGGTGGGCCCGTGATAAACTAGGGGGCCAAGCCTGCGAGAGGGTAGACTCCCGCAGGCGAAGGAGAACTGACCTTGAATAATATAACATTAGACGGCATTGGCTCTAAGGTCCCTTCCAACTCTGCTATTGTATTATTGTATTACAGTAGGTAGGTAGATAGGGGAATAGATAGAGAGGGAGAAATATGGTAGGTAGGTAGGTGTATAGATAGATAGGGAGAAATACGGTAGGTAGGTAGGTAGGTGGATAGATAGATAGGGAGAAATACAGTAGGTAGGTAGGTAGGTAGGTAGGTAGGTAGGTAGGTAGGTAGAGGGAGAAAGGAAGAAATACAGTAGGTAGGTAGGTAGGTGGATAGATAGAGAGGGAGAAGTGCAACAGGTAGGTAGGTAGATAGAGGGATAAAGGAAGATATACAGTAGGTAGGTAGGGGGATAGATAGAGAGGAAGAAATACAGTAGGTAGGTAGATAGGTAGGTAGGTAGATAGAGGTAGAAAGGAAGAAATACAGCAGGTAGGTAGGTAGGTAGGTAGGTAGAGGGAGAAAGGAAGAAATACAGTAGGTAGGTAAGTAGAGGGATAGATAGAGAGGGAGAAATACAGTATGTAGGTAGGTAGGTAGAGAGAGGGAGAAAGGAAGAAATACAGTAGGTAGGTAGGTAGAGGGATAGATAGAGAAGGAGAAATATGGTAGGTAGGTAGGTAGGTTGGGGGTTATACGGTGGTTGTGTGTATGTGTGCAGGTGTAGATCTACACACAGAGTGGTTGGCCATTTAACCAGACTGGGCCACAGCAACGTGTGGCTGGGTATAGCTAGTTTAGTATAAAATAGCATTTCCTAGTGTCTTGAAACCAGCAGAATCCCCTTCCCCCACAAGTGATCTGGAAAATTGCTATTATACACATAACATACATAGAGAAGACTATATGGAGGAGACTGAACAATTGTAGATACACACCTGGGCCCGCAAAAGATGGAGATAATAAAAAGTAACTGTATTTGCTGAACATCCTTCTAATTATCTGTGTGTATATGTATGTATGATAATATTGACTGTACCAGTCCTTGCAAAGTATTTATTTATTCCAATTTCTATGGTTGACCACCTTAGCCATGTTTCTGAGCAGCATACAATAAGACTAGAAAATAATACATAAAACAATTATTATTATTTAAAAAAAGCTAATTATGGATGTTAAAAACAATGAAGCCATCTCAGTTTCTCACTAGTCCTCTGAGGTTCCCAGGCCTGATAGCATAAGCAGGTTTTGAGGGACTTTGGAAAATCAACAGGGATGGAGCTAGCCTCACTTTGGAAGGAAGCATGTTCCATAAAATATATACCCACAGTAGACAAGGTCCATCTTTTGGAACCTTCCAAATGTATCTCCCTGATCGACATATCACGCTTTTTCTACTGAATCTGATGGGATGGCCAGTTATAATTGACAAGAGACGAAAAAGCAAATTTACTTTTCTCAACTAAATGAGAACTGATAAGAAAACCGAAGACACATTTTCTGCATAGTGTTAATGGGTGCCTCTTACAATCCCATATGTAATTATTTCATGATAGGTCTCTGGATAACACAGTTCTAAGTGTGCTGGATAACTCTTGAAGTCTTAGGTACTGAGAACATTTAGTCTTTCCTGGTAGATCTGAATGTAAAGTGCAATATTAAATATTCTACTCATAGGAAAATCTTATCCACAAAATTTTGACAACTAGGCGGTGATTCAATTAAGAGTCTCTCTCTCCCCCCACCAACCGTTTTCTTAATTTAAAGAAAAATGGAGGCTAATTAGTGAGAGTTTGGTGTCAGCATCAGGATAGAAACTAGGAGTTGTAGTCTCACCTAGATGGGTGACCTTGGACCAATCTCCTCAGCCCTAGGAAGAAGACAATGACAAGACAATTCCAAGTTCAATTCCAATGCTGGTTTTGACCATTAAAACTCTCCATGGCATGAGGCCTGTATCTGAGGGCCTCTTAACGGACTACATGTCGTTTTTCTAATCAGCTTTTTCTTCTATTTTATTCAGGTATTGACTGTGCATTGCCTCATCTTTCAGTTAACAAACTGGTTTACCATTGTTTGTTTTCTGTAATCAGCCTTCACCTTTGTTGTTTTCAAATGTTTTTCTTGATTGCCTTGGCAAGGGTTCAAGGTTTATTGTTATTATGGTTCGTTGCATTAAGATTTGTCACAGTCAGTCAGATTTTTAAAGTGGATTTGGCATTTTTATCCACCTCTTAAGTCCTCTCCAAGGAACTCAGATAGGCAGATGTGGACGTTTGGTGGTGTTATAGGTATTATTGTAAGATGTAAGCTATTCGGAGTAAAGTTGCCATTTGCTTTATTGTGGTTATTATTGCTATTCTTATCATAGGGCTAACTACCTCCATCCTTTTATCTAAATATTACCTTTTCAGAATAGCAAGACAATGCCTCTTTTTCCCCTTACTTATATGATTTAAAGAGATATAAGAGAAATATTTGTTTTGTGTGTGTGGTAATATCTGGAAATAAGAAGAATGGCAATTCTTTCAAGCTAGTCTAGTTTTGTTTGCCTGTAGGGACTGCCACAGGAAAATGTATAAAAAATGAAAATTAGGATGGTTTGGATTCCAAAGTATATGGCATTCCTGAGATTATTGAAATTGTGTATTTCAAACATTCTGTGTTGTTTTATTTATGTTTTATCATTTGGAAACTTGGATGAAATAATATTGATAGAAGATATTCCGTATTGAATTGACTATCTGTGTTTACTGTATTTTAGATCCTACACATTTTGTTATTTACAGAAAATGCATGTTAATGTTTTTTTTAAAAAAATATGATTCTGAAAAATTTCCAGTGGGTATTTGTATCGTTTGTTAAATTTCATCATTTAACAGTTTCTGATCCGGTATTGTTAAGTTTTGTGCCACTTGTTTTATCTTTCCCATCCCTATAATATTTAAAATAAAGACTATGTCCTTTCTAACCATAAGAGAGCAAGTTTCTTTCCCTGAGGTCAAGATAGCATTACAGTCGCAAAAGGGAGATTAGTAACAGAAGACTCCATCACTTCCCACTATCTCTGAACATCAGGGCTTTGAAATCTGACAAGGCCAGACAGAACATTACAGGTCTAAGCAAGTATTGAGGTCTAAAGGATCATTGGTGATCTCTGCCATTGCCTCACTCCCACACACTACTAAACAGACAAGCCTGAAGTAGAAGAGAAGTATCAGAGAATCAAAGAGGCAGACAGAGGGAAAAAGAGAAATAATTGATATGGAGACATTAATGTCTTTATGATTTTGCTGCTGCCTAATTAGGACATAACTGGTAGGTACTTAGAAATGTTAAATAATCACATGATCATAGAAGACCAGAAGGGCTTGAAATTTCCTACCAATTGTATATGCACATTATGGTGCATATGTATATGCACTACTTTCATATACATTATCTTGTTATTATTTCCAGAATTGTAGTCAATAAGAAGTAAAAATGTTAACAAAAACCCTTATCATTTTGAAATAGTTGCTGATTATTTGCCTGGAGTGTATCCCAAGATTCTGGAGTAATATAAGATTCCAGACATCTTGCTTCCAATTCCCAGTAAGCCCACAAGGAAACAAATTATTGGAAAGAGTCTAGTTGAACTCAGTATCAATGAACCAGATTAGATCAGAAAGATCTGCAGTGGCAATTCCCAGAGCAAGCTTACTGCAATTGTGAACACACAGATTAGAATGACCACCAGAACTTCATAAATGTTCCAGTTGAAAATGGTTAAAGAAGACAGCATAGATCTTAGAAGCATAAATGTTTGTTTGTTTTAGTAAGTGGAGTTGGGCAATGGCAAGACAGTTGACACTCTTGAAACAAGCTCTGTATTGTATATGCCCAGTTAGCACATGAAGCTGAGTCATGGCCATCTATGGAAGAAATCACAAGTTTGAGTGGTGAAATGTATGCTGCAGTGTTATGATGCAAACTCCAGCCATACATACTTGCATTTGGGTAGTGGGGGCGGGTATTCTTTAAAAAATTGATTTTATTATTTAGTGAATTTTTAAACCGTTTGTAAGACACCTGGAGTCACCTATTTGTGAGTTGGGCAATTATATAAATTTGTTACCTAAGCATACAAATAAATAAGTGTGATGCTAAGACACAAGTATGAAAGTCATAACTTGCAACATGCTATTACAAAACTAGTTTCATAATTTTGGTAGGTAAGTAAGAAAAGTGTATCTCACCTGGTCAACAAATTTAGAAAATGCCCACTTAAATATAAAACAGTTTAAGCAGTAAGTTCTTTTCCTTTGCTTTTCTGAGTTAAAATCCTGTTGGCATGGATCATTGGCCTGTTGAATAATATATCTTTATATATAATATAATAATAATAATAATAATTTTATTGTTTCTATACCGCCCCCTCTCCCCACGGGGACTCGGGGCGGTGCACAGGTAGCATAAAAGCAATATATAACAACAATAAATAAACAACAAAATTTAAAAGCCAATTAAATAAACCCTGTGCTAAAATCCCAATTAACTAAAACCTATTCTATAAAATCCCAAGGCAAGGAGGCTATCCCAGGCCGGCCAGACGGAAAAAGTAAGTTTTCAATTTAAGACGGAAGGAGCGGAGGTCCGTAGTTGTCCTAATGTCGGGGGGAAGGTCGTTCCAGAGGGCCGGGCCCGCCACAGAGAGCGCCCTTCCCCTGGGTGTCGCCCGCTGACATAGTCTAGTGGACAGCACCCGGAGAAGCCCCTCTCTGTGGGAGCGAATCGGCCGTGAGGACGTGTGAGGCAGAATCCGATCCTGCAGATAGCTAGGTCCCGAGCCATGGAGCGCTTTAAAGATGATGACTAGCACCTTGAAGCGCACCCGGAAGACGACAGGCAGCCAGTGCAGCTCGCGCAAGAGCGGTGTTACATGGGTAGACCTTGCGGTCCCCATAATTGCTCGCGCGGCTGCATTCTGGACTAGCTGAAGCCTCCGGGTGCACCTCAGGGGCAGCCCCATGTAGAGAGAGTTACAATAGTCCAGTCAGGATGTCACGAGAGCATGAGTGACTGTGCGAAGGGCGTCCCGATCCAATAGGGGGCGCAATTGGCGAACCAGGCGAACCTGGTAAAACGCCCTCCTGGCCACGGCTGTCACCTGATTTTCCATGGACAGCCGGGCATCCAGGAGGACACCCAAATTGCGCGCCCCATCCACAGGGGCAAGATGTTCGCCCCCTATGGCCAGCGATGGAGTAAGCTGGTTGAATCGGGCAGCCGGAAACCACAGCCACTCGGTCTTGGTCGGGTTGAGCTTGAGTCCGTTACTTCCCATCCAGATCCGTACAGCTTCCAGGCACTGGCACATCACCGCTACGGCATCGTTGGGGTGGTTTGGGGTAGAAATGTACAGCTGGGTGTCATCAGCGTACAGATGGTATTCTACCCCAAAACCACGGATGATCTCACCCAGCGGCTTCATGTATGTGTTGAACAGGAGGGGCGAGAGGACCGACCCCTGAGGCACCCCACATGTGAGGGGTCTCGCGGTCGATCTCTGCCCCCCTGTCAACACAAATTGCGATCGGCCAGAGAGGTAGGAGGAGAACCACCGTAAAACGGTGCCTCCCACCCCCAACCCCCCCAGCCGATGCAATAGGATACCATGGTCGATGGTATCGAAAGCCGCCGAGAGGTCTAATAGGACCAGGATGGAGGAACAACCCCCATCTCTGGCCCTCCAGAGATCATCAACCAACGCGACCAATGCCGTCTCGGTGCTATGCCCGGGCCGGAAGCCGGACTGGCGCGGATCTAGATAGTCTACTTCCTCCAGGTGACGGGGAAACTGTTGTGCCACCACACTCTCAACAACCTTCGCCAAAAAGGGAAGGTTGGAGACGGGACGGTAGTTGTTCAAAGAAGCTGGATCCAAGGAGGGCTTCTTAAGGAGCCCTCCTTGGATCTAGCTTCTTTGAACAACTACCGTCTATCACAGTTCCTATTAAAGCACTCAAACCTCTTTATTCTTTGCATAATTTAAGTAAATAGGAAAATCTATTTATTATTTGAAACTGCTGATTAGAAAGCATCAGAAAATTTATTAATAGCACTTAGTACTAGCACTTAGACTTATATACCACTTCATTGTGCATTTACAGCCCTCTCTAAGCAGTTTACAGTCAGCCTATTGCCCCCAACAATCTCCTTATTTGACCCACCTTGGATCCTTATTTGACCCACCTTGGAAGGATGGATGGCTGAGTCAACCTTGAGCCAGTGAGATTTGAACTTCTGAACAGCAGTCAACAGTCAGCTGAATTAGCCTGCAGTACTGCACTCTAACCACATTTGTACTAAATACACAAATTCCCTTTGACTCTTTCCAAAGTGGTCTACTTGGTTTGTCCAAATTAGTTAAAATATTGTATTCAAAGATGAGATTCATTGGAAGGAATATGATTTACTATTCTTTAAATCAAATCATCTCTTTGAACTTTGTATAGCTACAGTAACACAAACACATTTACATGGGTTCATTTTATCATAAATTTAGGTCTTTATCCTAACTGTGGAGGAATATGGCAGTATGTTGTGCTAACCTTTGTATTCAATTACTTAGTTATGCTTAAACATATACAAGATAAGAAGAATGTTTGAAGGAGAAATATAGCTGTGTTCTTACTACTTTGTATGAGGAGCTCCAAAGAACTCCTTGAACTTTCCTTCCCACATATGTAAAATGTAGGGCAGATTGACAAGTACACATCAAAGGGACTTAGACTAGTGAATACACCTGTGTTCATTCATATGACTCTATTTGTATACTTGATAAACCTAGTTGGAGTGTCCTAAGAATCTCATACATGGGCTGCTGTACAATCATGGAAAAAAATACATATTTGGTTTAAAATTTATTTAAGGAATTGCAGACAGAGGCTACATTTATGTCTTACACACTCTGAACAACTTTTTTTTGTCTTTGAATATGGAATATCATGCATTTCCTCTGTCTATGTAGTATACAGTTTACTACAGATATATTAACTAGTTTTTCACATGATTTGGATCTGCAAAAATGCAGTCATACCAATCTGATTAGTTAGAGCAGGGGTCCCCAACCTTTGCAACTTTAAGTCTGAAGGACTTCAGCTCCCAGAATTCTCCAGCCAACTAGCTGGCTGGAGAAGTCTGGGAGCTGAAGTCCTTCAGACTTAAAGTTGCAAAGGTTGGGGATCCCTGAGTTAGAGTACATAAAATATGCAGTTCAGTTATGGTATTGCAACCCTGAAATCCATCAGGAAACCATGTGGTTATGCTCAGGCTGACACCAAAGGCAAGATGGGCAGGTCCTAGAAAGTATGGCCATATAAAGACACACGTCAAGAAATAAAGAAGGGTATAAAAAGATATCAAAGGGATGTCTAATGTTCAAAAGATCTGTTCCACTTCAAAACACTATGACATAGTGCTCAGACAAGACAGATAGGAGAATGAAGGAAAGTGTATCAAAGAGCAGTATTCTGTCACCATGGCCCTTTGCATAGCCACATGGGCTCAAAACATTTCCACTTTGTTTGGAAAGATCTATCAAGCAGGGACAAAGTGCAGTTTGAATGTTTCTGCTACATTTCTTTACTGAAACAGACCTGAAAAATCTGTATTTCTATACAATGGCAGACTCAATAATGTTCAGGAGACCAAGACATTCCTCAGTCTTCATTTACTTTTGATTGTTCATTTGTTTATTTCCTAATTTTATTATTGTACAAATAACTCAAGGTAGCAAACATATCCAACATACCCTTCTCCTCCTATTTTCCCCACAAGTAAGATTAAGAGAATGACTGGCACCAAGGTCCCCAGCTGACTTTCATGTCTAAGGTAGGACTAGTATTCATGCTCACCTGCTTTCTAGCCTAATGCATTAACCAGTATACCAAAGCAGCATTGTTACATTTAATCACTTAGGTATGGAGAGCACTGATATTTGAGTGTCATTTACAATGATACTACAACACTTGATATAAAATCTAGGTCCATTTTCTTTGTTAAGCACTGAAATACAATATTTTTTGGAGTGAATCTTGAAATGAACATTCAATGACTATTCCACTGCACTATTTATATATTAATATTGATTGTTCTGTGACTAGATTTCAAGACTATTTAATAAGCGGATAAACAATAACAATGACACCATAACTTAAAGATATGTCCATAACACAGAATAATAATAATAAAATTACATTTTAAAAGCCACTATGATGAAATATTAAGATTTTGGAGCTTCATAGACGGTGGTTCTTAAAATTATTGGATAAGAAATTTGTTGCAATATTTTTCTTCTTTTTATTTGAATGTGTATCCCACTTTTTAAAAGTGACCTCTCTTTCTCTCTGAATCTTATGAGATGAGTGACAAGCTTGGAAAGCTTCCATGATTTGAATTTAGGTTTGTCTAGTCCTAGGCAATATACTATTACCAGCACTAAGCATTTGTTTTTTCAATTTTTCATGTATAGTGGATTTTGTCGATAATATAGTTTTGAAAAGGCTCTCCATTTTATCTTTTGCTTTTTTAAAAAAAAGTATTTCATATAAAAATTCATAGCCTCATATTTCCTTTCTGTCTGAAGTAAGGTTGTATAGACATCTAGAGATTGTGATGGAAATCTGAGCTATAAAATCTTTGGAACTGATTCTTATTCATGGTATATTTCCAGGAACAATTCAAGGTTAATTTATTTAAAATGACATTTGAAGTCTTCTAAGTTGATAGTTTGGGTCAATTTGTTGTGATTTTACTGCTATAAGCTCAGATATATGATTGCATTTCTGTTTCAGATCATGTCTGAAATATTTCTGTTGTGTGGTAATTTCTTGAAGGACTTTGGCATAAGATTACAGCATATAAATGGATGAATTAATAAATGGAGACTAGTTATAGTGTAGATTCCTTGATTTCCTAATTCATCTAACAAAGCCATGAAGAACAGGATTTCATCATTTGAAAATGTTGTCTGAGGCATTTGGGAAATGTCTAAAGCTTATTACATGCAGAGAAATGCTGTACCTGGTGTTCTTCCTTGATATTTTCGGATTCTCTCTTCAGAGAATTTTCTGATGTTAGAAGAAGACACTTGTATTCTCCTCTAGTTAACTCTCAAAATAATATTGTGCAGTGCTTCTTAAAGTTCAGTCCTAGGACCCTGGAGATCCCATGAGACCTCAGAAATCAAAATTATTTGCCAGCCTATGCTGAAAAATAATACAATATTAAAATCCCATTAAACTGTGTGAAGTGGTACCTGCAGTGATGTGTCAATTTTAATTTTAATATGGTAAATATCAATAAAAAAATAAAAAAATAAATGCATATAAATATAACCAAAACTTTTTTTGAAATCATCCATGATTTTTAAAAGTAAGAAAGGTTCTGAGAGGAAAAAAGAATATTTAAGAAATGCTGGTATAGAGAAACAGGATAACTATGCACTTAGTTTTTATGTTCAAGTCACAGGAAGATTTTCGAAACTACTGAAGAAAATAAAAACCAAAGCAACATAACTAAATGAATTATCTTCTCTGTCTGAATGATTTGTTTTGGTAACACTAAACCACTATCCCACATGTTGGTACTGTCAAAATATTTTGTTACAATGAACACCTGTTGAACATTTAGTACTTTTTAACCTGACTTTATACTGACTGATGGTAAGTATTATGCATGAATGTAAATTTTAATTGTAAAAATTATTGTTTACCTAATCATTCCAGGTTTTTGCATTTTTTTCATTCAAAGGCTAATATCAATTCTGTATGTATGTATTTACTTTTTAGGAGTTATGGAGAAATAAATGTTGGAAATGCCAAACAAGAAAGGAACATTTTGCCATATGTGGTGGTGATGCAAAGAGGCTCAAAAGTGTAACACCAAAGAAATAACTAAAATAGACATAAAATTCTCAAAATAAAATTAGAATTAAAACCACATAGTTTTATCAGCTACAATCTCAGAGAATATAAATGAAAAGCATTACAACTTTTTAGTATACATGCTGATAGAAGCAAGAATCATTTTTGAAGAAATATTTGAAATAAAACCTTGCTGAACTGCAAGGTTGGTAGACTAAAATTAGCGAATACGTGGCAATGAAAAAATTCACTGGATCATAGCAGAAGTATAATTAAATTGAAGTAAAAATGGTTTCCCTACATACAATACAGAGAAAGTCTAGTTAAGACACAGCTGTATTTTTAAGAAAAAAATAAATTGCTTAACATATTTAATTAATATGAGCAATGAACTCAGGTAGCCAAAGTACAGTATAAAAATATTCCAGTAGCAATTAGTGGTTGGAACAAAAAAGATATTTGGTCAACTAGAACACTTTTACCTATAGTTTTTTTTTGTTTTTCCATTTAATTTTTTTTATAATTACCATTCTCTACTTTCATTCTAGTGTAAAGTTTATTTTACGCATGTCCATTCCTTTCTCTCTTTTCTTCATTTTTGCTTTTTCATTATACTTTACCCAATTAATAAAAAATAAAAATTTGATCATTAGTTTGATCATGAAAATAACTTCTTTTCTTTTCCTTTTCAAATGAGAAAGGCATCATGACATTTTTTTGTTGCCATTAAGCTATTTAATATCTCTTTTAATATCCTCCCTGATATCATTTGGATGCAATTTATTAAAGAAAAACTTCCCGTGCACATTCATTATACACAAAGGAAGATCCTAAATAATGTGTATTTTAATTAATCTAGTTTGGAAAAATGTTATTTATATTTCAATTTTTTAAAAATGCAGAAACGCTTATTTCATGATCATGGTGTTATATGAACAAAATTGTTTCAATTGTTTAGCTTTCCTATATTACTATAGCATATAAATATTAATGTATAATAATGGCATTATGATTTGTTAAAGACTGCATGACCTAAACCAGCCAGATAGTGAAGAAATTATTAATTTAAAGTTTTGCATGGTAATCTACTTTTTTTCCAGTTTTATATCCAGTAAAACTTTTGCTTTGGAGTAAACAAGCAACATTGAAGCCACCAGGTTTTATATTAATGTTGTAGACTATGAATCTATGGACCAAATGCCATGTCACTAGGCTTTGGGGGGAAATTCAGTACAATAATATGACTGCCTATTAAGCTTCTTCTATGACCAAGAATACAAAAAAAAAAAAAAGGAAAAAAAGAAAAAGAAGAAGAAGAAGGGGATGGGTGGGTGGGTGGGTGGAAATACCCTACAAAGAATCAGTAGGGTGTTTTCAACAAGTGAGAAAATTGGTTTTTGACCTCTCTTGACTTCTATAAGCTTTCATGGATCCCACCTGTGGTTTCTTTTCTAAAAGAGGGAGTAGTAAAAAAGAGAATATTTTCTCCTCTTTTGTCTGTACTAGATCCTCCCTCTTCTCCAGTTATATATATGATGATGTTCAATCCAGTTCTATCCACTTTTTTCCTGGGGGTGGCTGGGAGGGGAGACACAACAAATCATTTGACCTTCTTAACATTTCAGATCGAGGTGTCTTTTTATGCTGATATGTTTAAAGCACCTTATGATGTAAGACACAGTATGACAACAGTTTGTTTCTTTAAATACTTACACTGTCTATGACCTCTGCCCTAAAATAATGACATTCTAGTTTAAACTTTCTGAAGAACCCATGCATTATTTTTATTTTCCAGGAAATGGGACTCTTGCTACTGAAAAATAAATCATTATAGTCATTCCAAAGTTACTTACTTGTAAGTCCCACATTTTGGGGAGTAACTTCAGAGATCCTACTTGACATAATCTTTTCAGTTTATTGCGCTGAAAATCAAGAATTAAGAGTTCGAGACATAAGCTGCATTATTTTGTTTTTATTCAAAATGAACATATTATATTCAATATTCAATAATATTCTGTACCATTAACAACAATTTCTCTGTAACTGTAAGATGAGACAAGGAGAATCAGGTATAATTTTGACTCTTAATACAGTGTTTCCCCACAAATAAGAAAGGGTCTTATTTTCTTTTGACCCCCAAAATAGATACTTGACTTTATTTTTGGGAAGGTCCTATTATTTTTGAGGTGCAGGAGGCGGCGAGCGTGGTCACCTCATGGCTGCTGCTGTGTTACAATATTTTCAGGGAGGACCTATTTAAGTGCATGTGCTCAAAAGCACGATTGGGCTTATTATCCGGGGACATTCTTATTTTAGGGAAAACAGGTAAATGATTTTATCAGTTGAATTACAAAACAAAAACAAAAAACAACAATTTTCCTTGAAACATAGTAAGGTAGACTAACATGGCTTATATTATAAGTGACCAGTCAAAGTAAAACATAAAAAAATATTTGGTTGTTGTTCAGTAAAGTCTGATTCTTGGAGACTGTCTGGTCAGGCCCTTGCAGATTTCTTGAAAAGGTTTGGGCGTCCTCCTGGATTCCCGGCTGTCCATGGAGGACCATGTGGCGGCCGTGGCCAGGGGGGGGGTTCTATCAGGTACGCCTGATACGCCAGTTGCGCCCCTTACTGGACCGGGGAGCCCTTCGCACAGTCACTCAAGCGCTTGTGACATCCCGGCTGGATTACTGTAACGCTCTCTACATGGGGCTCCCCTTGAGGTGCACTCGAAGGCTACAGTTACTACAGAATGCGGCCGCGCGGGTGATTATGGGTGCCTCAAGGCAAACCCACGTAACACCTCTCCTGCGCGAGCTGCACTGGCTGCCTGTGGCCTTTCGAGTGCGCTTCAAGGTGTTGATGACCATCTTTAAATCGCTCCATGGCTCGGGGCCTAGCTATATACGAGACCGCCTCCTGCCCCATACATCCCTTCATCCGATCCGCTCCCACAGAGAGGGTCTTCTTCGGGTGCCGTCGACAGGGCAATGCCGGTTGGCGACACCCAGGGGAAGGGCCTTCTCTGTGGCGGGCCCGGCCCTCTGGAACGACCTACCCCCCGACCTCTGTACTATCTCGGACCTCCGCCTCTTCCGCCAACGTCTTAAGACGTATTTATTCCAACAAGCCGGCCTAGGATAGCCCCATTTCTGACTTTTAAGAAAATAATTTATAATTGGCAAGGGTTTTAACATTGGGTTTTAGCACGGGTTTATTAATTTAATACATTTTAATAGATATTTATTGTATTTTGTGTTTTTTAAATAATGCCTGTGTGCCGCCCTGGGTCCTAACAAAGAGAAGGGCGGGGTATAAATTTAATTTAAAAAAAAATTGCCATTGCTTCCTTCCTAAGGATGACAGGAAGTGACTGGCCAAAAGTAACCCACTTGGTTTTATGTTTAAGATGGGACTAGAACTTATGGTTTCTCAGTTTCTAGCCTGATCGTTTAAACATTACATCCAACTGGCTCTTTCTGAAACATAATAACAGTGGCCTTGTTCCCATATAACACTAGAACAGGTTGCTTTGACTGCAGTAGGAGGATTGTCATATCCCAGTAAGATTGAATTAAACAAAGTACACCATCCCTCAAAATTATCATTCAAAAAGTCCAGTGAATTAATTTAGATAATTCTTCAAACAATGGCTTGGAACATTGTGAAAAATATATAATATTTTGGATCACGTTCCATTATCTCAACTGGAATCAATTGGATTGAGATAGGTGGTAGATAAAAATTGAATGAATAAATATAAACCTCCCTTGCTTCTATCCTCTTTTCTTTTCTCTCCTTTTCTATTTGTATAAGCATGAGCTATAACACCTAAAGTAACAAATAGTGTCATCCAATACGGTTGATAGACCCATTTCTAACTGTCTATGGTTTGAAATGAGATTGAGAAACAAGAATTTAATTAAGTTACATGCGTGCAAGCCCTTTGTACTATTCTCTCTGTTACACCGACAGAGAAAAAGAATGACTACTAGTAGGCCAAATAAATTTAAGGTAGACATTAACAGTAATGAAAAGTATTGCTAACTAAATCTGGTTTGTGCCAATATCATTTGGCCTATCTTTCCCAAAATTTCTCTCCTTCAAAATCATCCTTACTTGATTTGATATGCTATTGATATACCAATTCATGCATTATCTTATATAATGTAAACCTTTCATTCTTTCTTTTTGAAGATCTTATGAACTCCATCCAATTATGATTTTCTCTTTTTCTCTTTCTTTAGTCCATTCATTCTCCCTTCATATATTTTCTTTATGGTTTCCATTCATTTGCTCTATGTGACCAAGCCACCACAAAGTACATAACCACATTCTTTTGTTTGATGCCTTATTCATTTATCCCTCAATCATCCTTGACCTTATCTCTTTTTGTTTTACCATATTTTCTTAAATAACCTATATTCATTGTATTCAATATATTTTATTTTTCTCCTGACATATCTAACCTTCACTTCCATATAATAATATATGCAACAGCATACTGTAATATCCCTGTTTTTTCATTCTTTTAACAAAGAAGTTATAAAATTAATCTCTGTACAGTAGCAATTATGTTTTGACGAACATTTTCATGTCTACAGTTTTCTCCATCCTTTGTCCCATCTACATTCGATCAAGCTGCACAAATTCATCCAATTGTCTGACTTTTCATCATTTATGTATGACTTGCAATTGTTCATTTTACCTGTCAAACACAATTCTTTCAGTCTCTGATACAATTTTCAGATCCATATTCTTCACTGCAATATACACTGTAACATTCATTGAAAACAATTAGACCAAGAAAATTGCAACATCTTCATATGAAGTACACATATATCCATAACAATATCATTTAATATTGCAATTATATATATGGACATGCGTAAAATAAATTAGAATTGTTTTGCAAGAATGAATATGTGTGTGTGTGATGTCAAAGCACCTGGTATGCCTAAATATGGGAAGGAGCATACTGCTTCCCTTTTGCCTTTCAGCTCCACCCTAGGAGCCTTCCAGGAAGAAAACCATTTGTGCTGATAAATAAAAGAAAAGGACACTAGTATAGATCTATTTCAAGCTATTTAGCTCTGTGTGTGTGTGTGTGTCTGTGTGTATGTGTGTGTGTGTCTGTGTGTATCTGTGTGTATCTGTGTGTATCTGTGTGTGTCTGTGACAACTATACAAATTTGATTTATAAATAAATAATTTATTTATTTATTTATTTATTTTTCAAATTTATACCCCACCCTTCTCCTTGCAAGAACCGAGGGCGACGCACAGGCAATATTAAAAAACCATACAAAATTACAAAAATACATTATTAAAAAACTATTAAATTAATAAACTGCTTATATCACATTCAAACTTCTGTTTCATGCAAAACATGACATAATTCAGGTGCATTCACTTTATCATATGCTTTTTCTAATCAAATTAACTTGCAGTAGATATTTTTCAATGATCGACTGAAGAGTAAAATTTTGATATGTATAATTCCTGTCATATTTCCCAAGTTTTCACATTCACCTTTTATATTGCAGAATGAAAATTCTACCAAATGCTTTCCTAAGCACATTTGACAAATTAACCCCTCTCTAGTTTTTACATTCAACTTTCCCTTTCATATACAAAAAAGCTCTTTCCATTGGTTTTATTTATAAGGTATAGATGTGTATGAGAGAGAGAGAGAGAGAGAGAGAGACTCATTAGTAATGTTCTTCTAGTGGTTTGATGTTGAATGATTTGCCTTATAAATATCAGCTGGAGAATTAATACAAAATGAAATTCCTAACTACCAGCTAATTCACAAAAACATTGATTAATTAATGTTATAAATTAGCATGTAAATATTTTAAATGTTATATTGAACACATAATATTTTTGAATATGTAAACTACTCTGGACTTGTATTACGGGGAGTGAGTAATAGAGATCTACATATACACCACAACTTTTGATGAATTGTATGTGCATGGAAGATTAAACAAACATTTTTGAGGTTTCATCTATGAAATATCACATTCTAAACAGAGGTTTCCTGGAACTAAAACTATTCTGTTATTTAGAGCTATTTTCATATTCTTACATATACCTAGTCTCTTATATAAC
This sequence comes from Rhabdophis nuchalis, assembly GCA_039707465.1. Lineage (NCBI taxonomy): Eukaryota > Metazoa > Chordata > Lepidosauria > Squamata > Natricidae > Rhabdophis > Rhabdophis nuchalis. The sequence goes on along the minus strand of CM077645.1, from coordinate 187,762,049 downwards.
TGAAAGCATATGTATCATCAATGCTTCGTCATCATTGTTTGCCACACATAGCATTACTTAAGGGTGACTTTGAATGTATACTTAACCATGCTCTGGTATTATTACAAGCAGAGCAATTGTGCAATTATTTCTTCAAATGTCCAAATCCTAAATTTTCTAATGTGCATTGAGATTTGCAGCACAAATGTCCTAAGTTTTGAAGACTCAAACGGAAGAGCAAATGTATTTTCAGTGTTCTGGTATGTAGAATTAATGTGCTTTTCTTGGTATCTTCTCCGGTACCAAAATGAATCAAGAGAAAATATCAATACTGAAGGATGATAGAATGAAATTGAAAGCAAGATTTGCCCCAAGTTAATAAACATTTTAAGATTTTTGAATATGTTTATTATTGAATTGGATTTTTTTTAATTTCGGATTTATACCCCACCCTTCTCCTTGTTAGGACCCAGGGCGGCGCACAGGCATTTAAAAAACCATAACAAAGACAATATATATCATTAAAAACATATTAAATTAATAAATTATTAAACCCGTGCTAAAAACCCATTTAAAACCCTACTAATTAGAATTTCTGTATAAAAAGTCAGAGACGGGGGCTATGCCAGGCCGGCTTGTTGGAATAGATATGTCTTAAGACGTTGGCGGAAGAGGCGGAGGTCCGAGATAGTACATAGGTCGGGGGGTAGGTCGTTCCAGAGGGCCGGGCCCGCCACAGAGAAGGCCCTTCTCCTGGGTGTCGCCAACCGGCATTGAATTGAATAAAATGGGAATCACCTTTGGATTCATCATAAACGATGAATTCATGATAAATATGTATCATCTGATTTTATGATACATATTCTTATAGAATTCTGGACTTTTATTATTTTGATAGCATAACTGTTCAAGATTATCATCCCCTCTAACATAGTTTATAATAAATACATATGCTTTTCTTGTTAAATAATCTGTATTTCAATTTTATATTATAACTGTAACATTAAGAGCAACATGAGCAGACCTGAATGCAAATGTTTCCAAGAAACTATCCTCTCTCTTCTGATTTCTACAAATTCTGAGTGTCCTTTGCAATTTGATTTTGATTTTCCAGACTGCCACAGCAAAATTGGACTATGTAGAAGATTTGGGGAGTGAATAATTAATCAGTGGAACAGCTTGCATCCAGAAGTTGTGAATGCCCCAACACTGCAAGTCTTTAAGAAGATGTTGGATAGCCATTTGTCTGAAATGGTATAGGGCTTCCTGCCTAGGCAGGGAGTTGGACTAGATGACCTCCAAGGTCCCTTCCAACTCTGCTATTGTATTATTATTATTATTATTATTATTGTTGTTGTTGTTGTTGTTGTTGTTTATTAAATTTTTATACCGCCCTTCTCCCTTCTGGGACTCAGGGCAGTGTACAGGCACTAATAAAAGGCAATGGTATAAAACATAAAATAGTTAAAAATCTATTAAATAGCTAGCCTGACAAAAAACCCGTAAAAAACCCTTACTAAAACAATTTAAAAAACTACGCCAGGCCGGCCACACGAAACAAATGGGTCTTCAAGGCCCGACGGAACTGCCGCAGGTCCGTTATTGTATTTTGTTGATCAAGTCTGTTTCTACTATTTGTAGCACACCGTCTTTCAATACTGCTACTAATGTATTTTATTGGATGCGAAAAAATTACTTTACAAAAATACAAATTCAAATACTGTAATTAAGAATGAAATAAAATAGAACCAGCCTAAATTAAATTAATTTATGCACCATTGAAATCAATATATAAAGTTAATCATGGCTTAGTTAAGTCCAGAAAATTTCAGTAAATGCAATTTACTTTGTATTCAGTAAATAGTTGGAACTAAATAGCAATTACTCATATTGATTTGCACAATCTCTCTTTGAATGTTAGTTGACCACACCTTCACAATTGTGAGGTTATTCTCAATTAAAATTATGACAGTGGAAAAAGAGGAACAAACTGACACTTTTAAAGTATCTGATATATAAAAAACTGAAAATTACTTAATAAATATGAATAAGTCTATCCAGAACTAAGCTGCAATAAATTATCTTAGGATACCCAGATAAGTGGGCGTAAACCTATAGACTAAAGCTTTATGAATTCAGTAGGAATGCATTATTAAGAAATATGCATAAAACTGCTCTTCAATATCCTAAAGGATAGTGTCTAAAATACAAATAAAAGAGAATTATATCTCTCTGTATATATAAACTACTATGATACAAATACTACTTACTTTCTATATATTATCAGCTACATGTAGTAAAAATCCCTAGGGTAAGGTGGTGCATTTCATATTATAGGCTCCATGTTACACTTAGAATTTCTTATAATATCTAGGCCATGACTATACAGTACATTCATGGCTGGTTTGCATAGATAAAGGACAAGGACTTTATTTCTCTAGGCCAAATAATGAATTTCTTGTTTTTATGGCATTCTTTTTAAAATATAAAATAAAATAAAATAAAATAAAACCATAAGGCAGGGTTTTGCAAACTACAGACACAAAGGGGAGGTATGAAGACCCTGGAAGTTGTACATTGTTACAATAAATACATACTTCCCAAAGTTTCATTGCATTGTTTTTATTGCTCATTTGTATTCATTTTGATGACTGGATTTTTAAAGGTAAGCACATTAAGGTTGCAGTAAAAGGCGGTGTGATGACCAAAAGTTTAGGAACCTCTGTTTTAGTGAATTTTAGTGTGGTTACAGAAACCACTAATGACTAATATCAATAACCTGGTTTAAGAAGCAGTTTTCATGGGAAAATATATGGAAAGCTGGAAACTGGAAGATTAGTAATTCTAATAATAATCTTTATTGTCATTGTAAAAATTCAATGGCATACCAGGATTGCCCACCATGTACAATAAATAGTGGGCAGCCTAACATTAGGACTTTCTGCCATTGCAGAACAGTAATGTTCAAAAGTGTCATTATCCATATTCTACAGCAATACATAGAAAATTTTCACTTTGAACAGTAGGGCAAAAACCAGAAAACCAGAAAAGACTAGACAAAATGTGAACATGCTGCTAGGAAATGTTACTTTCATATTAGTTCATTTTCTCAGAAGTTTTATTTTTTTCTGTCTCTTGCAAAATATGATTACTATTGCTTCTGCTCTTAATTAGTTAATTTGTTTAAGAGACAGGGGGAGCCCTCTGAGAATCTATGTTTGTATAGTAAATGTGAAAGCTATCATTGGGAATATATATCTGAATAGCAGAGTTTTGCAATCTGTTCTAGGTTATTTCCGCTTTGAATTTAAAACATATTTTGTTAAAGTCAAAGTTTTCCCCAGATGTTAGCAAATTGTATAATTGGTGATAACTAGATTTCTTTATTAACTGATTTGATTATATCTTGGGGAAAATCTTGCAGGATTTTTAGATAAATAAGCAATGCTTTTACCAGATATGAACAGGTAATATTTTTCATATTAAAAGTTGAGAGTCAATAGCACTGGTTGTCCTCATTTCTTCTCAGTGGTAAATGGGTCCAAAACTATTCATTTTATGAGCTGGCCTCAAAATGAGATTACTCAATTTATACTTTGATTCCATCAGGGTGCTATTAGTTGCCCAGTTATGACTTCAGTTTCTTATGCTGTAAATCCTTGAAAATTAGAAATTATAATATAAACTTTAATAAAACTGAGGTATGATTCTGCCCCTAGTCAAAGGAATTTGTAGTTATGTTTTCAAACCTTCTAAGACAATTATTTTACAAAGTTCCAATGAAAGACTATTTTTAAAAGTGTGATATTTTTCAAAAAGGCAATTTATCTGAAAAACCTCTGAGCAGATGGAAACAGTTCTAAACAATAATCATAATTTGCAATGATTTTTTGCATATCAAATTTCACCTCCAGGGGAATTTCCCACTGTCTAGTTCCTAGGAATGAGGGCTACACTGCGCTCTTAGGCACTGTCTATAAATATGGCATGTGTCTAAATCAATAATGCTCTAAAAACAAAATTAGGCCTAAGGCCTTTAATCGAGACTGAAGCTCATAGTCACCATGGTGTGCAAGTAAGAGTGTCAGATTATCTTAATAAAATAATATATCACATTACAGAGCATTTAAGGGTGATTATAGATTTAAGGGTGATTATATATGTTTTGCCTTGGCCTTTCTGTGAGCCAAGCTTTGAAATGAAATCTCCAGTTGATACAAGGACTCAATTTGTTTTTACTAGCATGTTTATCTGTTTGCTTAAAGAATTCTTTCACATGGTCCCTAGACGATAGAGTTAATGCTCCAGTCACATGTTCAAGCTAAAATGCTGACATCACATTGGAAACAGTAAGAGGTCCAATACATTCCAGTTATTGAGGATTCTACCTGCCATCACAGATACATAGACACTGACATCACAACAAAAATGGAGAGAGCGACTCAGCAATTGCAAGGCACGCCATTTACAAGGGGAACTTCTACTTAATATTCCGCTTGATCTGCCAAGTTTATAGCCTGGCAAATCTGAATACAAATGTGGATGCAAATGAGGATTCATTATTCTTACATCGTCTTTGTGTTGAAGCTTAATGTAACTTGGTTCCTGTGGTTGCTCAGGGAATGTAGCTTGTAAGACAACAAATATGAAAAAGAAAAAGATGGCAAAGGATGGGGAACATAAATTGGATGCAAAAGGAATAAGAGAACCAGTATAAATGGTAAGAAATTAGGCTAAGACTTTCAAGATGATTATGCATAAATGACAATGTTTCTAGCAGTGCATTATGTAAAGTACATTGTTTTCTGCTTTCAGAAGAGAAGGAGTTAATCAATCAGCAACATTCTTCATAGGCAAAATGCAACAAACCCCTTTTACTGAATTCCTAGTATTGTGCCCATTGTAAATATCAGTGCCATAATGTCAGAACAATTTTGGTTTCTTTACTAAATGTAGAACTATATCATTATAATTAGCTTATCAGAAGATTGCACATTATTATTGTTATTAACATCAACATCAGCAGCCAAACATCTTTCTTCCCTTCCCCATACAATATTATTGCATAACTAAGAAACAAATTCAGAAACTTAGGGACAATTAAAACAATACACTGAACATCCTAGTAATTTAAATCACACATTTATTGATTACTCGATCTTCTCGCATGCAAAAAGTCAAGCAATGTTAAACGAAGAAAAGAAAGGCATTGCAGAAATCATCATTAACCTGTAAATGCTAAACATTGTTTGGATGAACACGTTACCTTTTGTTCTACACATAAATACCTTCTCCGTATACACAAAGTACTCTAGCTTTTAATTTTAAAAGATGCTGTCATGCTTAGCATATGCAATGATCCTAAAGTCCATGCTGTAGGGCTTGCTTCTTCATCCATAAATAAAACACATTTGCATCCATTCAGTCAAATTAGCTCCATATAAGGGGGGGTGGGAGAAGATGGATATAATTAGTTCCTCTCTCAGGTTTCACGGTATAAAACTCAAGCATGCCTGCTGTCTTGATTAAAATCCACCATCGTCTTCCAATAGCTAGTGCTAATTCTTCCAAGGAAATATTCAGTTGAGGTGTTATTTTATTCTGCACTGCTGTTAGTTGTCTAATTTACGCCAAGTCCCTGCAGTGCTTTCCTTAAGCCATCCTCTTTGTCTTGCCTTTGAAATTTACAAATCTTACAAGAAATCAATACTTAATTGATTATTCACTTTTCTGCAGCTTCAAACAGCAAGCACGCATAAGATCCAGGCGTAGTCATCCCATTTTCGATGCAGGAGGTTGTTTGGTGGCAGGGATCTGCAGGGATCCAACAAAGCTCTGCAGTGGCATGGGGTGCCAGCAACCGATGAAGAAAATGAAGATCACACTAACGAAGCTGGAAAAAAGTTCCTTTGTGAGACGGATCCATCTCAGGGCTTTAAATAATATCAATAATAATAATGATAATAAATCCTACGAGGCAATAGCAACTGGATGTATGGGAGCACCATTTCCACCCCTGCAGTTATTCCTTTGTTTCTGGCTTACTCTTTTCTTCTCTTGGCACTGAACTGGAGCATCCAAACTGGCACCGAACTCCGAGAACTCCACGCCGGAATTCTTGGGAGGGGGGGGGGTTAAGAGCCGTGCATTATCTCTGGCATAGAATAAGGATGGCAAGCACGTAATGTTACAAAATGTAGGACAAATTCAAGGGAGAGACAGAGAGAGAGAGAGAGACGGTGAGAGAAAGAGAGAGAGAGAGAGAGAGAGAGAGAGCAAGAGACAGATGGCGGATCTGGCAAGATGCCAAAGCCAGTGAAATGAATTACATTGCTGAATAACTGTACACCATTGATTCTGCCACTTGTTGCTGCTTGGTAAAGAAAAGGAAGAAAAGGAAAGGGAAAAAAACAGGGAAGAGAGGGAGAAATAGAGAGAGAGAGAGAGGGAGGGAGGGAGAGAGAGAGAGAGAGAGAGAGAGAGAGAGAGAGAGAGAGAGAGAGAGAGAGAGAGAGAGAGAGAGAGAGAGAGAGAGAGAGAGAGAGAGAGGGAGAGGGCCTGGTGTTGGCAGGACTCTGCTTGTACATTGTGCAATCTGCATGAAACTTGGGACGCCCCACTCAGGAGAACAATGTGATGCTTTGTTTAAGGCAAGCATAAATGTTTGTATGCATGGGAAGGAAGGAAAGAGGGAGGGAGGGAGGGAGGGAGGGAGGGAGGGAGGGAGAGAGAGAAGGAAGGAAGGAAGGAAGGAAGGAAGGAAGGAAGGAAGGAAGGAAGGAAGGAAGGAAGGAAGGAAGGAAGGAAAATGAAAGTGAGCAAGAAAGTGTGTCTGTATATGAAGGTGGAAAACAATCACTGCAATCCAGACATTTTGTTTAATGAAGAATGGAAAGCTGGCATTCAGAGCTATGGATATGTGCTGCATATTAATATGTGCTCAGAGATATCCTTCTACCCCCCACCTTTTTTTAAAAAAAAGATGAGTGTCACAAGAACAAATCCTTCTATGGATCAACCTCAGTGCCAGCAGGCAACTTACAAGGTAACCAACAGTCTCAACAGTGTGGCATGCAAGCAAGATTTTGCAGAAGGCAAGTAGGGAAGAGAAGCTGGTCCTGGGTTACAAGGTTTAGGGGGTTTTGTGTTTTCGTTCTCACCCCTGAAAAGATAGCTAGAATCAGAGCAGATTGTTCAATAACTGCTTCATACCAAGGATGAAGAGAAACATTATGGGATGCCCAGGGGGCTTTAGAAATCAAATACAGTGTGAGTTGCACAATTTGAGGTACATTATATATATATAAAAGCTATTTGAATTGCCAATGAGGTGATGTATCTGCATGCTAATTAGACCTGTGTCAAGCTTAGACTGCAGTTTTTCCTCTATTCTGTTGATACTATGGAATGTGCCTGTAACTCTGCAGAAAGCTTATTTCTGCATAAATTATAAGCTTTGTTCTCCTGATCATTTTCCGAAAACAAACATGAAATGTAAGATCAAAAGGCATTTCTGAAACTGAAATTATTGATTGATAAAAGCCTAGATTTCAGAATCTAATTAAGAGGAAGCACAAACAAAAGCCAATGTTATTATCCAATGTTCCTGAGCTAGCGGCTAGATTGCGCCCACATTTGTAATTTATCCTTGTTTATGCACCCAGGATATTAAAAATGTAATTAAAATGGTAAAATGATCAGATCACAAATGGCCACCTAGTGGCAAGTATCTTAGTTTAAATGGATTATAAAGCAGTTGTCTTGTAAATAAATTGAGGGGGAGGGGAAGGGCTGCAGGAATTTCCTGACAAATACAGTATATTGCTGCAAACTTGGAGACAATTTGTCTTTTTGATAATAAGTTGCCTTTTGTGTTTGGCTACTTAGGTAGGCAACATTATGTAGAAGCCTCATCTAAAGGCTATTACAGAACAGATATTCTGTTAGAAAGAAAGAAGAAAGAAAGAGAGAAAGAAAGAAAGAAAGAAAGAAAGAAAGAAAGAAAGAAAGAAAGAAAGAAAGAAAGAAAGAAGCAAGCTATGAAGAAAGGAAGGAAGGGAAAGAACAAAAGAAGGAAAGAAAGGAAAAAAGGAAGGGAGGGAGGGAGGGAGGGAAAGCCATTCAAAATTACATCCAATATAAAACTGACCATATAGTGGTCAATAGAAAGAAATTGAATGAATTGTTTATATGTTACTTAAGAAAACAAGAGAGCCATCCAAATGTGGTTTTACATGGGACTATGAGATATATACTGTAGCTGTATCTTTATAATTAAATATAAAATTAGTAATTTTCTTTTTCATCCTGATATAGTATATATTGTATGTGTGGCATATGTCTCAAAGCTTGGAACAATTTCTTCTTAACTTTGAAACTTAGCAGTAGCAGACACTTTTTTCTTGCCAAGCAAAAGCATGTCTGGGACTATCAAATGAAGCATTCAGGAAAGGTTGGTAAAGCTCTACAATGTAGAAATGTGTTAGTTTGTGCATCTGTCGCATAGCTGAGAGCTGCCAAAGCACAAGATGATATGAGACAGCAAGACAGACATTAATTTTTAGCATTCATCATGAAGAAAACGGCTCCCCTCACTTTCTTATTCCCTTTTTTTTCCACAGGAAATCATAGTGGAAACACTCAAATCCTTCAGAAATGTGCAAATTAGAGCTCTGTCTGCAGTATTATGATCTATTATTAGGTGCACTTAAAATGCCAAATTAAATATTAATATGCAGTTCGAGTTGTGCTATTATTTTAAATCCCTGAAATCCTATGAGCACTTTGGGTTCTGAGGACTTATGCAGGATATTTCAAGGCACTAATTGCAACACCTAGAAAGGCCTTCAAATTTGTCAGGTTACTGCTGTTGAGCAAATCCCTTCCAGATTGATATTTTTGGATGTGGATATGCATATTTTCAAAACCTAAGGGAGAAGTCATATGACCCACTCAAAAGTTTGTAACATGGAATGACAAATCAAACAACATGCCTTTGTAATCTATAATTTATCTTAAAAGATTGTTCATGAAATAGCTGTTCTTGGGTACACAATTTCTTCAATCTGCCTAAGTCATGCTGAAGAGGTTTCTCTAAAGTAGAATCCATGTATGAAGCAAAATAAGACAAGCAAATGTGTTTTTTTCCCTTCTTAGAAAAGAGCAACAAAGATGATTAGGGGACTGGAGGCTAAAACATATGAAGAACGGTCGCAGGAACTGGCTATGTCTAGTTTAATGAAAAGAGGGACTAGGGGAGACATGATCGCAGGGGTTGTCACAAAGAAGAGGGAATCAAACTATTCTGCAAAGCACCTGAAGGTAGAACAAGAAGCAATGAGTGGAAAATAATCAAGGAGAGAAGCAACTTAAAACTGAGGAGAAATTTCGTGACAGTTATTGTAAAACAATTCCAACTGTAATCAGTTGGAAGTTTTCAAGAAGATGTTGGATAACCATTTGTCTGAAATGGTGTAGGTTTTCCTGTCTAGGTAGGGGGTTGGACTAGAAGACCTCCAAGGTCCCTTCCAACTCTGTTATTCTATTCTAATAAATGAATTGTAAACTTGACTTTGATTATAACAAGCCAATTGTTTCACAAATGAAATTAAGGTCTAGCAAGCAGGCGAGTTTCAATAAATATCTTGCCAGAATGTTAACCTTATTTCATCTATTCAGTAAATACATAGGCATTCTTTTACCCTTTTTGAACCATGCTTGAACAGAATAGAAGATTCCTCTGGATCATGAATGGTACCTTTTCATTCTTCATATTTATATATTATATACATTAATATATACATTCATACATTAATAATGCCTGTGCGCCGCCCTGAGTCCTAACAAGGAGAAGGGCGGGGTATAAATTCGGCGAAAAAATATTTTTTAGCTTTGCATTTATGGATCCATTCTACAATCTTTGGTCCACTGGGACTCATCCTACAGACCTAGAAGAAACAAGTATGACAGCTTTTCATCGTGACCTTGTGTAACATGCTGCATTTTGTTCAGTATACTATTGTCATGCAGAATTTTCTTTCACTAAACTTATTGATTGATTTGATTTGATTCTCTCAAGACTGCTGCCATTGCTGCATCTGATGCTCCAGATCCATATTTCCTTATAATATTTCTTAGTGGCAACTTGAACTGTAGCATCAGTGACTGCTATAAACCATGAGTAATTGGGATTGGAAATGCTCCTAGGAAGATGTGAATTTATTTTTTACTGACAATTCCCAAAGTAAATGTCTTCCAAACCAATTGTTTATATTTCCAGAAATTGTGGATTAGTTTAAAATCGTCCAGTGCAGGGTAATAGCTTTTAGCCATGAAACATATTTGTATAACCTTGCTGTTCATTATGTGTCACAGGCATAAAAGAAACAGAAGAATACTTAAAGGGAGGAAGCAAGATGCCACCATTCTAGAGTAAATACATGGAGTGTAAAGGTTTGATAATTATATGAAGAATGTCCTTAAATCACAAGTTTCTGTTATAGAGATGAAACTCCCTTGACATATGGCACTCTTTGATACTAACGTGGCTGACTTCCAGCACACTCTTTGATGCATTACTAACTGTTCCTTTTCTCTTCTCTCTCTAAAACCTTGTTGGCAATGCTTATCACACACATGTGGGACCTGATTATTTAATTCCTCTAATACAGTTTATAGGCCTAATTTAAACGCTTACTAATTGAAAAGCATTTTCATGTCCACAGATAGTAACATATGCCAGGCTGGGCTTTCAGGTCTATCCTCTTTACTTTCAGAGTCTCACTTCTCCATTCTTCCTAGCATTCTGCTTACATTCACATGCAATTCAGCTCAAACAGATCTTCCCATTGAACTGTTCGCACATCTGGCTCTGCTTAAAGATTCTGTTTAAGACAAGACAAGAGTATGGGAAAGTAACATGTACCAATTTCTGTAGTACATATGAAATGATATTTGTGTACTCTTTATAAAACTAATTTTGTTTCTCCTACAACTACAAAGAAATGATTTTTGAAAGACGCAATTGTTATAAAAGAATGTACATCCTTTTATATTATGAATGAATGACGTAGTCACATATAGAAATCAGTTATATGATTACATTATGCTAGTGACTGTGGCCATTATATGAGTTTTGCATCGGGCACTAAAAATATTAAAAACTGTCAGGTAGATTCATAGACAATAATAATGAAGGAGAACTCAAGAATGCAATATATTAAAAAATTGCTATTTTTAATATTTTAAAATGATGAATTAAAAAAAGAAAGCAAACAATGTGAACTAAATCAATAGTCTTTCTGGTATTGACACTATGAAGTAATATACCATTTAAAAGAACACACTAAACAATCTGAAACATTCCTGTGGGCTTTTAACATGAGTTAGAGCCTGCTGGAATCACAATCTCATTGGTTGCATTTCATACAGAGTGTTCTAATTTTCACTAAGTCCTGATCAATTTGAATTTATAGCCACTTAAACAAATAGAAAGCCAAATTGTTTGCACGCAACCAAATTGGTCTGAATATATGACCAAGTTTGGATGAAAACACAAATATACTCTCAAAGATATGAAGCTCTGGAACACTCCTTACAGGTGATACTTTTAGTCCTTTTCACCAATCTATTAGTATATTGCTATAAATGTTTAGATAAACGTAATTTAGGAATATCCATACCTATATCTACTTATAGTAGTTATAATTATATAACTGAAGATAGAGATGTGAGACATCATCTACACCAGGGGTCTCCAACCTTTGCAACTTTAAGTCTGAAGGACTTCAGCTCCCAGACTTCTCCAGCCAGCTTTGCTGGAGAATTCTGGGAGCTGAAGTCCTTTAGACTTAAAGTTGCAAAGTTTTGAGACCCCTGATCTACACTATGTGAAATCAGGTAGTTGTTTTCTGCTCCTAATACAGTTTGTTTGCTGACCTCTAATGTATGCTATTTTAAATGTTTGCACTAATATTTGCATTTAAATACTTTTTTAAAATATAAGTTTTGAAATGTATTTTATTTCCCAATTTAATATTTTGCTTTTGTTCTGAGAACTGTATCTGGACTTTGAAAAGTGAGAAAGCCATTGTGTAACTAAGGACAATCTGCTGACTAATCTGGGAAGTATATGTTAGAGAAAATTCATATTACAATTTTTAGCTATACACTTTGGGATGAACACCCTTCAAATAGTGTGGGAGTATGAATGGATTTTCCAGAAAAATTGCAGATTAAGGAAACATTTGAGATGTAGACAACACAGTTTGAGATGTAGACAACACAGACTCATCCCCAACAGCCTGTGCCTGTCTTCAACAGGGAAGAAACACAGGGCAGAAAGCATCCTGCAGCCACAAAGGTTCCACATCCATTGGCACTACTCAGGTGATCCTGAGGACACAGATAAACCTCCAGGTAGACTCAACAATTCTCTAAAAGAATGCAAATGATCAGCTGTCTGAAAGGAATATAAATCCTTCCATTCCCCACTATCCAGTCAGAGCTGAAGAAACTTCTTGGATGAGAAGCAAAATATGTCCAAAGAAAAAACAAGAAAGTCCACTTGCCTCCTGAACAAAGCACCTTTGGGACATATTACACTTTGGTAAACCCTCAACAATCTGTAGATAGACACAGCCATGATGGTAACCCAGAAAAACCCAACAATATTCCAAGTAATGGAATATCATTTAGCTGGGAATTTTTTTTAATAATCATTAAATAACAGCATTCAATGCAGTTCATCAGAATTGTGGTTCATTATATGCCCTGTGGTTGTTTTTAAGGAAACTTGTATGAGTATATCTACCTGGAATCTCATTGGTCTCCATCAGAAACTCCTATAATTTTGTGTGTAGCTTATAGCTTTACACTAAAGCTTATTGCTTTACACTAAAATTGTAAAATAAGACTCTGATTACATTGGTGTAAGATTGTGTCTGGAAGATTATTTTGGTTAAGACATAAGTATTTAACATGTGCTTCCTAAGAACTTTTTCCAGTGAAAAAAAACCCAAAGGTACAGATGGCTTATTTAAAACTTCATAGTTAAACTTCAGTTTTTCCGAAAACTCATTCCTGTTACACATTTTATAGTCAGAACAGAAATACTGTTAAGAGGTGTTTATCCAACAATAAATAAATAAATAAATAAATAACGCATCAGTGATGGAGGAAATGATTACAAGTTTTATTCAGCTTCTTACTTTACAAATCAGATCCAAAAATTCACCTTATACCTATGTAAAGTGGATTATTTATGTAATTATCTGTCCAGATGTCCTCATCAGTTCCTATTTGCAATTATTTGATGACAGTCAGATTCTATGCAAACATATTAAGGCCAAGTACAAATATTATTACTGTAATGGCTTTTTATTTCTAGAACCATTATAGGAAAGAATACAATTTTCTTTTGTTTATGTACCATTGCACAGAACACATATCTTAGTGATTAAAAGCACAGAAGTCATAAGAACAATGCAATGATGTTTCATAAAATTTACATTTAAAAAAATACATTGTAAATGGCCTCTAGAAATTTGTTTCATCTATGCAGTGAAGGAAGAAGATGGATTATTTGTCCTAGGAGAAGGAGAAAAAGCATTGGCCTGAAAAAATTTCATCACATTTCTTTTGGTTCCTTTTTATTTCGAACCTGTCCATTTATATCTTAGAAGACATAGTATTCTAAGTAATTCTAGGAGTAACTGTAGTTGTTCTTACATCAACCTTTTTTAACTTTTTGTTTTTGAAGTTTTAATTTTTTTTCTACTTACCTTCTTTTAATGTGTTTTTAATCAGTATAGTTTATAGTATTCCTCAATGTTTGAAAAATGTATCTTTATTTAGTTTTTGAAAATTTCATCCATGCACTGAATATTGCTTCAATAGTTGGTAAACAAAGAATAACTTACATGTTTTTGTTTCTGTGAAAACTTAAAAATAGAGAGTTACCCCACTGTCATCTTGAATTGAAACTGGCGAGTTTGCTTAAGTGAGGAATGCACGAACGATCTGTTTGCTTGGAGTTAATTGAAAAATGGAGAGCTAGCAGTTTTTCTTGTTTTTCAGAAGACTTTCTAAAGCCATCACTATAAATTATCAGAATACTTCTAGGCAATGGCCAGTGAATTAGAACTAAGCTGTAACATTGCATCATCTATATAGTTGTAAAATAGATTTAACAGAAGCCAGAAATAAATCATTGACAAATAAATCCAATAAACATGGTCTGAATATTGAACCTTGGCGGACACTGCTGTCCATTTCAGCCAAGTACATTTCTTGCCCAGTACAAATTTTTGAGTTCTTTTTAAACAGTTATGTGTCTAAGATAAGTAACCTATCTCAAGAGTATCATTTTTAATTGTTTAAATTCAGCAACCTACAGACAATTAAATCAAATGCTTTGTTAATATATATTAAACAGTCAGAAGTCTAAACTATCCAGCAGTAAGTATTCACATAACATTCATTGATAAACCATAAAGTGTGCTTGGATTGATGTGATATGTTAGATTTGGGTTGTTTTTTTTTTTTAGTATGGTAAATATAGAAATACATTCTACTTGGAAGCAATTAGTCTTCTTAAATGCTCAGCAGAAATATCTTCCATTCTGTTTGCAGAGTATAAAGAAGAGCTGAGGACCAGGCCATCAATTTGGTAGATACACAGGGAGGCAACAAATTTAGATTATGTCAAAATGATGCAGTCGCACGTAAAAAGGGTCACATGGTTTATTTTTGCGACATTCCCTATGGAACTCCTGGAAACAATGTGTTTGACAGGAAGATACCTTACATTGCTCTTTTCCCCTTGGGAAGAAAGGCTTCACAGAACTATTATCAGATTTTGCCCTTTTTTTATTTTACCCTTGAGTCCAATGCACTGATGAAAAACAGGAGTGCATAGAAACTACAAGCCCTTGGCCCTGCCTGCACTTATCTTGCCCTCTGTCCATTTCGCTTCGGGAAACCTTAGCCACCACAGATAACACAGATAAAGCACAAAGCAAACGCTACATACTTTGCTGAAACTTATGAGTTTAAAAAAAAAGTTTAAACAAGATCATAACTCAAATCGTCATGAATTGAATGTATTAATGCATGAAACATTAACATAAGGGTATAGGTTTTCTATAGAATATAGGTAACTATAGGCAACCAAATAGCTGTCTATGTCAACCAGGTATAAAAAACTTGATTCATTTAAGTCCAATCAATATGAAATCACTTAGTTGTTTATTATTGTCTTAGCAGGCTACATACTGAAGCTCTTTTTAGAGGCTGAATTTCCCCATTTCCACAATTTCCACATAGGCGTTAAATTCCATACAAGTCTTCCAATTGCTTTAGCTACGGGGCCAAATGAAAATGAATCTTCATGTTCTATTTTTTAATGTTTCACTTAAGTTGCAGACAATGTAGTTAACTTTTATGCAATGACTAATCAGTGGTGCCTTCAAGTCGGTATTGACCCCTGGTGATGGTTAGATCTCTCCTGGGAGTTTTCTTGGCATGATTTGAGAAATGGTTCGTCCTTGCCTGCTTCCTAGAATTGAGAAAGAGAATGACTGGCAGTTGGCTTTGTGGGTAAGGCAGGACTGGAATTCACAGTCTCCAGTTTTCTACCCTGGTGTCTTAAACCCCTAATCAAACTGGCTTTCCTTTTTAAACTTGCATTTCAACAGTATATGAACAAGAATACAAAAATTGGGCTTTCCAAAGTGATTCTATATCCAAGAAAGATAAGTGCTTTTTATGATTACTGGATGTAGATGTTGTAGATAATAATCAAATGATATTTGACTTAATGTTTTTTTGTATAGCATCTTCCCAAAGGCATAATTTTCTATAATTTCTCATAATTAAATGTAAATCTCTACTGCATACAAGGAACCTGAGCAGTTACAAAAATAAATATTCCATTACTCTTTCCTAGTCATTTTAAAGATGCAATGTACTTTGTAATCTGTGCTTGGTTACATATTTCATTTTGTTATTGTAATCAAAAATTAAGGAGTTGAATTAAAATTTGTGTCAGATTTATTTTATCCACTGGATCTAACCAATTTTGTTGTAAACATGATGTCCAATGACAATAAAGGCAATACTATACTATAGATCTAGTAGATTGGGCATGCTACAGATCTCAACAGCTGGTGGGATTAGAAGATGGGACTTTTCTGCTGTAGCTCCTGCTCTCTGGAATATCCTACTTTTGAGATTAGAAAGACCCCAATGCTGCTAGCCTTTTGTAAAGTTCTAAAAAAACCTGCCTGTATTCCTGCTGAATGTGCCAATTCCTGGGATTATGTTAACTGGCCATATATATTTATTTTGTATGTTTTTTTTTTATTGTTTTCAAATATTTATATTGTTTTTATTGTAGTATTTTTCTTAATTGTAAACTTCCTGGAGTCATTGATTGAAATAGGCAGCAATAGAAATTATGGTAAATGAATGAATGAATGAATGAATGAATGAATGAATGAGTGCTTTATGGGAATGCAATATTCTGTAAACTGTAGCAGGTTGAAAACAACATTTTGAAATGTAAAATTTGTTCCATTCGTTTCATTCTAAATAATTTTCAAAAATTGTTGATATTTACAATATTTTACCATATTTTCCAGAGTATAAGACACACTCCCCACCCTTAAAAGAGGCTGAAAATTTGGGTGCATCTTGTACTCCGAATGTTCGAAGTTTTTTTTTTAATGAGGTGCTAACGAATGAAGTAATCTTTTGTGCTTTGCCTTCTTTTCTTATTGCTCTTCCCGCTGACAATCAGCTGGGCTTTAGAAGCTGTTTTTTATTGAAATTTGAAATTGAAATTGAAATTTATTAACCGCACCCTCTCCCCACAGGGACCCGGGGCGGTGCACAGGCAGAGCTAAAAACAATATACAATAAATACAGCATACATACATTAAAATAGAATTAAATAATATTTACCCGTGCTAAAAATATAAAATTAAGAACCCACTAAAATTTGGAGTCAATAGACAGAGAGAACTATTCAAGGCCGGCCAGTCGAAAGAGATAGGTCTTCAATTTTACACGGAAGGAGCGGAGGTCAGTGGTCGTCCTAATATCAGGGGGAAGGTCGTTCCAGAGGGCCGGGCCCGCCACAGAGAGCGCCCTTCCCCTGGGCGTCGCCCGCTGACAAAGTCTAGTGGACGGCACCCGGAGAAGCCCCTCTCTGTGGGAGCGAATCGGTCGTGAGGATGTGTGGGGCAGGATCCGATCTCGCAGATAGCTAGGTCCCGAGCCATGGAGCGCTTTGAAGATGATAATTAACACCTTGAAGCGCACCCGGAAGACGGCAGGCAGCCAGTGCAGCTCGCGCAAGAGCGGTGTTACGTGGGCAAACCTAGAGGTGCCCATAATTGCTCGCGCGGCTGCATTCTGAACTAACTGAAGCCTCCGGGTGCACCTCAAGGGGAGCCCCATGTAGAGAGAGTTACAATAGTCCAGTCGGGATGTCACGAGGGCATGAGTGACTGTGCGAAGGGCGTCCCGATCCAATAGGGGGCGCAATTGGCGAACCAGGCGAACCTGGTAAAACGCCCTCCTGGCCACGGCTGTCACTTGCTCTTCCATAGACAGCCGGGTATCCAGGAGGACACCCAAATTGCGCGCCCCATCCACAGGGGCAAGATGTTCGCCCCCTATGGCCAGCGTTGGAGAAAGCTGGTTGAATCGGGCAGCCGGAAACCACAGCCACTCGGTCTTGGTCGGGTTGAGCCTAAGTCCGTTACTTCCCATCCAGATCCGCACGGCTTCCAGGCACTGGCACATCACCGTTACGGCATCGTTGGGGTGGTTTGGGGTAGATATGTACAGCTGGGTGTCATCAGCGTACAGATGGTATTCTACCCCAAAACCACGGATGATCTCACCCAGCGGCTTCATGTATGCATTAAACAGGAGAGGCGAGAGGACCGACCCCTGAGGCACCCCGCATGTGAGGGGTCTCGGGGTCGACCTCTGCTCTCCTGCCCGCACAAATTGCGATCTCCCCAATCAGGAGATAAAAAGCACGCACATGCATGTCAAAACCAGCAAACTTATGTGCTGAAACTGACCAGACTAAGGACGCTAGCCAGATGAATATCTGGTAGACAGTTTTTTTTCCTCCCCCCAAATTAAGATGCGTCTTATACTCCAGTGTGTCGTATCCTCCAAAAATACAGTATTTGTTTGTTTGTTTGTTTATTTCTGTATCTTAATTCAGATGTCTACCTATTTCAGGTTCATGACTCTGGGAAGCTAATAGTACTTAAACAAACATAAAAACATAACAAGAAAGCACCCACAGCTGTGGTTAAGAACAAAACCACCAATAATAAATCAACACAACCATTGCTTACACTCAGACACACCTGCAGATTCCTGAGTATGGTGACCAAACAGTCACAAAATATGGAAAAATGATCTGACCCAATTATTACATTTCCAATATACTATCCATTTTAGCAATTAATCCTGAAAAAAATTACCAGTGGTAAAATAGCTTATATCAGCTTTTTAAAAACTATAATACAGTACTTGGTATGAATTTTGTGTTCTTTCAATTGAGTTTTCCAGTTTTCCATAATTTGGGGTGTCTAATGAAATACTGTATTCCTAAGCTTCTTTATTACCTCTCTTTCTTTTTCTAATAGAAGAATTGGCATTTGAATTATGGGCAGGAAATATAATTTTGTAACTGCATTTAAATATGCATATGAATAAACAACACATTCTATCACTTTCGTGTCACACATTCTTTGTCACTTCCAATGATAGGGACAGGTTGTCAAGGAGACTAAAGGCCACCACATGTTTATTGGACCCGTGTCCGTCCTGGCTTGTACTGGCATCCTGGGAGGTCACACGAGGCTGGCTCCAGGACATAGTGAACGCCTCTTTGAGTGAGGGGTTCTTGCCGGCCACCTTGAAAGAGGCAGTGGCGAGACCTCTCCTCAAGAAGCCTTCCCTGGACCCAGCATTGTTGGTAAATTATTGTCCGGTCTCCAACCTTCACTTTGTAGCAAAGGTTGTAGAGAGTGTGGTGGCACAGCTGTTCCCTCATCACCTGGAGGAAATTGATTATCTGGACCCGTGCCAGTCCGGCTTCTGACCTGGACACAGCACCGAGATGGCATTGGTCGTGTTGGTGGATGATCTCTGGAGGGCTCAGGATAGGGGTTGCTCCTCTAGCCTGGTCCTATTAGATCTCTCAGCGGCTTTCGATACCATCGACCATGGTATCCTATTGCACCGACTGGAGGGGTTGGGGATGAGAGACACCTTTTTGCGGTGGTTCTCCTCCTACCTCTCCGGTCGGTCGCAATTTGTGTTGGCAGGGGGGCAGAGGTCGACCTCGAGGCCCCTCATATGTGGTGTACCTCAGGGGTCGGTCCTCTCGCCACTCCTGTTCAACACCTATATGAAGCCGCTGGGTGAGATCATCCGTGGTTTTGGGGTAGAGTACCATCAGTACGCTGATGACACTCAGCTGTACATATCTACCCCAAACCACCCCAACGATGCCGTTGATGTGATGTCCCGGTGTCTGGAGGCTGTACATGGATGGATGGGTCTGGATGGGGAGTAACAAACTCAAACTCAACCCATCCAAAACCGAGTGGCTGTGGTTTCCGATGTCCCGGTTCAGCCAGTTCACACCAACACTGGCCATTGGGGGCAAATTGTTAGCCCCTGTGGAGAGGGCTCGCAATCTGGGTGTCCTCCTGGACTCCCGGCTGACCATGGATGACCATGTGACAGCCGTGACCAGGGGGGCTTTTTACCAAATTCGCTTGGTCCTCCAGTTGCACCCCTTACTTGACCAGGACGCCCTTCGCACAGTCACTCAAGCACTTGCGACATCCCGTCTGGACTACTGCAATGCTCTCTACATGGGGCTCCCCTTGAAGTGCACCCGGAGGTTACAGCTGGTACAGAATGCGGCTGCGCAGGGGATTATGGGAGCCTCACAGCATTCCCATGTAACACCTCTCCTGCGCGAGCTGCACTGGCTGCCTGTGGCCTTTCAGGTGCGCTTCAAGGTGTTGATTACCATCTTTAAAGCGCTCCATGGCACGGGGCCTAGTTATGTGCGAGACCATCTCCTACCTCATACATCCCTTTGACCGATTCGCTCCCATAGAGAGGGTCTTCTCCGGGTGCCGTTGGCCGGGCAATGCTCGTTGGCGACCCCCAGGGGAAGGGCCTTCTCTGTGGCGGGCCCAGCCCTCTGGAACAACCTTCTCCCTGAACTCCGGACCATCACTGACCTCCGCCTCTTCCGCCAGCGGTTGAAGACGCACCTATTCCATCAAGCCGGCCTGGCCTAGTCCTTGGGCCCATTTTATATAGACTGTGTTCTAAATTGGTTGAGGTTTTTAATTAGTGGGATTTGTATTAAATTTTTAGCACAGGGCTTGCTAAATTTAATCAGCTTTTACTGTGGTGCATTTTGTATGGTGTATTTATTTATTTATTTTTACTTGTTTTAACTTCCTGTGCACGGCCCTGAGTCCCTTCGGGGAGATAGGTTGCGGTTTATAAATCAAATAAATCAAATTAAATCAAATCAAATCTATAGATAGCAATAAAGTGTGCCATACACAAAATCGTACGTTTTCCATTCAGTCACATCCAATTAATATAACATGTACCAATTGTCTAAAAATGGGTCATCTAAAATTGTCATAGAAATTTATTTAGTTAATAAACAGTTTCAGAATCAGTCACATTTGGAAGTGAACTACTCAAATCAATGAGATCTCCATTAGTCATGAGCAATTTAAGTCCCATCGATTTCAATGGGGCTATTCTATGTACAACTAAATCTTGAACCAAGCCAGTGTCATTTATTTTATAGCTGTCAATGCTGTCAACTTCCCACTGGAACTAACATCAAAATTTTGACTGCTATTTAAAAGACATGGATTGCAGCTTTATTTTCAGCTTTTTAAACATCCACTTTAACAGTTTTCAAAGTGAAGGCAAAGCCAGTTGTTTAGAAATCTAATTTCAGCTGTAAGTCTGAATGATTTGCCAATCTGAGACTTATATTTTGTAAAAGAAAACAATTTATTCTTTGATAACCATAAAGAATGCTAAAATGGATTAAAGTGTTCCTTCCAATTAAAGAGAGCTTTACCATGGACCATTCTTTTGGTCGTCCTTTAAAATGATCTGCAGTCTAAGCACTATGGATTAAAATACAATGCATTTTCAAATGCTATTCAGTATAGGGTATCTTTATTACAGAGGTTTAACACTGTAAATGCAGTTTGGGCTGATGTGAGAGAACACTGTAAGAGCCAAGTGGCTTCTAATGGATTTCAGGCAGACAAGAGGTCAAAATCTTCCCATAAGCTACTGGAGATCTGAAAACCTTTTCAAATAACAATGTAGTTTAGCTCTTTCGGATGTTTTAATATCATTTGTTATTTTTATATTCATTGATTTCTGAATATATTTACCAGTTTCAGAACATTTTTTAGAATGAAAGAATAAGACAGACTTATTTGTTCAATTTATCTCTATGAAAAATTTATATATAATGTAAAAGATATTATTCTTAAAAACTTTTATATGCTACATTATACAAATATTGTTTCCTCAAAAAATTAACAGAGAAAAGGAGAGAGTTTTGCAGTTCTTCCTGCAACCATTAAATTAAGAATGAGAAATTATTTTTTGGGAACAAATAGGTATTGATATTTGTTGATTAATGTTTTATTTTTTAAAATGTTCTTTCACTTCTGTTGGCTTACATGAATATAGGCAGCTGCTTTGGGCTGAGATCATTATGACTAATGTATGTCTTTCATTCCAATCTAGTTTATTATTTATTTATTTATTTATTTATTTATTTTATTTATTTATTTAGTTTGTCACTCATATGCAAGATAACAGGAATAAAATTAAACATGAATAAGAACACAGGAAATGGGTACAAATAAATGGAGACTTTAGAAGAGGGACATTAGATGCGCTGGTGCACATATGCATGACCCTACAGAGGAATGGGTGAGGTCAAGGTAGACAGTTTAAGGTTAAAGTTATGGGGGTTTGAGGATGTAACAACAGAGTCAGGTAGAGCATTCCAAGCATTGACTATTCGGGTTGGTAAAGTTATATTTTCTGCAATTGAGTTTGGAGCGGTTTACCTTGAGTTTGTATCTATTGTGTACTCATGTATTATTGTGGTTGAAGCTGAAATAGTAGTTGACAAGTAGGACATTGTAGCTGATAATTTTGCATACTATGCTTAGGTGAGACTGTAGGCAGTCTAGTTCTACATTGTCGAATCCCAAAATTTTGATCCTGGTGGCATAAGGTATTCTGTTGCGAATAGAGGAATGGAGTACTCTTCTTGTGAAATACCTCTGAACTCTCTCAATTGTGTTAATGTCTGATATACACACGGATTCCAGACAGACAAGCTGTATTTGAGGATTGGTCTAGCAAAAGTTTTGTATGCCCTAGTTTGCAGTACAATATTACCGGAGAAGAAGCTATGCAAGATTAGGTTAACAATTCTTAATGCCTTTTTGGCAATGCTGTTACAGTAAGCTAATACAGTGAATTAGAACTATTAAATCTATTTCCCATATTCCTCCAGTCCAATGCCAAAACTAATTGAGATACAGTGTGGCAATTGTAGCACCTCATATGAACTGTGGTAGTGCCATGGTTAGAATCTAATTCTAATTCTGCTGACTGCCAGCAGTTCAATCCCGACCGGTTCAAGGTTGACTCAGCCTTCCATCCTTCTGAGGTTGGTAAAATGATGATCCAGATTGTTATATTAATAAACTGCTGAGACAGAGCTATGAAGTACTATGAAGCACTATAGATCTAAGTGTTTTTGCTATCACTTTTATGAGGGGCACCTTAGGGTTTCTTGTTGGGGCTAGAATCAGTTGCCTTACCATTACCTTACAGTAAATTCATGAATTTACTTCACAAATTCATGAATTGTCTTGCTATAATTACAGTGGTACCTCGGTTCACGAACGGCTCTGTTCACGACCAATTCGGTTTACGAACAGAAATTTTCCAAAAAATGTGCTCCGGTTCACGAACACCGTTTCGGTTCACAAACGGAAAAGTTCGTAAAAATATGCTCTGCTTCACGAACTCCGCCTCACTTCACGAACTCCGCCTCGCTTCACGAACTCCGCCTCACTTCACGAACAGAAAAGTTCGTAAAAATGCTCGGGTTCACGAACTCTGTTTCGCTTCACGAACCGGAGCCGCGGACATTTTAAAAACAAGGTCAGAACGGATTAACCGGATTTACATTGAACCCTATGGGAAACTGTGCCTCTGTTCACGACCAATTAGGTTCGCGAACAGAGTCAGTTCAAGAATTACGACCAAAAAACAAGGTCAGAATGGATTAACCGGATTTACATTGAACCCTATGGGAAATTGTGCCTCGCTTCACGACCAATTCGGTTCGCGAATAGAGTCAGTTCACGAATTAAGTTCGTGAACCGAGGTACCACTGTACCTTTCCTCACAGAATTTCTGTGCTGAGCTAGGTATTCAAAAAGAAAAGAAAAGAAACCCAGCACAGATCTGCTCTCAGCCAAATTGCCTTGTCAAACAGCCATTCAGTCTTGTTCTGTTCTAACTTGATGCCAGGTCAGTGTATAGTAAAACATTTTGTCATCTAGGATTTATTCCTGGACAAGAATGCCAGTTGGCTAGAATCCCTGAAACTTCCATGGACCCAAGCAGCATTTAGCATGCCTTTTTCTGAGTTTGTGATGATGGTTGAGGAGGGAGACATGATGATTATCAATAGTTCCTCTTTTAAGCCAAATTCACTGCCAAGAAAGAGCTGAGTCTCAATGCTTGTGTGTAGAATTGGATATGTATATTCCAGAGTTTGGCAATAGGCAGAAGCCAGAGCAGAGCCATGAGCCCAAACCATAAATTAAGATAAAGACAGTTTTTACGTCTGTAAGACAATGAAAATACAGGATAAAGGAACACACCCAGAATCAGGACCAAAGACAATTCAAAGTGGAGGAAAAGCTAGAAATGCAACAAAAAGCTGTTTTTATTTATATTTCCTGTTTCTAAACTACCCATCTCCCTCAGTGAGGGGCTTTGGGTGGTGCACAATATACTCAATAAAATTAACATTAAAATCAGAATTATTTTAAGATTAAAAAGTTTGAAAATTATAAAAATAACAATATAACCTAAAGGTTATATCAATTAATTAGATGAGTAAATTAAAGGGACCTTGAATTCATATATGCAAATGAACTTAGTTTCTTTAGAGGAGAGGAGAGATAAGAGCACAGTCCCAAGGACAAGGTCTGATATCCACAAGAGCAAGGTCCATAATTCCAAAAGGCAAGAGCAAAACCCACAGAGCAGGGTACAAAATCCATCAGACAATAATAAAGTGCAAAATCCACAAGGCAAGATCAAGACCCAATCTCTACAGGGCAGGACCAAAAATCCACAGAACAAGAACAAGATCCAAAATCCACAAAACAAGGTCCAACGTTCACAAAGCCAAGCAAGGTCTGATATCTAAAAAGCAAGGTCCAAAGTTCGCAAAGTCAGAGAGAATGCACTGCAGAAGCAAACAGTTGTTTCCAACAAATGTACTTTCTCCCATGCATGGTTAAATCACTCTAAGCCTGGTGTATCTCTTAGAAGGGCGAAGCTGCTTGCTCATAAGTAATCTCGCCAACCTCTTCTGTGCATCTCTAGACTCTTCTCTTTATGCCCGGTTATTGGGTGTGGATGGCAGCTGTTCTTCATCAGAGGTGATCTGTTGCTGCTCAAAGAATGCTCCTGGGGATTCATGTCACCCCTGTCTCATTATCCCAATTCTGTATAATTTTTCTCCTTCAAACTGGTTTTGATGAGTTTGAGTTTTTGAATTTCTCTTTAGAAGCTTTATAAAGAATCATCATGAACTAGTTCTTAAAAAGGAAGCCGAAATTTGGAAATATTGCATACTATTGAGCTACAGTTTGCCCAAACAGTGGTAAATGTATCTCTCCTTCCCAACACCCAACATCTTGTGCATTCCTATGTAAATGAACAAACTAACTATGCTCACTAAAAAGCTGTTACAGTTAATACGATTAAAGAGGAAAGCTGTTGTGTTGTGTGTTGCCCAAGCCTCTGTCATGCTATGATGGAAAGGTTGTTTTTATTTATTTATCATATTTATATCCCGCACTCATCTCCCACAGAGGGACCCGGGGCGGTGCACAGGAAAATTAAAAATACAAATGTACAAATATATAAAAATACAAAAACTCTTAAAAACCATATTAAACCCAACCCTGCGCTAAAACATAATTAAAACTCCCAAATTAAAACTTTGATCAGCTAATAGTCAGTTCGGTATCGGGTAGTTCATGCCAGGCTGGCTAGATGAAACAAGTGCGTTTTTAAGCGCTGGTGGAACAGGTGGAGGTCCGAGGTGACACGGAGTACGGGAGGTAGGTCGTTCCAGAGGGTTGGGCCCACCACAGAGAAGGCTCTTCCCCTGGGCATCGCCAACCAGCATTGCCCAGCCGACGGCACCCAGAGAAGACCCTCTCTGTGGGAGCGAATCAGTCGTAGGGACGTATGGGGCAGCAGACGGTCTCACAGGTAACTAGGCCCCGTGCCAGTTTAATTGTCATTACTAAATTATTTATATTATTCTGTAAGCATACAGACCAAAATATGGGAGATGTTAGGGGAGACCTTTAATTGATGATTCAAAGACCACTTGTCCAATGTAAAGATAAAGGTTTCCCTTGCACATATGTGCTAGTTGTTCCTAACTCTAAGGGGTGGTGCTCATCTCTGTTTCAAAGCTGAAGAGCCAGCACTGTCCGAAGACATCTCCGTGGTCATGTGGCCAGCATGACTAAACCCCAAAGGCGCACAGAGCATTGTTACCTGTTACACTATTACCAAAGGTAGTTCCTATTTTTCAAACTGCTTTCAAACTGCTAGGTTGGCAGAAGCTGGGGCAAATAATGGGAGCTCACTCTGTTAGGTGGTGCTGGAGATTTGAACTGTTGAACTGCCAACCTTTCTGATTGACAAGCTCAGCATCTTAGCCACTAAGCCATTGCTTCACTTCTTGTCTAGTTTACACAGCCCCAAAAGCCAAAAAACACCAAAAGCTCTCATTTCAGGAATTTAAAAAAGCAAAGGACAAATCAAAAAGAAAAATAAATATTTCAAACATATACAAGGATATCCACAAGCACACACATACATTTCAGCTTTGGTGATCTCAATATATAACACTTAGAAAATGGTGCATTTTCCATCATGAGAAATCAACTCCACTCACTCTTAAACCCATCTAGCTGTGTGAAGTTTTCTTTGTTTATACTGTATGTCCCTATATTTCTTTCTCATAAAACTGAAACAACTGAATGAATTAACCACCAGTTCTTCAAATGTTTTATACTTATCCTAACCAATATTACTGGTTAGATGGAGTCACCCCGTTCGCCTGCTTATTTTCATCTAAATACTGAATAGATATAATATACATATTACTGTGCCATTTTAAAAGGTAGCAGAAAGCAATTTTATTTCTATAAGGAAAACGTACATCTCTTGACATTTAGCTTAAGACACAGGCAATAAGTTCACATTCATGTGACATCACAATTCACAGTGAGACAGACAATTCATTCTTTGTGTCAGTGCAAATTTAATAAAACTTTTGAGTGTAATAAACAAAAATAAAAAGATCAGTGGAAATTCTGAAAGCAGGTCTAAGTAAATATTGCTTTATGGAGTTTATGAAGAAGTCAGGATTGAGGAATAAAAATCTATATTTTTCAATACTAAGTGACATGGGATTTTATTTATATCATTGTTAATAGTTGCCATTAATATTTCATTTTCAAACTGTTCATGAAACAAGTCCAGAAAGAATAAACTGAAAAGATGCTAGTTTTACAGCTATATAGAAATAAAGCATGGTACTAAGGAGAGACATGGACTTGCTGAGATGTATACCTGCCTGAAGGAAGAGACACTGATGCACATAATGTTAATACATGCAGATCATTACAATGCATTTTTCAGATTGGTTCATGATAATTTTTATTTTATACTAGCTATACCCGGCCACGCGTTGCTGTGGCCCAGTCTGGTTAAATGGCCAACCAATCTGTGTGTAGATCTACACCTGCACACATACATACAACCACCATATAACCCCCAACCTATCTATCTACTGTATTTCTCCCCCTCTATCCCTCTACCTACCTACCTCCTGTATTTCTTCCTTTCTCCCTCTACCTACCTACCTACCTACTGTATTTCCCCCTCTCTATCCCTCTACCTACCTACCTACTGTATTTCTCCCTCTCTCTATATTCCTCTACCTACTGTATTCCTTGCTATCTATCTATACACCTACCTACCTATCTATCTACCTACTGTATTTCTCCCTCTCTATCTATCCCCCTATCTATCTACATGCCTACCTACTGTATTTCTCCCTCTCTATCTATCCCTCTACCTACCTACATACCTTATTTCGCCCTCTCTATCTATCCCTCTATCTACCTACCTACTGTAATACAATAATACAATAGCAGAGTTGGAAGGGACCTTGGAGGTCATCTAGTCCAACTCTCTGCCTAGGCAGGAAGCCCTATACCCATGATGGCGAACCTATGGCACGGGTGCCACAGGTGGCACACAGAACCATTTCTTAGGCCCCACGAGGCATTGCGCTGTCAGCTTCAGTGTGTATGTGTGCCCTGGCCAGCGGATTTAGGCCTTCTTTTGAGGCCGATTTTTGCCCTCTGGAGGTGGGGGAAGGCTGTTTTCACCCTCCCCAGGCTCCTATAAAGCCCCTGGAGCCTGGGGAGGACGTAAAAAGCATGCCAAATGCAGGAGGTCATGCACATAGCATTATGGATGGGGCACACCTGTGCACATCGCCCCTGCACTCCCCTGCTTTTGGCACGCGAGCCAAAAAAGGTTAGCCATCACTGCCCTATACCATTTCAGACAAATGGCTATCCAACATCTTCTTGAAGACTTGCAGTGTTGTGGCATTCACAACTTCTGGAGGCAAGCTGTTCCACTGGTTAATTGTTCTAACTGTCAGGAAATAGCTCCTCGTTCTAAGTTGCTTCTCTCCTTGATTAGTTTCCACCCATTGCTTCTTGTTCTGCCCTCAGGTGCTTTGGAGAATAGTTTGACTCCCTCTTCTTTGTGGCAACCCGTGAGATATTGGAAGGCTGCTATCCTGTCTCCCCTAGTCCCTCTTTTATTAAACTGTATTTCTCCCTCTCTCTCTATTCCCCTACCTACCTACATACTGTAATACAATAATACAATAGTAGAGTTGGAAGGGACCTTGGAGGTCATCTAGTCCAACTCCCTGCCTAGGCAGGAAGCCCTATACCATTTCAGACAAATGGCTATCCAACATCTTCTTAAAGACTTCCAGTGTTGGGACATTCACAACTTCTGGAGGCAAGCTGTTACACTGGTTAATTGTTCTAACTGTCAGGAAATTTCTCCTCAGTTGCTTCTCTCCTTGATTAGTGTCCACCCATTGCTTCTTGTTCTGCCCTCAAGTGCTTTGGAGAATAGCTTGACTTCCTCTTCTTTGTGGCAACCCCTGAGATATTGGAACACTGCTATCCTGTCTCCCCTAGTCCCTCTTTTATTAAACTGTATTACCCCCCCTCTCTCTCTATGGGCCACCTGGGAGTTTGCTATCCCAGTGCCTTTTTGGCCCTAAGAGGCCTCCATATGAGGCCTCTTCCAACAATGACAGTTGAAAAACAGTCTGATGGGGAGGGAGGTGAAAACATAATCAGTGGGTACATTTTACATTTGTGTACCTTGCACATGACACACGTGTGCTAGGCACGAAGTGAGTACGTATTCTATTATCGGAAGTCCTTGTGAACATTGTGTGAAGGTTTGGTGTAAATCGGTCCAGTAGTTTTTGAGATTAGTGGATTTGTACAAACTATTTTACATTTTTATTTATATAGATATTTGGGTTTTATCCGTCTTAATTACTTTATAGGCAATTCAAGGAAATGAATATACATAATACTTCTTTCTCCTCCTATTTTACTCACAGCAACTCTTCTATGAAGTGGGTTTGCTGAGAGAGAATAACTCATCCAAAGTTAGCCAGCTGGCTTACTCTTACTGGGATGTGCCTTACAGATAGTTTAGGAGTTACAGCTGGACCATAATTTGAAACTAAGGACATTGTGCTAACTGATTGCCAATACATTTTGGAGGCCAATGTCAGATGCTCGCTTGGTGACCATTTCACTTACTCAATAGAGGCTTAAGTTACAAGTTAACTTAAGTTACGCTGCAAAGCCACCTTTTTCTTGCATTTCTACTCCACGGTTTTAAGTATTTCTCATGCATCTTTAGTAGGTTCCATCTCTTATGTCTCAATTTGACTGTCTATTTGGCTTTTACCCTCATGAGATCTTCAAACTATTTCTTCATGAGGGAACCAAGTGCTGTTTATTTATTTATTAAATGTATAGATGATAATAAGTGTACTTGAATAGAAAACACTTTAAATAAAACAACCAATAAAACAATATAAAATGTGACAACAATCCCACCTCCAAACAATAACAATTTAAAGAAGATAATATATCCACAGTAACTTTGTTTCTATTCTGAAATTGCTTCTGAATATTGTACTTGCAATGAAAAAAAAGAAACTTTGATTTTGTTTTTGTTAACTAGAGAAGATTATTATTATAGAAATGACTTGTATATACTTTTTGTAAAAGCAAAAAGTTGTGGTTGTAACGTTGTTATCTTCTGCTATGCTAAAGAGAGTAGGAAGTTGATGCCTTTTTCTTTCCTTTTCTCCCTTTACACTATTTTCTTTTTCTCCCCCCTCTTCTTAGTTTTCCACTATTTTTTTTATTTTTCTTGTATTTTATATTTTGAAAAACCAATAAAAAATGTTTAAAAAAAAACAAAGAAAACAACTAAAAATAAAACTTACAAAACAAACAACAGCAATTTAAATCTCAAAGGCCATATGGAGGAGCTCTGGCTTTACAATGTTTTTTTAATTGTTTTTAATAGTCAAGGATAGCTGGTTAAAACTATCCGTTATAAAGTAAGAGAATCTCTCTTCTGGGTTGCTGTAGAGCAGAAGTGCATAACTTCCACTGGTTCAAGGTCTACAGAAAACCTGCATGGCTTATTGAGAGGGCTTGAGACCCAATCTTCAAGCACTTCATGTTGCTGAAATTACTTCTCAAAGAAGAAGGGTACTACCAAGACTATGGTCAGGTAAGTGGGCTTGAGTCCAAGCCAAAACATATTTTGAGAAATGTCTCAAACAAGCTGTTCTCCAGTTCACAGAAATGTAAACAGAATAAGTGGGAGAGCACATTCAGACTTGGAAGATTCTGTTACTCTAGCTATTACAATCAGATAGTTCTGAGCTATATGTCATTTATGTCAGGGGTCTCCAACCTTTGCAACTTTAAGTCTGAAGGACTTCAGCTCCCAGACTTTTGGGAGCTGAAGTCCTTCAGACTT
This sequence comes from Rhabdophis nuchalis, assembly GCA_039707465.1. NCBI lineage: Eukaryota > Metazoa > Chordata > Lepidosauria > Squamata > Natricidae > Rhabdophis > Rhabdophis nuchalis. Next base: position 187,731,500 of record CM077645.1, on the reverse strand, counting down.
ATTATTATTGTTTATTATTGTTTAAATTTAAACTTAAAGTTGCAAAGGTTGGAGACTCCTGATTTATGTAATGGACCTGTCTCCAGTCTCCTCTTTGGATGTAAGTTCAGAGGAGGATGAGGATGAGCTGAGTTCTGGCACTTTGAGGAAGAGAATATGGGGACATGAGAAGACTTGGACCAGGGAGTGGAAGGCTCCTGCTCCTTATTGTGATAGCTAGAATAACAGACCCTTTCTTGACCGGGACGCCCTCCGCACAGTCACTCAAGCGCTTGTTACGTCCCGCCTAGACTACTGCAACACTCTCTACATGGGGCTCCCCTTGAGGTGCATCCAGAGGCTCCAGTTAGTACAGAATGCAGCCGCGCGGGGGATTCTGGGAGCATCTCAAAGCTCCCACGTAACACCTCTCCTGCGCGAGCTGCACTGGCTGCCGGTGGCCTTCTGGGTGCGCTTCAAGGTGCTTGTTACCATCTTTAAATCGCTCCATGGCATGGGGCCTAGTTATTTGCAGGACCGTCTCCTGCCACATACCTCCCTCCATCCGATCCGCTCCCATAGGGAGGGGCTCCTAAGGGTACCATCCGCTGGTCAATGCCGGCTAGCGGTGCCCAGGGGGAGGGCCTTCTCAGGTGCTGGGCCATCCCTCTGGAACGACCTACCCCCTGAACTTCGGACTATCATAGACGTTCCCCTCTTTCGCCGCTCACTTAAGACTTATCTTTTCCATCAAGCCGGTCTAGCTTAGCCAATGAGTAAATGTATTTTAGAATTTTAATTGGGATGTTTTAGCACAGGTTTTTAGTTTAATCTATTTTTAGTTATTCTGTATTTATTGTTATTTATCGATTTTAACTCCCTGTGCACTGCCCTGGGTCCATTTCGATGGAGAAGGGCGGTTCTATAAATCGAAATAAATTAAATTAAATTAAAATTCCAAATGTGAATGTGCTCTCCTATTTACTCCATTTGCATTTCTGTGAATTGGAGAACTGGAGAACAGCTTGTTTGGAGTAATTTTGGACTGCATCTTGTGTCTTCGTTGGACTGAGCTTTGTCAACAGCTCCAGTATCACTCCAGTCTTGCTGAGTGTGGCAACTGGGTCTACTCGTTGTGTGGAATATCTTGGAACTTCTGGGGGTTTGAATAAAAACCTTTAAACTCACTAGAAAAATTATTAAAATGTTTATTTGTCTCCTCAGATGGGCATTCCAGCCTAAGTTCAATTGGAGAGGCCTCATCCACAGCACAGTACTTGATTTTCTTACCTAAAATATTTACCAGACATGCATGAACCTACTGGAGCAGGCCTGATCCCCAAATAGCATCCCTCTAAGCCAGGGGTCTGCAAAGTCGGCTCTTTTAAGACTGGTGGACTTCAACTCCCAGAATTCCCCAGCCAGCTATGCTGGCTGGGGAACTCTGGGAGTTGAAGTCCACCAGTCTTAAAAGAGCCGACTTTGCAGACCCCTGCTCTAAGCTATCAGGTTTCTGGGTCAAATATTACTAGATATGGAAATGGGGTTCATTACGGAATCAAGATTATCAGGTTGACGTTGGAACAATATGATGTTTCCTAAACTGTTCCAGTTATTGTAAAGCCTAATCAAAGTTCTATGTTTTTAAAAGTAAAAGCTAAATATGTCAATATTTTGAAGGTGTTAAACTGGATATTTCTAAAAATTAAATAGGTTTTACTTGGCTGTTTCTAAATTTATAGAAAGACTTTTCTGTTTGGCATAGTTATAAAAGCAAATAGAAACTATGAACTGGTTTACTCTTGAGAAGATGATATAAGCAACCATGTTTCATTTTACTTTTGGTTCAAAGTCTACTTGATTTCACTTCATAGTGGATTAACTTAAGCCTGAGTGCCGGTTTACCTATTGCACAAAGTCAGGAACTTACTTCCTGCAACATTTTGAATATTACAAAATGCATCAAATTCAATTTTGTATTCAATTTACAATCGTTATTTCTATTGCAGAAGCAGGGAAAGCTGCCAGTAGGATTTTATGCCTTACATGAAAAAGTATCTTTTTTGGCTTTCAGTGCTAGGCACTTTGGCTTAGATAAGTAAGAAGTGCCATCAGTTATTCTGAAAGCAAAATATCAGTCCTGGTTTATGACAAAATACTGGCTATAGGCAAAATACTAGCTTTTGGAAGCCAGAACGTGACATCTTAAAGGTGATAAAACAGAATAGTGATTATCAGGAGTTAATTCAGAATTGCTAGTTACTAATAAATAGTCATTCTTTTTTCACCCAAATAATTAAATTTCAGATTTGAATGGGAGCTTTGATTGCTTTGAAATTTAGGATTTATGGAGTGCCTGCATGAGACTAAGTAATATAAGGGCTATGAAAACCATGATAGATTAAGGAGAATAATTCAGTATGATGCTCCAAAAAAAAAAAAAGCTGTCCAGACAACTATAGCTTAAGAGCACCAATCCCTTTTCTATGATAATCATTAATAATACAATTCTACCTAAAGGCCAAATCAGTGTCATTATGAAGCTTAAAGATCTGAGAATTCAGAACTTCATTTAAGGTGTTATAATGCTCACATTGTTTTAATCAACACATTTATTCTTTTTAATAAGTGGCACATAGGCTACAGAAACAATTGAATATTATGAATATAAACATCAAGCCTTTTCACATTTATTAAAGACAAAAATAGACAGAAAAAAAGACAGAATCCTATCACCATGGAGCAAAACAGGCAGAATATGGTAGGATATGAGAAGGCATAATTGCATGCTTTGATATTTATGATGAAAGACCTGAGCTGAAAGAAAAATGGCAAAAATGCTATCTTAGCCCTTTATGAAACAAAGAAAACCTGAAGGTCGTGCAATAGTAATTTTCATCATTCCTTCCAAAGCCTTGACAAGCTTTGAAAATTTATATGTAATAGCAGCTAGCTTTTCTAAGTGAAAGTACTTTGAAATCATCTTGGGATAGATGGGTATAAAGGAAAATTTCATTTCTTCAAATGCAACAAAAGCAAAATTATATTCCAGAACACTAAATAGACTGCTTTTTAAATTTTATGTTTTCCTAGAGTGGCAAAGCTATATTTTGTTACATGGTTAAGCTAATTTGTTTGTATATGAAATATATTTCTGTGTCTGTGTCTTGTCTATCTACATTCAATTTTTATTAGAAATGAATATTTACTTAAAATGTAGTCTTATAATATTATAAATAAAAGTCATATAGTTTGATGTGGAATGCCTAAAATATTTCTAGAATAAATGTATCTGGACAGATGTCTTGTTTGCAAAGATTTGTTTTGCTAACCATCAAAAACATGCCTAATTATGAATAGGTTCTGTTTTTAATGCCAATTTTCCTACATACAATTTACTTTTGGCATAGGAAGAAATCTGAAATATAGCAAAGATGCACATGTTCTGTTTGGGCCATATTCCAGTACAGTTACAGTTACAGTTTATGGGATTTGTATACCGCTCCTGTCTCCAGATGGACTCAGGGCGGTGCCCAGGAAATTAAAATACCATGACAATAACAATAAATGCAATACAACAATAACATACAATTAAATTAGAATAACCTGTGCTAAAAATTTAACTAAAAATATTAAAATCTCAGCCAATCCACTAAAAATATTCTCAAATCTAAAATCTAAACTAAAATATGGACTAAAATCTAACTCTAAGCTAGGCCAGCTAGGTGGAAAAAGTGCGTTTTTAATGAGCGGCGAAAAAGGCGAAGGTCCGTGATGGTACGAAGTTCGGGGGGTAGGCCATTCCAGAGGATTGGACCCGCCACAGAGAAGGCCCTTCCTCTGGGCGCCGCCAACCGGCATTGACCCGCTGATGGCACCCTGTGGGAGTGGACCGGTCGAAGGGAAGTATGTGGTAGGAGACGGTCCTGCAAATAACTAGACCCTATGCTATGGAGCGTCTTAAAGATGGTCACCAACACCTTGAAGCGCACCCAGAAGTCTACCGGCAGCCAGTGCAGCTCGCGCAGGAGAGGTGTTACATGGGAGCACCGTGGGGCTCCCAAAATCCTCCACGCGGCCACATTTTGCACCAGCTGGAGCCTCCGGGTGCATCTCTAGGGAAGCCCCATGTAGAGAGCATTGCAGTAGCTACTTACTATTTCCTAAGTGCAGGAATGGAGGGATCATTCTTCCTGCACTCCCAGCCTGTTGCAAATGCATCTTGCATCAATTCAAAGCTTGTTTTCTTACTGAAGCTATTTTAAATGCTTCATATCAGACAATCTCCAATGTTTTTATTCCATTCTAGTAGCAGTTTTTGCTCTGATTGGCTGCAATGCTTGGTATGACATCTCCCCTCCAGTGCTGGATACTGGGATTGTGGGCTATGCCTACTCTCACCTGTCATGACCTGCCCCTTACAAGGTCACACAAAGCCCCTAGAAGCAGAAGTACAATAGCATTAACAAACCAATCCGCAAGCTAGGAGAATGAACTTCCACCTTCATCCTACACCCAAACTATAGATATTCATCATTATCACATACAGTTTGTAGTCTTCCTCCCTCCCTCCCTCCCCCTCTCCCTCTCTCCCTCTCTCCCTCTCCCCCCTCTCTCTAGTTGATCCAGTTATAGTCCATTAAAATAAACAATCCTCAATTTTGGAAACTTATGATCCAATCAACCTGTATTTCTTTATATATATTGACCTCAACCTGTATTTCTTTATATATATTGACCTAAATACTATTCTCCTAAAGTAACTGACAGCGGGGCTATCAGATTGGGGTGCAAAAATCCAGGAAACCACTAGATGTCAGCAAAGAGTTAAAGAATCTGCCTAATCTTTTGTGCCAAATATTGGCTCTCCAGAATTTTGCAGTTTGGATGGCTAGGTCTATAATTCACATTCATCAATTAGAATTATTTTAAAACACTATTGGAAAGAAGAGCTGGCTATACTGCATGTTAGTGTCTCAAGATTTGCCAAAGAAGAAAACTGCTGTGTAGCCAGATGTGAAAAAAAGCAGAACCCATAGAATTGTGACCTTTCTGATGATCACCCAAGTCTGAAAAGTTAATAGTAAAAGAAAAAGATAATATCCTTTTTGAATATAAAATATTGCAGAAGAATAAAGCATGAAATAAATCAGATTTAGACAAAAACATGAGCTGTTCTCTGTTTCTAAGCTTCTCTTTCGTCAGCACAGACCTGCAGTGCTTAACATACTAAACTGTAATCTGTGATGAGTTATGGAAGAATGCAGGTCTGAGTTAATTGTCCATTGCATTAAAAGAAAGGTAACAAAATTTGGATAGAAGAGGATAGGACATGGGAGGGGAGGGTGACTGGGGGTGGGCCAGAGGCAAAAGTGATCAAAGAAAAGACCTTGTGATAAACAATCATTTGATAGTTTTATTTATGGACTTTTAAAAATATAATGTATATTCTATAATATCTGTCTGACCAGTTCAGCATAGAGTAGAAGTGTTGATGCAGTCCAATATTGCACTGGCTTTTTGACAGCTGCAGCATGTTGCTGCTTCACACTTAATCTTAGATACCCAGAGCCTTCTCATCGGTATTTCTTCTGAGCCAGGCCCTATTTTTCTATTATGATAGGTGTAGAATCTTACGTTTTACACTGTTGGAATGCATATCTATTTGTCTATCTCAAAGATAAATTTCTTTTCCAACTAATCCAGTTTTGTCATACAGTGTCTAACATGATGAAATCATGGACTTTATTTTATAGCAACCTAGGCAAACAATTGCCACCAATCAGAATCGAGTCCTGAATGAATTCGGATTAGCATACTCCAGGGATGTCCAAACTTGGGAACTTTAAGATTTGTGGACTTCAACTCCCAGAATTCCCCAGCCAGCATAGTTCCCAAGTTTGGACATCCCTGGCATACTCCAACCTTCAGAATGCATAAGATTGCAATCCTATGCATCCCAAGCAACTATTTAAACATTCATTATGATGTGTTGACCGAGAATAATGGTAGCAGACAAAAAATGAACTCCCCTGATCTTATCTTGGGTCCTATAGTGATAAATATGGTAAGAGAGTCTTATAGATAGCTGTGAAGTTCTACACAGCTGAGTAATATCAAGAAAGCAAGAACTACATAAATTTCAGTAAAATATTTTGCTGAAACTTGAATAGTATAAAATAAATTTCCCACTCTCATTTATAGTGAAATAAAACAATGTATGTTTGAATGACTGAAATGCTTCTTTCCACCTGGTGTAACTGGCATTTATAAGATACTGTAGGCTGTCAACCATCTTGCTTACATCCCTTGATTGTTTCATGTCTGCTCTCACTTCTGCTCCTTTCCTTCTTTTTTTCAAATAACCGACAAAATTTCTTTTACACAGTATAAAATGCAGAAGTTAGCTACCGCAGGATGTAATGGCTGCTGCAAACTTGGATAATTTAAAGTAGACAGATTAGTTTTTGCAATATGTGATTGTTAAGCAGTATTAGAAACTAGTCTATGAAAAGTCTTTGTATAACAGATGACAGAGAAAAACTATGAGAGGAGGAATTTTCTGGGGGGCTTCTTAGGGGATATGATTGACTACTATTAGGAACAGGATGTTGAAAAAGCAGTGCTTTTGTTCTGATCCAAAAAAGGCCATCCTAAAGCCATTAATCTATAGCAGCTTTTGCTATCAACAAGAAGCAAAACCTTTTTTTTTAACTGTTATGAAAATTAATGACAAACGAGGGAATATAATTTTGGTGGAAGTATAAATATGATATTTGTAAGTGATACAAAATTTGGAAATACAATTATAATTAATTAGTCTGATCTTGTACATGTTTAGCTGTAAATATCTCCAAATAATGCAATTTAAGCTTAGCTACTTTATGAAATTGATTGGTATTGTTGATTAAAAAAAACTAAAAAACATCCCCACTACATTACACTAGATATGTGCATGGTTTTGAACACCAGTACCCATTTGTTCTAATTTGAATAATAATATTTTCCATCCAATCAGAATAAAGCTACCAGGCACTGGAATCTATAGCAGAAATGAGACGAATGTTTCTGAATTGTACTGAGGAAGTGGAGTTTTTGACTTTACAGCACATTACCACTGATTTGCAACCAGATATGTGCAGCTGACTGAGGTATGAAACTGTCAAGAATGGTTGTATCCCATGGATTGCTGACTTTATGGATGGAGAAGGATGGGAAAAACATCATGAGGAAGAAAGGAAAAAATAAACTGAAGGGAGAAAGGATGGACCATTAAAAATCAGGATAATTATTTATGCAGGTGTGCACATATGCATATGTTTCAGATAAAGTATTTTACAGTAGCTGGAAGAGTTCTCTTGAATATTTGTAAGGATTCATGGTGATGGCAGAATATTTAACAACATATGCATTAAAATGTTCTTGTAATGAACAAAGAAAACTTTCAGAATGTGAAGATGGTATGCTATTGATCTTCCTGTTCAGTTTAGAAATTAGTTTAATACTATACACAAAACATACATATTATGCATATGTACATAATGCATGCATGCACATTGCACACATTTACATAAGAATCTACAAATTTGAACAAAAATAAAGAAAAATAATTTGAAATCAGAAAATGTTCTCTCCCCCCCCCCTCTCTCTCTCACTCACTCACACACACACACACACAAACCACACACACAAACACACGTAAAGACATACACATTGTGGAGTACTCCTGAGAATTTTTGGTTGTTTACAAACTCAGCATTCAAATGGTTTTTTTTATTAGAAAATTGTCCCAAGCACTAAATAAAATAATTTGTGGAAAGTAATAGGTTTCGATTCTCAAGAGGTTCCACCCTGCAGAGAGATGACCCTTCCTTAAAGCATTCAGTCAGTATGATGATAATGTGAAGCCCCAACTGCTTGAAACAAATAAATAATAAACGAAGATGGTATTTGAGTCCAAGAAAATTCATCTAAGAGGTCAACACCTGCCTCATGTTAGTGAACTTAGTAAGATATGTAGTATGTTTGGAAAGAACAGCTAGAGGTTAGAAGCTCGACCAAATTCTACTCTTCATCTTGCAAGCTCAAAAGTGGCTACTAAGCATGAACCAAACAAAGCACTGATGGATGTTTGTGTGTATGTGTGTGCGTAGTCTAAGCTCTGTTTTCACTCCAGGGGAGTAGAGACTCAGAAAACATAAGAAAGAAAAGTTAGCATTCTTTCTGAGCACCAACCTGCTGCTAAGCTGGTATTTTGTATTGATTTTTCTTGAAGCCTGTAATCTTGAAAGCTTGTAACAGAGGATGAGGTAAATATCATTTTATTTGCTCAAATAGGTTTAGATTAGATTGAGATGAAAAAGATAGGGACAGGCCAAATTAGGAATGAAAGCGGCAATTACAGATTATTGTTTCCAACAGTAAGTAGAGTAGGTTATTTCACTGATGAAAAGAATGGCTGAAGCAATCAGCAAGTTGCCTTTGCTTTTAAAATAATATTCAGAAATCAAAGAATCAGTGAACTCCAGAAAATATATAGAACATTACATATTTGTTAATTTGTATATAACTTTTCCCCCAGAATCCTTCTCTTTCTCAAGATACATGAGTTTAAATTACAGGTAGTCCTTGATTTAGCCCAAAAGTTCTGTTGCTAAGTGAGATATTTGTTAAGTGAGTTTTGTCTCATTTTATGACCTTTCGTGCCATAGTTGTTAAGTTAATCACTGCTATTGTTATGCTAGTACCATGGTTGTTAAGTGAATCTGGTTTCCCCATTGACTTTGCTTGTCAGAATTTCACAAAAGTCGATCACATGATCCCAGGATTCTGCAACCGTCATAAATACAAATCAGTTGCCAAGCATTTGAATTCTGATAATCTGATCATGGGGGATGCTGTACTTAGGGTAGTAAGTGTGAAAATTGGTCATAAGCAGTGGTGGAATTCAGCCAGTTCTCACCACTTTGGGAGAACCAATTGTTAACTTTCTGACCAGTTGGTGAACTGGTTGTTGGAAGAAATCATTAGGGCAGAAAACTGGTTGTTAAATTATTTGAATTCCACCACTGGTCATAAGTTACTTTTTTTGGTGCTGTTGTAACTTTGAACAGTCCTAAATGAATTCTTGTAAGCCAAGGATTACCTGCATAACCATTAAGGATGATATCAGCTGATAGTACTGCACTAGTGCCAGTACTTCTTTTCTATGCATTTTATTAGGCAAAGACTGCATAAAATTCAACCTCAAACAGAAGAATATTGCCAGTTATTTAAAGATATTCCTTCTATAAAATAGATTTAGGAAGGGAAAGAAAGAGTTGGAAAGGAGGGATATGGGTGGAAAAGCTTTGCAACGATGCTGACAAAAAGGCAGAGAATTTAAAAGGCTTAACCATGTCTTATCTCAAAGTCTGTTTTATTTCTTCATCTTTTGAGCACTTCAAACATATGAGCTGTTATTCCATCTTTAGATCAGTAACTTTGAATTGTTCTACCTGTCATTCCACAGTGACTAGCACAGCAAGATGTCATATAGTGATTGTTTGCACTTTCATTCTTTCACATTAAATGGCAATCATCTGGCCTTTTTGATTTGTTTCTTTTATTTAGCCCTGAAGTTTTTACACTAGAATCTCATTAAACCGAACTAGTGTACTCCTGTCAAAAAACTAATGGAAAAAAAGTTTAAAAGAGAAATGTTTCACCTGTATTGTCACTTACTGAAAGAATTGCATTTATCAAGATTTGGACTGTTTACCATTTTTTTTCTTTTGCATCCATTTGGCATGCCTACCTTTCCCCTTGATTTAATGCCTAACGTAACCCCCAAATTTAGAATGATTTGACAAATGAGAAACCAGATTAAAAAAAGGAAGAAGCAAAACTTGTGTACAGTGATAAAGACAGAGATTGTGGCTTATTCAAATATGCCCGGTATTTGACGCATGTTAAAATCATCTGCGCAACATTCTTTTTCTTTTTCCCTGAAAAAAACCCTATCATAATACAGAAAACTTGCTAACCTTATGCCAATCAGAATCAGCCCTTCCATTATGACAGGGTTTCCCAAACTGTGAGGTATACCTCCCTTGTGGAAGTGAAGATAGAGTCCAAGAAAGTTCTGAAGAACCTTTTAGTTTTATATCGTTACAATAAGTCCACCATTCTCTATGTTTCCTTGTGTTGTTTTCATTGTTCATTTGTATTTATTTACGTGTTTGGATTATTAGGTGTGTGCATTAGGATTACACTAAGGGAAGTATGATGTTTAGGAACCCCAGAACAATGGAAAGTGACCCAGATTTTAGAATTCATTGATGCTAGAGGTAAGCCAGAAACATGGCAAAGAACTAGCAAAATAGAGAATGGCAGTTCCTTGACAATAAGCTAACATTCTAGTGGTTTGAGGAAGATTCGGTTGAATTATTTAGCCATCTAGTTAGTCCACTTCAGAAAAAAGAAAGGTAAACATCATGGAACAAATGTCTTTTACTGTTGTTTATGTCAGGCCTGGAAGCCATCTTTTACATTGGGCCTTCAGGCCTGCCACATTTATTGCTGTGGGAACCTGGGAGGGGGGATTATATGGAGTGGGGTAGATAGTCAAAATAACATTTCTTTCTCAGAAAGTCAAGGACACTTTACCTTGCACTTTGAGTGGCGTGACTGGAAGGCATCTCCAGTTGGGATGATACTTGATGGAACCGTGTGATGGTCATGTGGGTGCTGGGAAGGAGCTTGAATTTTTGTTTGGGTGGAGAAAAATTTTCAGATTTGTGCTTTCCCAGATGTGCCAATATGAGATCTCTAATAAAATGGAACTTTGAGGAATATCAAGCCTTGGATTCTTCTTTCGTTAGGGGTGTTACTTGGAACCATGACAGTATAATTTTAAAATTAATGTTAGAATTCTCTAACATTAAAAAAGTGTGAGATTATATGTACAGTGGTATTTCACAGAATCATAATAGAATAGAATAACTAACATATGTTGTGTATATTAATTACATATAAACATATATACACATATAAATACACACACAGTCATTCGCAGCAAGATAGGCAAATTTAATGCATACATAAATAATGAAATCATTGATTATATTTATGTGCTTCCCATCTCACCTAGAGGCAATTAGACTTGATTATTTTCTAAAATAACCAATATACAAATATACAGATACAGAGTGTACAGGACATAAATGAATAGCGATTTTTTTTTATCAGTATAGAATGTCTTGTGCATTTAAAAAAACACTTAGTAATTGTTTGTAAGTCCATCTGGAAATCTATTGGCTTTTATTGACATTTCTCTCAATTACAACATATAGAGTAATCCCTGCATAATTCACATTTAAGACCAAACCAGATTCGGTGCAATTACAATCAATTTGGATGTAATGACATCTGGAAATTTGTCTCTTAGGTTTAGTAATTAGCATCTTAATTAAATAAATTATGCATGCTTAATTAAAGAAACTGGTAGTATCCTGGCTTGTTGCAGCCTGGGGCTGTTGATTTCCTCCTAAATTCCTTTTGCAGCCCAACAGAAAAATGATTGGTTATTCTGTCTATTGGGAATAAAAAAGCTCATGATATATGCAACATCTAAAAATTCTTCTTTTTCTCCCCAAATTACAAGCAGAACTTCTACATGTAGAAATTTGATATACTGCGTGAGGGGCAGAAAAAGTCACACAGGACAGGTTTGTTTAATCTGTGGCACCAAGGAGAATGAGAAATATAGCCATTCAATAAAAATCTTCTTTTATCTTACGCTGCTGCACTGACAGATAAGAGAAATATATCATGTGGATTCTTCTACGGGTTGCAGAAAATAAGATAAGACCCTGCAAAATACTGGCAAATTAATCCCACAGAAATTACTAACCATTTTGTCTAAAAATCCAAAAGCCCGTACGGATAATGTAAAGGTCACCTTTACTATGAATGCTTAGGATTTCCTTGCTAGTTCAGTAGCATACACTATATACTCAAAGTTGATTTAAAAATAATTTCCCCAGTAATCCTGAGTGTGCTTTATAGACATAGCCAAGCCATACCCAGATTCCTCAAAGAATCTGTCCTCACTCACACCATAAAAAATTAGATCACCTTTAGCCTTCACTTCCACCTCTGTTATAAATTACTGTTGGGATCACAGTGATGGCCGAACTGGCAAGCTGAAATAAAACCGTTCTTGGATATGATGCAGAATATCAGTTTGCTGTGATTTGACTTAATGTCCTTAAAAAAACAATGTAATCATGAATATCTTTCTGATCTTGACAGATATACATATTATTTTGCATCTCCAAGGAATATTGGAGAGTAATAATAGTGGCAGTTTTATTTATTATGAGATTATAATGAAGTGCAGTACCATATAGAATAAAACAAAATTTTGGATTTAATAATACATTGCAATAAATTATAACACAATCATATAATATAAGGAGCCTCTAAACAAACACAAACTTGTCACAATTATGAGGTGTGCTTTATACCAGAGCACATGTTTCGGCCATTAGTGGCTTTCCAGGAACTCAAAAACAGCAGAACCTTTCCATATACCTTCCTGCCTTAGTCTTTTATTTCAGGGATCTACTCAAGGTAATATGCATCACAAAGTGTAAGGTGTGGTTTCCAGAATTTTTTTAAAAATTGCCATCAAAATTGTGATTTTTTTTTAAAAAAGAGAAAGGGCTAAAATAATGATAAATATAAATGCTAGCAATATTCAAACACATTGTCAACTTGATACAAGATCATACTATGAGAAAGCTACTTATGTTGTCAGGAATTAATATAGCAATGGCAATAACACGTAGACTTATATACCGCATAATAGTGCTTTTACAGCCCTATCTAAGCGGTTTACACAGTCAGCATATTGCCCCCAACAATCTGGGTCTTCATTTTACCCACCTCGGAAGGATGGAAGGCTGAGTCAACCTTCAGATGGTGAGATTTGAACTGCCGAACTGCAGTCAGCGGAAGTAGCCTGCAGTACTGCACTCTAACCACTGGCCACCTCAACTCTATAAAGAGAAATTAGAAGACAGCTGAGTAAGTAATATTCCTTTTGTGTGATTTTGTCATTTCCCCCCCTCATGGATAAATCAAACTATCCTGGACATCCAATTGGCATTGATCTCAAAGGTATTCAGAATTCATTAGCCTGTTAATAAAGGAATAGCAACAGCAATAGCATTTAGACTTATGCACCACTTCATAGCACTTTATAGCCATCTTGAAGCAGTTTACTGAGTCAGCACATTGCTTTCCCCCCCCCCCCCCAACAATCTGGGTGCTCATTTTACTGACTTCAGAAGGATGGAAAGCTGAGTCAACCTTGAGTCAGTGAGGACTGCTGGCAGTCAGCAGAGTTAGCTTGCTATACTGCAGTCTAACTACTGCACCACCACAGCTGATCAAAGAATTCCTTGCTTGCACCAAGAACATTCTTGGGGGAAAGGTCAAAAAAGTCAAGATATGACTATAACCATATGATTGAAGTCCCAAGCCAGAAGTGGGTTTACACTGGCTTGGACCTGTTGACGGTCTGGGTTGCTGGAACTGGCATTGACCCAGGCCTGCCATACCCCCTAGGCACTGCCATCTTGATTTTCAGTTTTGCACATGAGCAGAACAATTTTCATTGCAGAAATGTATTTTTACCCTTTTCTAACATTTTGCACATGCACAGACCTTTTTAGTTGCAAATGCGCAAGCATGCAGAGCCAAATTTTTTGTGTGCCAAACTGGCAGAAATGCTGGCAGCATCGACCCCTGCCCCCAAACCTTTTAAAAATGTGTTGCAAATGTGACATATGTAAAAAAAGGGGTGGGTCTTTGATAGAATGGTCTGACTCTTGGATGCCTTTTTGACTTTGACTTCTGCTTCTGTCTGACATCATAGTAACATTAGTAGCCTCAAAAATAATATCAGGATTATTTTGTATAGAATCCAAAGTCCAAATGTAAAAAAAGAAGTTAAGCATGTGACTTCCAATTCTCTTTATTTTCAATGGGTTTGTAAATTAAGAAAATCCATTTTGGGATCTGTCTCTTTCATAATAAATATATCACTCCATCGAAACTCAACAACAATTAGGTTGAAATAAAAAAGCTGATTTCTTTTTTTTTAAAAAATACAGTCTCTAACACCGAAGTAGAAACAGCCTTTTCAGTCATCCATCATAATGTCTCTACTTCACAGAGAATAGTTCCTTAAATTAAAGACCCTGGGAGGTTAGTAAATCTGAGTCCTCTCAGAGAAGGGAAGAAAGGCGCTTCCAAGAGAATGCCATGTCAGCAACCTTTACTTCTAAAACAATGAAATAATAGCTGTTATTGAGTTTGTCATGGTGCCACCTGAATTTATCTATTACAACCAGTGGTGGGATTCTAATAATTTAACAACTGGTTCTCTGCCCTTAGGACAGCTAGGTACGCAGGGCTTGGTGGTCATGTGCCTGTGTGGGCGTGGCTAACTCAACATCACTCACATCAATGAGTACTTCATCTTAGCTATTACAGTGCAATAAGGGTTAATGGGAGACACAGTTTCTGTGAGCAGGGCAATAAAGATTAGGCTACAAATAACACCAGAATGTTTCCTTCCTACCTTCCTTACAGGATTAGCATTGTAAAATGGAAAAAAAACCAAAATGAGATTTCTTCCAAATAGGTGCACAACTGGCTGAAACCCATTACTGATTACAACCTATTACACTGATGCTATGGATCTGCATATTTACTACATTGCAAATGTAGCAGCGTCCTTTATATGACAAACCAGACAGAAGTGGCTTTGATTTTCCCTATCCTAGAACAAACTGCATACATTTTATTTTTAATTTAGAAGTCTATTCTTCTGCCAAAATGATCATCCACAAAACTATTTTAGATATGATGGAACCAATGCTACTGTTTTGGCTTCCAGTGCCAATAGTAACAACCTATGGAAAAAATGAGCAGTCTTTTGAGGCCACTGAAATGATGGGAATTTTGAAAGTGTATTGAGGTCTTTTTACAAAATGGATGCCTCAGGAAATAATTAACATTCCTTAAATGGCTGTCATATCCATGACCCATCTACTATGTCACAAAATACTCAGTTTTGCCTTACTTGGAAGTTTACCATACCTTCTTCTCCAGCTCAGATGTTCTCTACCATTCCAACTTATTTTTGGTTTAGCTGGTGGACATAATTCCATTTTATTTTCTTAAGAGGGACTACAAGGCCATTGTGGAGTCAGAAGGGATTCTTATTAATAAAAATAATCTGAGGTGACAATTCCGAGCTATATTAGGGAACTGACATTGAAAAATATTCTATCTGTCCTATAATATGATAGACTAGATAGAGAGGCCTGTTTGCAGTCATACCCACTCAAGAGGCATGAGGGGTCTACAGGACAGATCTTAGTGGTTATCCAACAATGTGAAATAAGCTGCTCGTATAGATGCACTGGTGCCTTTGCTGCTACCCTCCAAAGAACACTGAAGATGCTTTTCCTAAGTGGTCATTTGCCTACTAAACCAGTGGTGATTGAGCAATTGTTTTATTCAAACAGTATTTTAAATGGGGGAATGGGAATTCTGGTTTGGAGAAGTATTTTATTTTATGGTAATATTTTTACTTTGAAAATTGCTTTGAGTAGGTGGTATAAAGATTATGCCAAACTAACATTATCTGAAACAATTTAAAGTCATTTCAAGAGAGATATTCATGAGGATCACATTGCCTACTTACAGAACAAACAGCGTATTGAATTGTCAGTTAATCCAAATATTCCTTATCAGTTTTTGCAGTACATACAGTGAATGACCAAGGAAGTATGCAACTTTTGTATTTCAGCTGAGAGGCAGACGTGAGTGGCTGTTGGGCCTTAAAGGATACAGTAAGCTCATGATGACGAACCTATGGCACGCATGCGACAGGGGGCAAGCGGAGCCATTTGTTAGAACACATGTCAGCTCCTCCAGCTATCTTCTGCCTTTATTTTCAGCTGTTTTTCACCCTCCAGAGGCTTCCCTAAAGCCTCCGGAGGCGAAAAACAACACAACGCGCAAACTGGAAGATTGAGAATGGACTTCCAGTTTGTGCATTGGGCTGTTTTTCTCCTTCCAGCAACAACTTCTGGAGGCAAGTTGTTTCACTTATGAATTGTTCTGTCAGGCAATTGCTCCTCAGTTTTAGGTTGCTTCTATCCTGGATAAGTTTCCATCCATTGCTTCTTGTCCTGCCTTCAAGTGCTTTGGAGAATAGGTTGACACTCCTCTTCTTTGTGGCAGCCCCTTAGGTATTAGAACACTGCAGTGGTGGGATACGACCAGTATGCCCCAATACAGGCATACTGGTGCCTGCTTGGAGCACCAGGTACCATTCTGGTATGGTGTTCTGGAGGGCCCACCCATCCGCCCACTCTGCTTACTGCTATTTTAGCCTATCGGAGCTTTCGCGCACGCGCATGGAACGTATAGCACCTGCATGATGCTCTGCCGAGCAGCTGGAGTGTCATGAGCTGTAAGTACATATGCGCATGCTGCATGCATTCATGTGCTGGACACCAGGCCCTGTTGCAGCATACAAGTTACAACGGCATCCGGAACCCACCACTGGAACACTGCTATCATCTCATACCTAGTCCTTCTTTCCATTAAACTAAACATACCCAATTCCTGCAACCATTTTTTTTGTTTTAGCTTCTAGTCATTAATTATCTTTGCTGTTCTTCTCAGCACTATTTATTTAGTCTCAACATCTTGCCAACATGGCAACAAAAACTGGATGCAGTATTCCAAGTCTGATCTTACCAAGGTATTATAAAATGGTACTAAGAGTTCACGTAATATTGATTAATACAGCCTAGGACTGTGTTGGCTTGTTTTTGGCAGTTGCATCAGATTGCTGACTCATGTTTAAGGGATTGTGGATTAGGACTTCAAAATCATTCTCTCAATTAGTACTTTTGAGCCAGGTACCACCTGCACTATATCTGTGCACTTAGTCTTTCTTATCTAAATGTAGAACCTTACTTTTTCACTGTTGAACCTTTTTGATTAGCATATTAGTAATGCAAGATGCATTTTAAGGCATGCACTTACTTTACTCTATCAATATACTGTAGTAATTTTACTTTAAAAAGGTAAAGAAAAAACTCTACTTGTTATGTTTATACTAAATTCTAACAAAAAGAGAAGCAAGATTAAATCTGTACTGCAGATCTAAAGATGAAAGAACAAATAACTGGCACAAAGCCCTAAAGACCAATTAAGAAGGTTCTTGAATAGCACAGGATTCCATTGGCTTCCTATAGATAAACATATCTTTGGATTTATTATAATTACTTTTAAAGCCAGAGAGGATCCAGAAATGATTTATGAAAACAGTAATAGCTAGGAATGAAATATCAGGATGGGCAGTAAAAAGAAAATACCTTCTACAGGAGTAATTTATGCTCTTGATTATGACAACAGTTATACAACAGTTTGGACATTCCTTGAAACTTAATCAAGTATTTTGCAAGCTAATTGTAAAGTCAAGAGCAGAAGTAGAGAACTGTGTACTAAGTGCTCTACTAACTTGAAAAGGGATGTTGATTACCATCCTTTTTTTAAAAGTAATATTATTTTCAAGGATGCATAAATAGTTCGCAATCATTCCCCCATTCCTATTGTAGTCTACACTACTAACTTCAAATCAGCTGTTTATTATCAAATACTATATTCAGCTTAACAAGGCAAAAAGGGTATAACTCTTAATGTTGTCTGACCGGTATGTTCAGTTGATCGTATAAAATCTTCATGGAACAGCCATCCTAAAAATTGTCCTTGTAATTTTTTTTAATCTAAGGCAAGCTTTTTTAAACAAATCTATTTTCACTGCATATCTAATTGCCTTGTTTTGCTTCATGTCAGGTAAAACTATGATTGAAAGTTCTTTTTGTCACACTGGAAAAGTTAAACAGAATGATCCTAGAAAAATAAATTATTAGAGATATTCCTAAATAATTAGTTTCACAAATCTTGATTAATCATGAATATTTAAAACATTAAATCCTCATTAATGTTAGATTTCTCATATTTGCCTTCCAGTTTTCCACAGAATTATCTTTTTTTCAACCTCAAAAAAGAGCATCTGGGTTCTCATTTTTCTCAAATATACATCTTTTTAGATATATTTTTGATCTATATGCTGTCTTATGAAAGTTAGATTTTAATGCATTTTGGTTCCCCTTCAAGTTTAAAATATTTAAATATAGTTTTAAAAAAAACCTAAATAGTCAAATAGATCCATTTTACCACCTAGTTTAAGTTGGGTATAAGTTGTCTCCTTGTTTATAGAAATGTCTTGCAACTGAATTTTAGCTTTTCCCCAAAGCTAAAATATGGCTGCAGATCATTTTTCATCTTGAAAATAGTGGCAGTGATCACTATCTACTATCATATTTCTTCGGTGATCTGCACCAGAGTGCTATTGCTAGGATATTGCTAACTCCTGCAAGGGAGAGAATTTGAAAAGTATAACAAAACATCATTTTAAAAATCCGGTAAAAATCAATATTATTTAAAAAAATAATAAAAGAACCCCATCTTATAAGTTACTGGAAAGGCACATTAATTGATTGGAAAGCATATCAAGAATATAAGACCTAGATAATGACCAAATTAAAGCTCTACCTACTCCAGTAATCTATTTTAACAGTGGTCAACAAGACAAACATTTGCTGTTAAGAGTAGGCTAATATGTGAATCTTGATTTCCATCAGCTTCCTATTATCTTAACTATACTCTATAAAGTTTTTTCAATAAAATAAAAGTATACAAAACTAAAAATATAAAAAGTAAGAAAAAGAAAAAGAATGAAAAGAAAAAAAACCACACAGTTATGCCTTTCACCTTTATTTCTATCAAACGGTGATTATTATCTTGTTCTTTTCTTCATCTTCTTTGACACATTTAAATCCTCACAATCTTAATCATTCCATTTGTACAACAAATTCCACCACAGCAATTATATTATTTAATTCAGTATGTAAGTTAAACAAATCCTACCCACAATTTATACATATTTCTTTTACTCTGTATTACTATAATATTTACATTTTAATAGAGCAATTGCTAATAACCAAATTTTTCAAGAAATTTTCCTGATATAGTATATGCATATTGTGAACTACCATCTACTACTAGAATAGCTTGTTTCTACT
The DNA here is from genome assembly GCA_039707465.1 of Rhabdophis nuchalis. Lineage (NCBI taxonomy): Eukaryota > Metazoa > Chordata > Lepidosauria > Squamata > Natricidae > Rhabdophis > Rhabdophis nuchalis. The sequence goes on along the minus strand of CM077645.1, from coordinate 187,712,298 downwards.
TAACCCTTCCTGAAAACATTTATACTAGAAGTAGTAAAGTTCATAAAACTAAAGAATTGTAGATCATACATACAGAAATCCAAGCAGAAATCTGAATATTATTTCAGAATGTTGAAATTCATAGTACATTTTGATTTACATACAGATTTTAATATTATACCGTTATTTTACTTCTATTATTGGACTTGTGCCTGCAGTTCTGCAGTTTTCTGTGCAAGATTTTAGAAGTGGTTTGACATTGCCTGTTCCTAGGCACTGAGAGGGTGTGACCAGCCCAGGTTCATCCAACCTAAAGCAGAACTAGAACTCACAGTCTCATGGTTTTTAGTCCAATTACATAACCACTAATCCACTGGATACTGTTTATGAATAATTATACATGATTCTTCATACCTTTATTTTATTTTTCAATCGTAAATGTTCAGGATTACTCTGTTAACCTATTAATGATGATTTTCCTCCATAACCATGATTGGTGGTCTTTCTGCATTTCTGCACTGCAAATATGCCCTGACCATTTTTTTTCTGCCATGTCCTCAAGCTATTGCCTCACCCCAACATCAGATTGTCTTAGGTTGTCCTCAACTATAAATCAGATAAAGTATGTTTTTCTCTCTTAAATCAATAAAATCCTGAGGTAATTACAAAATGAGGTACTTCATCACTTACTATGGTGATGATAAAGTCAAGTGACCTGTTGATAATTGTCTTCCAGCACAGTGTTCCCAAAGAAATAGTATTTTTTCCTTCTTGACTCAGACGGTTCTTCCCTGGAGAAAAAGTGATTAAAATGGGAGAAAGTTAATTGTAGGATAGGCACATTGCTTTTATTCAATGGCAGTCAATAGAGTCTGTGTGGCCAGGAATCAAGAAGAGAGAAAGAAAGAGCAGGGGTGAGAAATAAAGAACTGTGGTAGATGAGCCATAAATGAATGAGAAACAATACAAGGCAGGCAGGCAGGGAGGGAGGGCGGAAGGAGAGATATATCCTAGTCCTTGGCTACAGCAAAGAGTGAATTCTTACTCATGCTACCACTTTGAGTTGAAAGAATGAACCAAAACAATCTCTTTCCCAGAGTGGAGAACAGAGCTTGTGCACGAAGCTGAAAGTGTGTGACAGAGAAATGGTGTTCAAACAAACCGCTTGCCATGCCAGAAGCAGAATTGCTAGTTGTGTGCACAGAATGTTTGTGTGAGTGTGTATTGCAGGTTCCTTCATGATCGCTATCATTTCCTTCTGCTTAGCCTTTATTTATTTGGAGAAAGGGCACAGAAGTTCAGAGATGTCAGACTCTCTTCCTTTCCCACATCATTATAGAGATATTTTCTCTTCAGCTTGTGCTGTTCAGGTTTTGAAAGGCAACAAACCAATTGTTTTCTTTGAGAGCCAGTCTGGTTGAGGGAGTTAAAATATTGGAGAAAGAACAAGGAGACTTGGTTTAAAAACTATCCTCAGCTATGGAAATTCACTAGATGACTTTTGGCCAAACACTTTCTTATATCCCAACGCACTTCATAGAATTGCTGCTGTGGGTCATTTCATTCTTAGAGGAAAGGCATAATATAAATCAAACAAATAAATAAATACCATGGCCTGCAGGACAGTACCATTCACAATAGGTCACAATGGAAGTAGTGTTTTGCCGGTTTCAGGTGTGGCTCATTATAAATAAAGAGAGAGTTCAGGTATTTGCCTCAATGAGCTTTACGTGTTTATTCAGCTGAATAAAGATGGGCCTCTCAGAGAAAAAGGCAACCCTGAACACACTTTGACACTCATATTTATATGTTTGCTACATTGTCCACTTTTCCAACCAAAAGAACTGGCACACTCCACCTAGAGAAGCTGGCAAACTCCAGATAAGATAAAGAAATACATAAATAGTCATCCTCCTCCCTTGGAGGTCTTCCAAGGATATTGAGTGTCATCTCAGAGACATGGGGTGCTTCCTGAGGAAATTTCCATGACTTTGAAGGCCTGCAATTTTGACATTGGCATATATGCTCTCTCAAGACTGTCAATTGAAACATTAGATTCCTGGTCAATAGTAGGATAGGATAAACAATAGTGACAGCTAGTTTTATGCTAGTATACTTTTATTTGGACTCAAGGGTGAGTAGATAGTATTTTAAGTCAGCTGAAGGGAAAAGACATGAGATAGATAAAGTATAGTAGTAACCAGCTTATTGGCTGGATTTCAACCATGAATGACAAATTGTAGCACTATGAACATATCATCTAGATTAGTTGTTGGGTGAGACACTAATTATTTTACATTATTGTTGTTGTGCCTAGGGTATGAGGGTTCCTTCTCTTTATTAGGTTGTTAGGAAAAGCAGGAACAATCTTTTATTTAATATACAGCTTGGAAAGTACAACTTTTAGAAAACTTTATTCTATCTTCTACTCAGTTTGTGGTCTTCTATCTGCCTTGGAATCAAGTGTAGTTTGTCCATGGCTGAATGATGGACAGCAGGGATTAGAGGAATTTCTTCTATGAAAAAAACAATAGAGATATATTTTAAAGGACTTTGATTTCACAAGACACAATGAAAAATTAAACAGAGCTGTTCTGACTGTTGCAATAAGGTTGTACTTAGGAAAAAAAGAGGAGACCAGAGACAATTAAGAGTTTGCCCACCTTAAAGGCCTAATAAGTCCAGCAGGATGAGCATCTTAGAATGAAGGTTGTCAACAATACAAGGGCATACTTTGACTTTGGAAAACCTACTTTTTTTTCTGAGCTGAATCTGACAGTGGCAAAATTCATTATTTCTTCATTTTGCATAGAAAACCAAACAGGTATCTTACCAATTGAAAGAAAACAACTGAAGGGTCTGAAATACTGACAGCAATTGAGGGATATATGATGTATTTGTATAGTATATGACTGGTGAAGTAGTGTAGTCAGGCCAATGCAATCTAGCCCATCTGTTTTCTGCAGCTACAGTTCCAGTTATAGCTGCTTACTGGAAGTAATCTGCCAGATAAAAACAAGGCAAGAATAGGGGGAGAGAAGGATGTGGAAAGAAAATGCAATTTCCCTTTCCATTAGGTTACCTATGGGACTTAGTGGCAAGGAGTAGGGGAAGAGAGACAAATAATGCTCATTTGACAGAGCCATCTAACTACAAAGATCATTGAATTATTTTATGTTCAACCATAGGAATGTATTTATCCAGATACACAATGAAGATGGAAATTAAACAGAAATTCTTTCTAATCTGGAGCCATTCATAAGTTAATGAGGATGGCCTTGTTTATACAGATCATCTTCTGAATAAATTTGTTTAAAAAATTAGTTCAACCATTTTATGCTCTATGATTTTTTTTAAAAAAAAGAATATGCTATTGCTGCTTTAATTGTCACTGCTAAGGTTTAGAGGGATTCTGGAAAAAGTTGAAGAATTTCCCAATGTTTTGGTAGGTAGTTCTAAGGATTGCTTAATTAGTCATTAACAATAGGAGGAAACCAAAGCTGCCAACATGATTGATATCAATCTTTGTTTGCCTACTCCTGCTAGCTCTTTACTGAGATGAAGCAATACAGGTACTCCATGATTAACTACTCCAATTGTGACCAGCAATTCTGTTGCTAAGCAATGTGGCCATTAAGCAAGACATTGCATGACCATGGTGAACTTACAAACTCACCTCTATTGTGGTCATGAATCAATTAGTCCATCAACAACAAAGAATGGTCATCCAATATTCAAATGAAATTTTTTGACTGAGTGTGATTAAATAACAAATAAATAGTAAAAATACCTCCTGTTAGAAATTTTAAAAATCTATATGCCTCTTAAAAGTCATGGTCAGCATATATGTTCCTCAAATATTTCTCAATGAGCAGTAAGCAGATATTAATTCTCTGCATCTTTTATATAAAAATCTATTTCTGGGATGAATCAGAATATGGTAACAAGGGAAATTTCTCCTTGATTGCTTTATTAGTCTTATCAATCCATGGAAACCTTCTTCAGTAATAGGTAGGAGAAAAATACATTGCATTTCTTGAATTGTTGTACAGGTTGCAAGGACGTTCTGCTACATCTTTAGGCTAACAAACCTTCCCTTTCCTGGAAGTAAATGTATATTTAAAAACCCATCTCTCTGGCCAATGGTTTCCTACCCATCCTCCAAGCTTTCCTCAGATCTGTCCTTCCAGCTTTTCTTAACAAATCTCAGTATTCCCTTCAGAATATAGGAAGGAGATGCTGTGATTTGGCAGTCTTAATAGCTGCCATCACATCCAGCTATGATATCCTGAGGTGAAGGATAAGATGGTGTCTCCCTTAATGTAACGGAAAAAGATAATTGGGTCCTCAATATTTCCCACACTTTCAGTATTAGAGTGAGATGCTAACTTTGGCATAATTAGGGGGAGCAAGACATTTAGGGTGTGAGGCAAAGAGCTCTTTCTTTTAAGTTATGCTGCTGGTCTTTATCTTCCAGTCTCTGTCATAAGAAGCAGTTTCTCCATCTAATGGCACTTTTAGACAATTATTTTATCTAGGTTTTCATCATAGTAATGTCCTGTCAGATATCCTGCTCTTCTTTAACGTGACTAAAAGACTTCAATTAAAATATTGTGAATTCTAACTCTATAGAAGTTGGTGGGAGCTGGCTATATTACGAGGAGATTGTAGTGCATAAAATGCATTGCTTCCATATTCTGCCCACTGTGCTTTTGGGAAGCCTGTAATGTGAAGGTGAAAGCATTCAGTTGCAATTTGTCCCAACAGATGAAAATCAGAATATACTGCCTCTGCAGATGGAGGCCTCATCTAACAATTTAGGTATAAGAAATCAAGTGGAGACAAATAACTGGTTCACATGTGGAATTCTGTTATATACAGCTTCATAGCCCTCCGCTGCCTATAGTTTAGTCTTCAGTGTATAGTATCGTTCCCAAGCAATATATTTAAGCAATATTATTGGAAAGGATCAGACAAGACAACAAAGTTTGTTTGTTTTTTAAAAGAGAAGGCAATAAACCCAACTAAAGCCTATTTAAACCAGTCCCTTAAGTTGCTGTTTTTGTTATTGCCATCCTGAAATTTACTTTATGTTGCTTCCATCCAGGAAAGCTTTTCACCAGAAAAACAAGCTGTATTGAATTATCTGTTAAAAAATCTCTGCAAGATTACACAGATGTGTAAAGATTTTCTCAAAGGCAAAAAACAAAACAAAAAACCTAAGTGCCCCACTATCAGAAGCTCCCTAAATTGTATCAAAACTCAGTTTATATTCCCACAGATGTCTAACAAGCTGCGTATATGGTCTTGGATTATAGACTGGGAAAAATCAATAACTCGCTGTCTCAAAGGCACCAATATAGATTATGAATCACAGCCAGGAAGTTGTCAGTGATCTCAGCTGCCAACAGTGCTTCGGTAAAGATATTTGCTATTTCATATTCTTTTAATATGGAGCTTTTTTATATGAAACAGAACATTTTGATCCTTCCCTCAACTCCCCCAAAAAGGTATCAGGACTTTTTAAGGGAGTAGATAACAAAAGAGTGAGCACATTTTTTTTAAAGAGGGAAGTCTTTTCATCAACAGAAATGCCAAACAGCTTTTCTCTGCTTATTTAGTACACACTGGTTATACTTAGTGAGACTGATCAATATGTAATTGAGTTATATCACTCCTATGTCAGTAGCAAGGAATCAAAAGGTTACACAATGCCAGAAAAAGGAAGCAACAGCAAGACTTTTTTGTTTCTACTTGGATTTTTCGCCCCTGGAAACAACTGTATTTTGGCAATGTGCCACAAGCATGGCATGCTTAACACAGTATCAAAGGATTTGTTTTTGTTTTAACTTGTTTGTTGGCTCTAATAACTATCATAATGACATATTATCTCTTCTTTCAACCTCATTCAAATAAACACTGTGCAAGAAATCCAACGTGTACATGATACATTTTGTGCAGGATTGATATCCAATGTATTTTTCTTATTTTATCTATTTATTTCTGCCCCACTTCTTATCCAGGAGCTCAACTGAATAAAGTATATCCAATGTGCTTTTGCACTCTCATGCTACTTTTATAAATAAAGTTGTCTTATGCTGATCAGAGGTGGTTCAGCTTGTCATCTGGGTGCATGTGAGCACTGGTCTTCACCTAGCTCGTGCCCACCCAGCAGTTCATGAAAATGTGAGTAGATAAATAAATACTACTTTGATGGGAAGGAAACCACCCTCCACAATATCAAGCTGATCACATAACTGCCGAAATGTCCTCAGACAGCATCAACTCATAGCCTTGAAATGGACATGAGCACTACCCGCTGTAGTCGGCAACAATTAGCAGAGTAAAATCCACATGGACTCCTTTCCTTCCTTTCCATACTGATCAGAACATAAATCTATGTTAATTAGAGTTTCCAAGTGTCAGGCACAAAGAATCAGGACTATATGTTAAGTTGCAATTCAGAAGATTTATTGTCTAAGTCTATACACAAGAATATATTTCTCTAAAGTTCAATACCAAATTGGTGCCAGATGAGAATCAACAGAATTCAAGAGGGGTAGGATAATTTGTGGCAATGTAAGGATTCTAGGCTGATGACTAGAGCTCCACCTCCCAATTTTGCCTGCTCTTTTCCTATATCAGCTATGATTTCTACAGGACATCTTGTTTAAATAGAGTTGGATCTGAGATAGTGGTCAATGGGTGGCCATGGAAAGCTCACACATGTAGAGTGATATTAAATTATTGTGATTTGTTCTTGAAAACTTAGCACAGCACTAATAAATTGTCATTATAGTAGTTATTGTCAGTCAATTTTTCATCCATTTCAAACACCATTCAACTTTGTGATTGTCACAATATTGCATATTATAACAAAAATCATTGAATAAATAGGCAGCTTTGATCTGTCTTGTATCTTTATAAAATGTTCTTAGTGCTCACACTAAAAAAATATCCCATTGTGGATGACACCATACACATTATATCTGTGCAAAATGTGCAAAATGTAGAGTAGTGGGGAAATGATATTTTTAAATCATGAACATTTCTTATATTCTCTGCAAGAAACTACTGCACAATGCAATATTAAAGTTACAGCTTTGCTCACCCAAAATATTAATGAACAATTGATGAGTAATGCATAGAGGATGCCATAAAAGAAAACATGCTTTTTAAGAAGAGCAATATAAAGAAAATGAAACTATTATAATTTAAAAGTAACTGCAACCAAAGAGAGATCCTGAAAAAAATCAAGAGAGAATTGATTAAGAAATTCCTCTTTTTGTGTATTATTATGGTTGGTTGCACAATCAGCCAGATGTTAGACTGGGTTTGTCATTTTTATCCACCTATCAAGCCCTCAAGGGTCTGGGATAGGCAGATGTTATTGTCTGATAGTGTTAAAGATATCATTCCAGGATTCATTCTAAATAATATTATTTATTATAGATGGTCACACGGTCAGTCAGATATTTCTACTTAATATTATTATTGATGACGATGAAGCAGAGTGCCTAATGAAGATGGTAGCCTTGCTCTGTCTCACCATAGATTTGATAAGGCATCCAAATCAAGAATGCCAATGGCCCATCACCCTCAGCTATCCTCGGTGCACAGGGGGGCACTAATGGTGATGCAGTTCAGCTGAATTGCTTTCCCAATGAGCTGACAGACTAGGTGTCTGGAAGTTCTTTGCTTTGACTGTCAGTTCACTGAAGAATTACTCTCTAGAGTAGGCAGTGCAGCACACACATCTGCCATGTTCATAATAGAGAGGAAATTCTGCTGCCTAGAGAAATTGCAGTCAGTTCATTCCAGGCTGATCACAGTTGTTGATATTGCTGCTGCTCTTGTTATGACTTTAAAGGAAAGGGGGTGGCACCAGGAGGTCTTCGCATGATTTAGTACTTTCTTCCTCCTAAACAAAAATCTCTGACTTATCTATCTAATGATTTCTCTATTTTCATGATATTCAAAAAAATATTCCCTTAAACTCAGAGGCACAGTCATAGTTAAAATAATTGGGAAATAAATGAAGAGCATTCTGCAGCATTTTACAGAAGGATCTACAGAAGCATTCTACAGAAGGATCTAGACAAACTTGAACATTGGGCACTATCTAATAAAATGAAATTCAATTGTGAAAAAAGTAAGGTCCTACATATAGGCAAGAAAAACAAAATGCACAAGTATAGTATAGGTGGTACCTTGCTCAATAGTAGCAACTGTGAGAGGGATCTAGGAATCTTAGTGGACAACCATTTAAATATGAGCCAGCAGTGTGCAGCAGCTGCCAAAAAAGCCAACACAGTTCTAGGCTGCATAAACAGAGGGATAGAATCTAGATCACGTGAAGTGTTAATGCCACTGTATAGTGGCTTGGTAAGGCCACACTTGGAATACTGCATACAGTTTTGGTCACCACGATGTAGAAAAGACGTGGATCCTCTGGAAAGAGTGCAGAGAAGAGCAACAAAGATGATTAGGGGACTGGAGGCTAAAACATATGAAGAACGGTTGCAGGAGCTGGGTATGTCTAGTTTGATGAAGAGAAGGACCAGGGGAGACATGATAGCAGTGTTCTGATATCTCAGAGGGTGCCACAAAGAAGAGGGAGTCAAACTATTCTCCAAGGCACCTGGGGGCAGGACAAGAAGCAATGGGTGGAAACTAATCAAGGAGAGAAGCAACTCAGAACTAAGGAGAAATTTCCTGACAGTTAGAACAATTAACCTCTGGAACAGCTTGCCTCCAGAAGTTGTGAATGCCCCAACCCTGGAAGTCTTTAAAAAGATGTTAGATAGCCATTTGTCTGAAATGGTATAAGGTTCCTGTCCATGCAGGGGGTTGGACTAGAAGACCTACAAGGTCCCTTCCAACTCTGCTATTGTATTGTATTAGAGCCTTAGAGTTATTTGCATCTCCGTCTTTTTGAATTGGAATTATATCATGCTTCTTAAAGTGTATAACTATAACAATAGGATGAGCTGATGCAAATTAAGAAAAAGTTCCTGTATCTTCAACAGCTGTGTGAAATAGGGAGTTAAAATGTCTATGGTATTTGGTACATCTTCATGACAGCCACAGCTGCCAACATGTTCTCTTCTGCACAATTATTTAAAAAAATAGCAGCCTCATCATAATTTCCAAGTGTCAACCATCTTCTACATAATATAGTCAATGCTAGTTCTTAAAAATCAGAGTATAGTTCTTCCCCGTTCTCTTTGTCTTCCCTGTAACTTCAATTCTATAACTTTCTTCCCAAATGCTTCTACAATTTAAAAAATCCTCAGATATTTGCTGATAAGTTTGATATGGCATCTTCACAAATTAATGAATGACATTTCTGTATTAATTTTCATCATATGCAGGTTTTAAACAGCTTTAAACATTAAGATGAAAACATTCAAATATATTAAGGGTCACTTTTATGGCTATAAAGGACGCCCTGGGTCCTAACAAGGAGAAGGGCGGGGTATAAATTTAATAAAATAAAATAAAAATAAATATATTTCCAGGTCACTTACAATTCTGATGTTTGTTTAGAAATCAATCTGAAATTTGTCTTACCCTGATTCAAACCGTTAGTCCATTTAGCTTGATGCTATTAACACTGACTGGTTTTACATTTTCCAGAGGTTTCAGGAAGAATTCTTTTCCAGATACATATGAAAACAAAACATTTGCAAAGATTTTAAGTACTTTTAAATATTTTAAGTAATTATAAAATATCATAATTATTATTGATAACCTAGTATTTAAAGTCATGTATTGAGAATAAGAACAGAAGGACGGTGGTTCAGTGGCTAAAATGCTGAGCTTGTCAATGAGAAAGGTCGGCAGTTTGGCAGTTTGAAGTTCTAGCGCTGCATAATGGAGTGAACTTCCGTTACTTGTACCAGCTTTTGCCAACCTAGCAGTTCCAAAGCACGTTAAAAAAAAAGCAAGCAGGAAAATAGGGACCACCTTTGCTGGGAAGGTAACAGCATTCTGCTAGCCACATGACAATGGAGCTCTCTTCGGACGGCGCTGGCTCTTTGGCGTTGAAACGGAGATGGGCACTGCCCTAGTCAGGAACAACTAGCACATATGTGAGGGGAACCTTTACCTTATTGAGAATAAAAGATATTTTTAAAATCACCATTGGATTATAATCTATATTCATATATCCAAGAACATGATATTTAATGTGGAAAAAAGCAAGGTTTTACACCTAGGCAGGAAAAACCAAAGGTACACATTAGATGGTTGTACAAGTAGACCTTCAAGTTCCAGCTCTATTCTGATTGATTGATTAATTCACTGCACAATTTTGTTTTTTCAATCCCGCCTTTATTATTTTTATGAATACCTTAAGGCAGCAAATATACTTAATACTGGTTCTTATTTTCCTAGAAACTATTGAAATGTTAAGAATAAAAGTGAACAAACTGAATATTTGTATATATATACACACACACACACATACATATATAGATTATACATATACCGTATATAAAATTTATATTAAAAAACATCTGCAGAAATTCAGCATACTGGACCTAAATTGCATTTACTGTCTGAGTGTTACAAGGATGAGGCAGTTTTATGTTCTAAAAATGGCAAAAAAAGAGTCCAGAATGATCCTCATTTCAACATTTGGTATGCTTGAAAAAAAAGTGGAAAAGCACATGTTCATTAATGTATTTATTTATTTATTTATTTATTTATTTATTTATTCATAACATTTATTTAGCTGCTCATCTTCTACCATGTTAAATCAAGTTTTGAGCAGTTTGTAATCAACAGATATGGCTTTATTATTATCCTGAACAGTCTTGCTTTGTGATTTACCCATGATGGACCTATTAAAGTGATTGTACATTCTCCATATCAAGTGACTAAATTTGTATGGGTAATAGTAAAAATATAATGAAATATTATTCTGTGTCTGTTATTTGTTTAGAATAGATAATAACAGAGTTGGAAGGGACCTTAAATGTCTTCTAATCCAACTCACTGCTTAGGCAGGAAACACTACACCACTTCGGACAAATGTATATCCAACATCTTCTTTAAAAAGTCCAGTGTTGGAGCATTCACAACTTCTGGAGGCAAGTTGTTCCACTGACTAATTGTTCTGTTAGGAAATTTCTCCTTAGTTCTAAGTTTCTTCTCTCCTTGATTACTTTCCACCCATTGCTTCTTGTCCTACCCTCAGGTGCTTTGGATAATAGTTTAATTTAATTTAATTTAATTTATTTAGATTTTTATACTGCCCCCTCTCCGGGCAGGACTCGGGACGGTGCACAGCAGGTAAAATACAAATAGTACATACATCTCAATAAATACATTCAACCACTAAAAGCCAAATTAAATTAATAACTTTCACTTCCTCTTCTTTGTGGCAGCCCATGAAATATCAGAACACTGCTATCATATCACCCCTAGTCCTTCTTTTCATTAAACTAGACATACCCAGTTCCTGCAACCGTTCTTTATATGTTTAGAGCCTCCAGTCCCCTAATCATCATTGTTGCTGTTCTCTGCACTCTTTATAAAGTCTCAACATTTTTTTTACATCGTGGCAACCAAAACTGAATGCAATATTCCAAGTGTGGTCTTACCAAGGCATTATAAAGTGGTATTAAGACATCTTGATTCTATCACCCTGTTTATGCAGCCTAGAACTGTGTTGGATTTTTTTGGCACCTGCTGCACACTGCTGGCTCATATTTAAATGATTGTCCACTAGGATTCCAAGATCCCTCTCACAATTACTACTATTGAACAGGGTACCACATATACAGTACCTGTGCATTTTGTTTTTCTTGCCTAAATGTAGAACCTTACTTTTTCCATCATTAAATTTCATTTTGTTAGAAAGCGCCCAATGTTCAAGTCTGTCAAGATCCTTCTGTATCTTAAGCCTATCTTCTGGCTAGTCCTGCCAGCTTGATTTGCCAGCCACTGTATAGTGCCTTGGTAAGGCCACACTTGGAATACTGCATACAGTTTTGGTCGCCACGATGTAGAAAAGACGTGGAGACTCTGGAAAGAGTGCAAAGAAGAGCAACCAAGATGATTAGAGGACTGGAGACTAAGACATATGAAGAACGGCTGCAGGAGCTGGGTATGTCTAGTTTGATGAAGAGAAGGACCAGGGGAGACACGATAGCAGTGTTCCGATATCTCAGAGGGTGCCACAAAGAAGAGGGAGTCAAACTTTTCTCCAAGGCACCTGGGGGCAGGACAAGGAGCAATGGGTGGAAACTAACCAAGGAGAGAAGCAACTTAGAACTAAGGAGAAATTTCCTAACAGTAAGAACAATTAACCTCTGGAACAGCTTGCCTCCAGCAGTTGTGAATGCCCCAACCCTGGAAGTCTTTAAAAAGATGTTAGACAGCCATTTGTCTGAAATGGTATAAGGTTCCTGCCCATGCAGGGGGTTGGACTAGAAGACCTACAAGGTCCGTTCCAACTCTGCTATTGTATTGTATTGTATTGTATTTCATACTTTCCTCCATGTAGATGCATTTCCATTGAGGACTACATGTTGAGTGTGGTTGGTCAGCTAAACTAAAATAAAAGAACCACTACAATTTTTTAAAACCAAAATCTACAAGTATTACAACCCACAAGTATTATAACATTTATTTTTTTAAAAGTAAATTTATTTTTAGGATGCTTCAGTAAACCTAAACACATATTGCATCTGTATATAGATACAAATATTCACTGAGGAAGTCATCTCAAACTACAGACATTTTCTAGATGCCTTTAAAAATCTATCAAAAAACAAAAAACAAAAATAGTACCATAGATTTTTTAAAAGAAACTAAGAATTCTATTATCATATATAGACACATGCATTCATAACATATTTCTTTAGCCATCATTCTCAGATAATTTTTTTATAAAGCTGCGTATAATCTGGAAAGTTGCATTTAAAAAGTCTATGTTTTAAAAGCCATGAAATTTAGAAGAAATATGCATTTAAAAATGCATATATTAGGGCGTGTTGTATATGAAAACAAAAAAAGATTTTGGAGGAACCACACCCATGTAATTATGTATTATTATAATATCATAACAATAACAGAACAGAACAGCAAATAGTATTGAGTAGATTTAGACTGATCCTCACATCATTTATCACAAATGCTACAGGTCTTGTGTCTTGGTAAATATCAATATAAATTAACCTAACTGTTATATTGGTAGGCTTAAAAGTAAATTTCAGGAGCAGTGCAAATTTTCTTCTATGTTTAAGGATATTTTGATGCTGTTCTTGAGCATACAAAACTGTAACAAAAGGCACTTAATTTGTATATTTTCAAAGAAAAAATATTGTAAAAAGAATACATTTAAGGGCAAAGAGCATTCAAAAAGCAAATATAAATATGTAACTTCTTCACAACTACCTAGTTTTCCAACAGTTGCTAGCTACAGCAATGATTTACAACACAATAAATGTGTCCTATAAATCTGATTGTGTGCATGAAAAATTATTCTAAAAATATCAGTGAGTTTGTGCTACTTATGGAGCCCTTGATATAGCTTTAGCTTCATGAACTGAATGTTCATGGCATATCCTCATCTTAGCTTCAAAGTGACAAATTCCATCAAAAAGCAGAAAACTATTTTGATCCCCAGCTATTGCTATGTACATTTTTCCAACTCTTGCCACTATGTCTCCCCTCTCCCCTCAGCTTTTGACAATATTATCCTTTACATATTCCCATTGGTTTTAGCTGTAATATTTAAAAGATGCTGGATGGGTATCTAACATAGATTGACTTTTCTCTAATATACTTATTTTCTTGCATTGCTTCCCCTAATATATGTATTTCTGTTTCAATTTTTGCAATTGTGAAAAATTTTGTTAGAATAACTTTTGGAATATACACGTGCTTCCAAAAACTATTATTGATTGAGTAAATTTATATAAATATTTGGACCCAATAATATCTCTATGTACTTGTTTAGATGGTCAATAGTACTTATGTACTGTTTTAATGCCTATGGAGATAAAGAATGTCAATGCTGCTTATAAATGAGATATTTAGTCCCATGCAGATTGATTCTTCCTTAACTTTATAAAGTCATTATCAGTCAAGTAAGCTAATTATTGGATCATCTCTGCTAGTTTCTATCTATATTACTAAAGTCCCTACGTAATAATAGATAAATACTGGCTTAATAGAGCCAAACAAGTCACAGCAATTTTCTAGCATAATGCAACAGCAACTGCCATCACTAGTATTTCCCTCATCTTGTTACCATTAAAATTGTTATTGATTTATTGAACATTTTCATAGCCAATGGACCGGCTTCTGGAGCATTCAAATACAATTTGTACAGTCACACTTACACTAATGCCCAGAAGACTGTAGGGTGAAAATCTGACAGATGCAGTCAGTTCCTTTTACCAGTTTGGTTTACTTTCCACAAATGTATATTGGACAATTCCAAGCAATATCACATTTCAGCAGCAAGAGAAACTATTCCTCTCTATTTTGCATTGATCAATCCATGATAACGTTATTTTCAATTCTGGGCATCACATTTTGAAAGAATACTTACAAACTGAAGTATGTCTAGAGAAAAATAGCCAAGAGAGCAGAAGAAGGGCCTGGAACACAGAAGGGAGTGATAAGTATGAGAAGAAAAGTCTATAACGAGACAGAATAGTTTTAAATATCTCAATAGCTGCCATAATTGTATGGGAATAGATTTGTTCTATATTTTTGCATAAGACAATAGCAATAGCACTTAGACTTATGTACCACCCCATAGGTCTTTATAGCTCTGGGTGGTTTACAAAGTCAGTATATTGCCATAACAATTTGGATCCTCATTTTACCAACTTTGGAAAGATGGAAGGCTGAATCAACCTTGAGCCCTGACAAAAAATAATGAATTTAATTTACAGGGAAACAGATTTACCTTGGCATCAGAAAGAATATACTAATGGTAAGAAATCTATAGAAGGCTCTGAACCTGGGACACGTAGAAGGAAAGAGAACATCCAACAGCAAGGTGGGTGGATTGAATTAGAGTGACGATGGGTACACTGTTGGGAAACTTGAAAGAATAGGTTAAGGAAAGATTGCCATAAAGAAAAGCTCTCTATGTTGTATAGGAGTAAAAGAAATAACAATGGTAATAATCAGTCACTCAATCAATGGTAAGGACTGTTCAACAATGGAACATTTCATTATTGCTGGGTTTAAGTAAAGGCTGAATGGTCATCAGGGACAATCTAAGAGTATTTTTTTGCATGGAAAGGCATATAGGTTGCTAAAGTCCCTCTCAATATGCTGTACACTATGTCTCTAATACTGTATATTTGTACTCAGTATCTTCAATAATAATATATTCCATGTAAAAGTACTGTGTGTATATGGTTGGTAAATTGTTTGCCTTTGGAAAATTGAATTTGCATTTCCTTGGGAATGGTCTGGGTTTCTATCATTTTAAAACATGCTGGAGTTCTCCAGATATGTGTTGTTCAATGCCAAGACTTTCTCTGTCAGTAGGGCTATTGCTAGAACTTCTGATGTTGAGAGTATCATTTTGCAAAGGATGCTTTCAAGTATCTTTTAAGATAGCAATAGCAGGCTTATATACCACACTATAATGCTTTACAGCACTCTCTGAATGGTTTACAGCTGTTAGCATATTGTGCTCAATAATATGGCTCCTCATTTTACTGACTTCAGAAGGATGGAAGAAGATGCTATACTACTCCCACGTAACACCTCTCCTGCGTGAGCTGCACTGGCTGCCTGTGGTCTTCCGGGTGCGCTTCAAGGTTGTAGTTACCATCTTCAAAGCGCTCCATGGCTCGGGTCCTGGTTACTTGAGAGACCGCCTCCTACCACATTCCTCCCTTCGACCTGTCCGCTCTCACAGAGTTGGCCTTCTCAGGGTGCTGTCAGCCGGTCAATGCCGACTGGCGACCCCAGTGGGAGAGCCTTCTCTGTGGCGGGTCCGACACTCTGGAATGACCTCCCCCCCGATATCCGTACCATCACGGATCTACGTTTCTTCCGTCGGATGGTAAAAGCTCATTTCTTTCGTCTTGCCGGCCTGACATAGATTAGGGACTTTTAATTCGTTATTTATGTTTTTAACTATTTATTCAATTTTAGCACAGTCTTATTGATTTAATTGTTTTTTAAATTTTGTATATTGTACAGAGTTGGCACCCTGAGAAGGCCAACTCTGTGAGAGCGGACAGGTTTTTATCTTTCTGTGCACCTCCCTGAGTCCCTTTTGGTGAAAAGGGCGGTATATAAATTGAAAATAAAGTAAAGTAAATAAACTACTGTATTTGTGTATGTACTTTGAGGCCTTTGAACTATAGTGCTGGAGAAGACTCCTGTGAGTCCCTTGGACTGCAAGGCGATCAAACTGATCAGTCCTAGAAGAGATCAACCCTGACTGTTCTTTAGAAGGCCAGATCCTGATAAGTCTCAAATATTTTGGCCAGGAAGGACTCACTGGAGAAGAACCTAATGCTGGGAAAGACTGAGGGTAAGAGAAGAAGGGGACAACAGAAAATGATGTGGATGGAGTCATTGAAGCAGTAGGCATGAGCTTAAATGGATTGTTGAGGATGATAGAGGACAGAAAGGCCTGGAGGAATGTTGTCCATGAGGCTGCAATGCATCAGACATGACTTTTCAACTAACAACAAAATAGTTATACCTCTATTATTGCAAAAATAATTATGGTTGAGCCCCAACCAGAAAGATTTTAAAACCAGAGATCTTTCCTGAAAAGATCCTAAGAACCTGCACATGTGCAATGTATATTTACTTATGACTGCTTAAAAGTACTTAAAGTGTCAATGAACATAAACAAAAATTAAAATCAGAGACAATGGTGACAATCTGAACATGGATTAATCCAAATATTTTTCCAGTGTATGAATTCTGTATTCTTTAATAAATAAATATATATTTCTGCTTTAAAATCCTATTGAATTTAACTGTCTTAGTCCCAGCAAAATATGCATGAGATTATGGCCTTATAGTTTATATTAATGAAGGTTCAAAATAAAACAAATAAAAAATAAGCATGCCTCACTCTTTATCAGTGTAGAAAGGCATACCATCATTGATATGGTAACATCTACAGTAGATGCTCATGGCACAGAGCTGAAAAAACACACCACATGCATTCATGAAAAGATAAAGCATTAACCAGATTGATGGAATCAGCAGTACAGGATGTTAGACTACTTTCAAGGGACTCAAGCAGGAAACAGGTTAAGACAATGGCAACAGCAGCTTTCCTGATAGTTTCTGCAGAGCAAAGACATTAAGGAAGTAATATTTGTAGCTCAAATGAGAACAAGAAGTCTCGGGATTCTCTGCAGAGCTGCAGAGCTGCTGATTAAGAATGATCCTGTTCAAGATTTCTCTCTTTTTTGAGATAGGATAGGCGAGTGGAGGGTAAGCTACCACTAGCCCTAAAAACAACATCATCATTACCAAGTCCTAAACTTGTGAAATAATATTATTCCCCCATTAATTCTGCATTTAATTTTTTTCCATTTCAAATAAAGAATATTTACTTACATACAACTTGAAATGAATTGAGTGGGCTTCGTTTTACAGATTTTGTCTATAGAAACAGATCACAGGCAAGTTTATTATGAATCTATGTGTGGAACTGAAAATGTGTTCTTGTAAATTTATTTTATTTTATTTTATTAAATTTATATCCCGCCCTTCTCCAAACGGACCCAATGAATTGGACTAAATGAATTGGACTATAGGCAGTGCATATGAGCCTAAGTGGAATTATTTTTAAAACTATTTCAATAAATGAGTATTCAGAATTTCATCACCAACTCATGTTAACTCTATGCATGAGACAGTGGTGATGCTATCTAGTCCTAAATCAACACTTAAGTCAGAACAGGCTTTTTTTTTCTAGCTGGGTGAACACAAATGCTACTTTTCATTTTATTATATTTGGGTTTCTGAGCAGCATATAATACATCTGGTGATGCAGTAACTTTCGTTTGTCTTCTCCTTCTATTTGGGAATGTTTTGGGGGTGTTTTAAAATGGGAGTACAAAAGGTGGAAGGCCTATTTTCTCAAAATCAGGGCATTTGTTGCTGACATTTGGTAACCAGTGGTAGGCAGGGGTGGTCTTCAAAAATTTCATCAATGGGTTCTCGACCCAGATGCTGAATGGGCATGGCCCATTTGGCCTCCTGCACCATGGTGGGGGAGGGCATTTTCACCTTCCCCAGGCTCCAGAGTCTTTCCTCGAGCCTCGGGGAGGGCAAAAACTGCCCCCACTGAGCTCCATTGGCCGCCCAGAGGCTGGAAACAAGCTCATTTCCAGCCTTCTGTAACTTCCAGGAAGCCCTTTTTCCCTCTGCCTGAGCCTCTGCATGGGCCTTGCACTTATGTCTACATCCAAAATGGACCATGTAAAGATCCCTGGAGTGAGGGATGGGAGGGTGGGGCAGGGCCAGATGGGGATGGGATTCGGAGGGTCTCTGAACCAGCCATAACTTTAGCTGCAGGTTCTCCTGAACCCAGGAGAACCCGCAGCAGCCCAGTCCTGGTGGTAGGGTCTGTAAATTGAAAAATGTGTAGACAGTGTTGTATGTTACAAATGGACTGCATATTGTTTATCCTTAAATTGGGTTATGCTGGGAAAAAACAGCATTATGTCTTGTATTACAATGAACTTGTAGGAATAAATTATCTTTTTACATATAGAATATGTATATGTATATGTAGTATAGTGTGCATGAAATAAAATATATGAAAGTGAAGTGCCTTAAAATTAGTGCTTTAATTGCAATGCATAGATGCTTTGTTGAAGCAGGAATTTCATGAATAAAATCTGACTGTGGGCCTGTTTTGAATATGTCATATTCATAAAGAAACAGGAAAGGCTTTGCTTTTTTTCGTATATAACATGCTGTGCATATCTCTAGCATGACACAAACAGCTAATTGTGTAGCATCATTAAAGAATGAGAGTTACTAGGATCAAAAGTAGAGTGTCTTTTGAAATGCTAAATTATATTAGGTAGAGGCACCTCAGCTACATGCATTATAATCTATAATACATATGAACTACAGGAACATTCTTGCTAACACTGTATTCAAATTCAAAGCAGGAACCATCTGGGCCAAACTGTGCCCAAACTCTATTGCAGAGCAGCATAAAATGATAATGATTCTGTTTGATAATTCCTCCAAAGTAGAGACAAAAATGTCCCCAAACTATGCTGGCTTTCTGCTACACCGTTCCTATTACTCAAAAATGTACAAGAAATAAATTATAAATTTTATCCATGCTATAGTATGAACAAGACCATGACTCCAAAACTTATGGTAGCTTATTAACCCTTCCACTTTACGCAGTTGGTGTCAACCTAACAGTGACAATAACCATTCTTTTTCCCTCAAGAGTAAAAATCAGTTTCAGAAGCTTTCCTTGGAGCAAATTTTTCAGGTGGCACAGGAAGTCCAAAAAGAAGGATTAAAAAACATACCACGGCCAGAGAGGCAGCACATTCACACAGGGCTAAGATCCATCTTGTTTATATGAATAGCTAATGGAAAATAGCTCTAAAATATCTATTTTTGTAACATACCTTCCTCCAGTATATTAATCAAGTGTCCAAATTTAAGCATTTGGCCCTGCCACCTTGGCAGATCTTATAAAGCTAATTAGCTTCATCTGGAATTGATTTCCCCACCCCCACCCCCATTTTGGACTATTTACACCTCTTCTTCTGTACACCAGAGAGCAGGAAGAGAATTATTTCTATTTTTCCAACTTTTTTTTTTTGCCATAAACTGCCTCCATTCCAAAACTCACTCTCTCATCTGTAGGCAGAATGTTGTTTTTTCTCTCTTTCCTTTTCTGGTTATATAAATGTCTCTTTTTCTGTCCTGAAACTGGTCCCCCTATCTGTCAGAATTAGACTGTTGGCATTGCCAAAACCTGACTGGGCACTCAGACAGGAATTGAAGACTAATTAAGTAAGCTTTCTAGTGACTTAAATAACCCGATCTATCCTTCCTGTGCTGGGAATAAAAATGCTTTCCATCTCAAACTTGATCATTATGGATAGTCAGATCTCACAAGGTTGTTGTGGGGGGAAAAAAACAGAAGGAAGGAGGAATGTTAAGTATGTTCACCCCTTTGAGTTATTTACAAAAATAATAAAATCAGGATAAAAAAATCTAAAATAAAAACTAGCAAATATATACAATGGGAAATGTATCAAAATATTATGATTATAATATTATTATCCCGATCTTTGTAGGGAGGGAAACTGAGGAATTAACCCAGATAGAAATAACCAGGGAGAAGGTCCTTGCATGTCTTGTTAAACTAAACTAACAAATCACCAGGACCAGATGGCATCCATCCACAAGTTCTCAAGGAACGTAAAGATGAAATTGCTGATGTCCTTGCCAAAATATATAATCTTTCCCTCAAATCAGGCCTTGTGCCGGATGACTGGAAGGTAGCGAATATAACACCTATCTTCAAAAAGGATCCAGAGGTGATCCGACCAGGCAGCTTGACAAGTGTCCCAGGTAAAGTGATGGAAACCACCTTAAAAGATAAAATTAATAGGCACGTAGAAGAGAAGGCGCTGCTGAAGGAGAGCCAACATGGCTTTTGCAAGGCCAAATCATGCCTCACTAATCTGCTGGAATTTTTTGAGAGTGTCAACAAGCACGTGGACAAGGGAGATCCAGTTGACATTGTTTATCTGGACTTTCAGAAGGCCTTTGACAAGGTCCCGCACCAAAGGCTCTTAAATAAACTTGCCAGTCATGGAATAAAGGGACAGGGCTTGTCCTAGATTAGCAACTGGCTAAGGGACAGGAAACAGAGAGTAGTATTAAATGGATACTTCTCCAGGTGGAGGGAGGTAAAGAGTGGGGTCCCCCAAGGTTCAGTACTGGGACACCTGCTCTTCAACCTTTTCATAAATGATCTAGAAGTAGGAGTAAACAGCAAGGTAGCTAAATTCGCCGACGACACTAAATTATACAGGGTAGTAAAAACTGAGAGAGAGTGTGAGGAGCTCCAGAGGGATCTCTTGACACTGGGGGAGTGGGCAAACCAGTGGCAAATGAGCTTCAACATTAGTAAGTGCAGAGTGATGCACGTTGGGGCAAAAAAACCCAACTATATCTATAAACTGATGGGGTCTGAACTCGTTGCAACTAACCAGGAAGGGGACCTTGGTGTCCTGGTGGACAGCTCAATGAAGGTGTCAACCCAGTGTGCCGCAGCAGTGAAAAAAGCAAACTCATTGCTAGGGATCATTAGGAAGGGTATAGAAAATAAGTCAGCAAGTGTCATTTTGCCTCTTTATAAATCTATGGTGAGGCCCCATCTGGAGTATTGTGTACAGTTCTGGTCACCATACCTTCAGAAGGATATTATGGAAATGGAAAAGGTGCAGAGGAAGGCAACCAGAATGATTAGAGGGCTGGAACACCTTCCTTCCCATCTGAGGCTGCAACGGCTGGGCCTCTTCACTTTAGAACGACGGCGCCTGAGAGGTGACCTGATTGAAGTCTATAAAATCATGCATGGTGTGGACAAAGTAGAAAAGGAAAAACTGTTTTCCCTATCACACAACACTAGAACTAGGGGGCACTCCATGAAACTTTTGGAAGCTAGACCTCAAACAAATAAGAGGAAGTACTTTTTCACCCAGAGGATCACTGGTCTATGGAACTCCCTGCCAGAAGAAGTGGTGACAGCTGTCAGCCTCGACACCTTTAAGAAAGGATTAGATGAGTTCATGGAGAACAAAGGTATCCATGGCTATCATTATGGATGCCTAAGGACACCCTTTGGGTTGGAGAGATAGGCAGGATATCTCTCAATGCCATTTGCAGGGAATCATAAGCAGGTGAAGACATCTGCTTGGGAAGACCCTGAAGCAAATGGTGAGCCACTGTGTGAGACAGAATGCTGGACTGGATGGGCTGTGGCCTCTTTCAGCAAGGCTATTCTTATGTTCTTATGTTCTTATTTATTATTACACTAGCTATACCTGACCACGCGTTGCTGTGGCCCAGTCTGGTTAAATGGCCAACCAATCTGTGGATCTACACCTGCACACATAGACACAACCACCATATAACCCCCAACCTACCTACCTACTGTATTTCTCCCTCTCTATCTATCCCTCTACCTACCTACTGTATTTCTCCCTCTCTATCCCTCTACCTACCTACCTACTGTATTTCTCCCTCTCTGTCTATTCCTCTACCTACCTACCTACCTACCTACTGTATTTCTCCCTATCTATCTATACACCTACCTACCTACCTACCTACCTACCTACCTACCTACCGTATTTCTCCCTCTCTGTCTATTCCTCTACTTACCTACCTACTGTATTACCATCTTCAAAGCGCTCCATGGCTCGGGACCTAGCTACCTGCGGGATCGGATCCTGCCCCATACATCCTCACGGCCGATTCGCTCCCGCAGAGAGGGACTTCTCCGGGTGCCGTCCACTAGACTTTGTCAGCGGGCGACGCCCAGGGGAAGGGCCTTCTCTGTGGCGGGCCCAGCCCTCTGGAATGACCTTCCCCCCGATATCAGGACAACCACGGACCTCCGCTCCTTCCGCTTAAAATTAAAGACACACTTTTTTCGTCTGGCCGGCCTTGGGTAGTCTCTTTTTAGGTTAAGGGTTTTTAGGGGTAATTTTTAGTTTAGTTTATGGGTTTTAGCGCAGGATCAATTTAATCTATTTTTAATTTTGTATTTTGTATTTGTCTGTGGTTTTATTTGTATTTTTAATTGCCTGTGCCCCGCCTCGAGTCCCCTTGGGGAGAGAGAGCGGGATATAAAATTAAATTATTATTATTATTATTATTATTATTATTATTATTATTATTATTCCTTTCTCCATCCATCCATCCATCCATCCATCCATCCATCTATCTACCTATCTACCTATCTACCTACCTACCTACCTACCTACCTACCTACCTACCTACCTACTGTATTTCCCCCTCTCTATCAATCCCTCTACCTACCTACATACTGTATTTCTCCCTCTCTATCTATTCCTCTACATACCTACCTACATACCTACGTACCTACCTACCTACTGCATTTCTTCCTTTCTCCCTCTACCTACCTACCTACCTACCTACCTACCTACCTACTGTATTTCTCGCTCTCTACCGACTGTATTTCTCGCTCTCTATCTATCCCTCTACCTACCTACATACCTACTGTATTTCTTCCTTTCTCCCTCTACCTACCTACCTACATACCTACTGTATTTCTCCCTCTCTATCTACCCCTCTACCTACTTACCTACCTACCTACCTACCTACCTACTGTATTTTCCCCCTATCTATCTACCTACCTATCTACCTACCTACCTACCTACCTACCGTATTTCTCCCTATCTATCCCCCTACCTACCTACCTACTGTATTTCTTCCTTTCCCCCTCTATCTACCTACCTACCTACTGTATATCTCTCTATATATATATCCCTCTACCCGCCTACCTACCTACCTACTGTATTTCTTCCTTTCTCCCTCTACCTACCTACCTACCTACCTACTGCATTTCTCCCTCTCTATCTATCCCTCTACCTACCTACTGTATTTCTCCCTATTTATCTATCCCCCTACCTACCTACTATATTTCTTCCTTTCTCCCTCTACCTACCTACCTACCTACCTACCTACCTACCTACCAACCAACCAACCAACCAACCAACCAACCAACCAACCAACCAACCTGCCTACTATATTTCTTCCTTTCTCCCTCTACCTACCTAGGTGGATATCTATCTATCCACCTACCTACCTTATTTCTCCCTCTCTATCTATTCCCCTACCTACCTACCTACTGTAATGCAATAATACAATAGCAGAGTTGGAAGGGACCTTGGAGGTTATGTAGTCCAACTCCCTGCCTAGGCAGGAAGCCCTATACCATTTCAGACAAATGGCTATCCAACATTTTGTTAAAGACTTGCAGTGTTGGGGCATTCACAACTTCTGGAGCCAAGCTCCGCTTGTTCCGCCAGCACTTAAAAACGCATTTTTTCCAGTTAGCCGGCCTGGCATGAACTACCCGATACCGAACTGACTATTAGCTGATCAAAGTTTTAATTTGGGGGTTTTAAATTATGTTTTAGCACAGGGTTGGGTTTAATATAGTTTTTAAGAGTTTTTGTATATTTGTATTTGTTTTTAATTTTTCCTTTGTACCGCCCCGGGTCCCTCTGTGGGAGATGGGTGCGGGATATAAATACGATAAATAAATAAATAAATAAATTAGCTGTTCCACTGGTTAATTGTTCTAACTGTCAGGAAATTCCTCCTCAGTTCTAAGTTGCTTCTCTCCTTGATTAGTTTCCACCCATTGCTTCTTCTGCCCTCTGGTGCTTTGGAGAATAGCTTGACTCCCTCTTCTTTGTGGCAACCCCTGAGATATTGGAAGGCTGCTATCATCTCTCCCCTAGTCCCTCTTTTATTAAACTGTATTTCTACCTCTCTCTCTCTATGGACCACCTGGGAGTTTGCTATCTCAGTGCCTTCTTTTGGCCCTAAGAGGCCTCCATATGAGCCCTCTTCCAACAATGACTGTTGGAAAGCAGCCGGATGGGTGAGGCTACAGGGAGGTGAAAACATGATCAATGGGTACATTTTACATTTGTGTACCTTGCACATGACACATGTGTGCTAGGCAGAAAATGAGTACGTATTCTATTATTGCAAGTCCTTGGGAACATTGTGTGAAAATTTGAGGTAAATCGGTCCAGTAGTTTTTGAGATTAGCGGCTTCGTACAAACTATTTTACATTTTTATTTATATCGATTTATGTGATGCCTTTAACTCTCAATGACAATAGGAGATTGCAAATAATAACAGTAAAAACAAGGGGAAAATATACAAAAATGAAGAATAAAGATGGCAAGCTTGACAAAAATAATCTAGATGGGAACATTTTTTTTAAAAAACCCATGTAATCCAAAGCAAGTTTATATTACATATAAATAAATAAATAAATAAATAAATAAATAAATAAATAAATAAATAAATAAATAAATAAATAAATAAATAAATAAATAAATAAATAAACCCATTCCCAAAATTATAATAATATGGTATACTAGTTGGTTGGATACCCGTGCTTTGCTATGGAACTGGAACAGGAGTAGGTAGCATTCTTTGCCATCATGCTACATTATCCCGTAGCTGTAAAAGGCAGCAGCAGACATGGTATTCTTGAGAGGAACCTTAGTGTTTGGGTCACACTGAGGTATAACGATGTAATTTCCATCTTCTCCATGGCAGAACATCAGAGGGTACTGGACAGTGTCATAGGCACAGTGCGTCTCACTGATTCATAACAACCTGTTGTCTCTGTGTGTAGAACAATATCTCTCTTCTCAAAATCCTGGCCAACCATGAGAGCAGCCATTTCATTAGTCATGGGGGCATTGAAAAGACCAATGGAGTTCAGAACTTTCTAACCATTGAGTATATTCTTCTTTTTTAGAAGAAAGATAGGAGAACTTGCAGGAAAAGCCAAGTAAGTGAAAGCATTCTGTAAAAGTTTTAGGGATAAATTATTTCTGGCACTTAAACTCCATATCTGACTGTGAAATAGCATTTTTTTAGGAAGTTGCTCTCCAGGAATGAGATCCTGCCCCATACATCCCTCAGACCGATACGCTCCCACAGAGAGGGCCTCCTCAGGGTGCCGTCGGCTGGACAATGCCGACTGGCGACACCCAGGGGAAGACCTTCTCTGTGGTGGGACCAGCCCTTTGAAACGACCTACCCCCTGAACTCCGCACCATCTCCGACCTCCGCCTCTTCCACAAGTGTCTGAAGACACATCTATTCCATCTAGCCAGCCTAGCGTAACCTCCATTACTGACTCCTAGATAGTTTTAAATTTGGGAGTTTTAATTCGGTTTTAGCACAGGTTTTTATTAGAATATGTTTTTTAAAATTTTATTATGTTTTGTATGTATTTTAACATTCCTGTGTGCCGTCCTGGGTCCGCTTGGAGAAGGGCGGGGTATAAATATAATAAATAATAATAATAATAATTAATAATACAGTTACAAAACTGATGGAGAACAAGGTGGATGCTTCCCCTTTTCTACATGTATTAACATAATCTGCATATTTGGCAGACAGATTAGTCAGATGATTTTGTTGGATGGCAGTCAGCTGTGATAGTTTGAGGGCCTATAGGCAATGCTTGCATGCTGTGTAACCAAATGAGATATTGTTCAGGTAAATATATGGTTGTGAATCTGATGCCAGTGCCTTTCCAAAATTATTGGAAAATGTAACAAGGAATCTAGGTAAAGTTGCAGGAATTGCTAATAATAGCTAATGATAAGTTGTAGAAAAGGAGGGTGCTCTGAATGGTCTTGAGAAGAAACCCATCCATTGTCAAAATCCTAAATTCTAATAGGGATGAGACAGGCTGACTAGGTAGAGAATATCTGCATGTGACAGATGTTTTACTGATTTTACTTATGGTACCATAGTCTACTAGGGCCTTTACCTTATTTCCGAGCAGTTTGGGTCTCTAGAATAACAGGGATGACTTAAGAGTCAACATGTAGCTTTGCAGAGCTAGGCTAAAAAAATTGTTGCCTCAGGTCCTGGAAATTTGGACACTGGGATACACTTATTTCCTGACAAGCCAGACCTGGAGCATTTAGGAAAACCTCCTTGTAAAATACTTCCCTTCCCAGCGTTTGTTGATGCTTTAAGGAAGAAGGCATAACACTTCTTCTGTGATGCAGGCATAGCACTTCATCTATGGTGCAGACAACAAGCATAAGTATTATGTATTTGGGACAACATTTTCGGGGTAATTTATTTATTTATTATTATATTTAATAACTAATGATGAGTTAGTCCCCCTTTTCAGAGGAACTCTGGGCAATATATAATAAAATATGAAAACACAAAAATACCATGTAAAATTTAAAAGAGCAAAGTAATATTAAAATTAAATATTGGTAGCAACAATACAGTATAATAGCAGAGTTGGAAGGGACCTTGGAGGTCATCTAGTCCAATTCCCTGCCTAGGCAGGAAGCCCAATACAGTTTCAGACAAATGGCTATCCAACATCTTTTTAAAGACTTGCAGTGTTGAGGCATTCACAACTTCTGGAGGCAAGCTGTTCCACTGATTAATTGTTCTAACTGTCAGGAAATTTCTCCTCAGTTCTAAGTTGCTTCTCTCCTTGATTAGTTTCTACCCATTGCTTCTTGTCCTGCCCCCAGGTGCCTTGGAGAATAGTTTGACTGCCTCTTCTTTGTGGCAACCCCTGAGATATTGGAACACTGCTATCATGTCTCCCCTAGTCTTTCTTTTTATTAAACTAGACATACCCAGTTCCTGCAATCGTTCTTCATATGTTTTAGTCTCTAGTCCCTTAATCATCTTTGTTGCTCTTCTCTGCACTCTTTCTAGAGCCTCCACATCTTTTCTACATCGTGGCGACTAAAACTGAATGCAGTATTCCAAGTGTGGCCTTACCAAGGTATTATAAAGTGGTATTAACACTTTCTGTGATCTCGATTCTATCCCTCTATTTATGCAGCCTAGAACTGTGTTGGCTTTTTTGGAAGCTGCTGCACACTGCTGGCTCATATTTAAATGGTTGCCCACTAGGACTCCAAGATCCCTTTCACAGTTATTACTATTGAGCAAGGTACCGCCTATACTGTACCTGTGCATTTCATTTTTTGTTGCCTAAATGTAGAACCTTACTCTTTTCGTCATTGAATTTCATTTTATTAGATAGTGCCCAATGTTTAAGTTTGTCAAGATCCTTCTGTATCTTAAGCCTATCTTCTGGAGTGTTGGCTCTTCCTGCAGCTTGGTGTGGTCTGCAAATTTGATGAGTTCCCCATTTATCCCCTCATCCAAATCATTGATAAAGATGTTGAAGAGTACTGGGCCTAAAACAGAGCCTTGGTGTACTCCACTGCATACTTCCCTCCATGTAGATGCAGTTCCATTGAGGACTACACGTTGAGTGCAGTTGGTCAGCCAGTTACAAATCCATCTGGTGGTGATGCTGTCTAACCCACATTCTTCTACTTTATTTGGTAGTAGGTTATGGTCTACCTTGTCAAATGCCTTACTGAAATCCAAGTAAACTATATCAACGGCATTCCTCTGGTCGACTAATACTTTATTATCTCCTCCATCATTGACTTTTAGATAGTTTTAAACTTGGGAATTTTAATTTGGTTTTTAGCGCAGGTTGTTATTTAAATAAGTTTTTTAAAAATTTTATATGTTTTTGTATGTATTTTAGTATTCCTGTGCGCCGCCCTGGGTCCGTTTGGAGAAGGGCGGGGTATAAATTTAATAAAATAAAAAAATAAAATAAATCCTGCATATGTTCAGTTTCTGAAAACTGATGTACAGACAGGCAGGAGCAAGGATGGGGGACAAGCAATAGTTATTTTAGGCATTCTTCTTTGGCAACTTAGTTCCTTGCACATGCAATGGCAAATCACTTGTATTGTTCCCAAGAAAACCTTAGACACATGTCCATTCAAATATGTTAAATATGAGCTCTGGAGAAGAAATGGGGTACTGAAGATAGCTCTGCAAAAAGAAGAGCTAATGATAATGGCAACAATGAAGACCAGCTCTTTGATAATTTCTTTCCAGACAAGAGGAGAAGATGAGATGCCCTACAAGTGCTCCTGATATCTGCTTTTTTGTGAGAAGAGTGCAAGACCAGTGATCTCCAAAAGGTTTATCCGGGAGGTGAGGGAATGCCCATCTTGCATAAACCATGGTCAGCAACTTTCTGGTTTTTCTTTGAAGACCAAGAAGCTTCTTCAGCTCTGACTGGATGGTGGGGAATGGAAGAGTTTATACTCCTTGTAGACCACTGGTCATTTGCATTCTTTTAGCAGGTCACCTGTCACCAGGGTCACCTGAGTGGGGCGTGGAGCCTTCTTGGAACTGTTGAAAGGATTGTATTGTAGATTGGAGATAGATGATGTCATATCCCTCCCCCGCTATTGAGAGAGGGCTGTTCAATTTTGACATAGATGGCTTCTTTAATCCTTCTTTCAAACCAGTGGTCATCTCTGCCCAAAATGTGGACTTTTTTTGTCTTCAAAAGAGTGGCCTGTGTCTTTAAAATGCAGATGGACTGCTGAATCTAGTCCTGATGTGCTTGTTCTTCTATGACCTGGATGACTGAGATGCTTCATAGACAAAAGAGTGATCAAACGTTTGATTTGTGGAGGGTGGATGGGGCCAGCCAGGGTGGGATTTGCAGGTTTGCCAAACTGGGCAGATCCTTAGCTAGAGGTAAATTGTTAGCTAGAGCAGGGGTCTCCAACCTTTGCAACTTTAAGTCTGAAGGACTTCAGCTTCCAAAATTCTCCAGCCAGCAAAGCTGGCTGGAGAATTCTGAGAGCTGAAGTCCTTCAGACTTAAAGTTGCAAAGGTTGGAGACCCCTGAGCTAGAGGATCACCCAACCCGTGTGAACCCACAATAGCCCAACCCTGGGTGTATGTATATCACATATGTCATGACATAATTATACAAATGATACATTATATAATCAAAATTCTTTTGTCTGATGACATCATGGTGTGTATTATCTCATAATGGCTTCTACCAGATGATATGCTGATAAGTGTTATATTAAATGTATGGGACTTTCTTTGGTTTGATCAATGTGATTATTGACCAATGCTTCTGTCAGTGAATTAACTTTAAAAGACAATAAAAATGAAGATTTAAAGATTGCAAACACACGAGGTAGATCTCCATGCAAGAAGTATATCATTTGGCCTCATAAAACTGGGCTAACTACAAGTGGTTCTCTTTGTGAAATTCATGTATGCTGCAGAATGTATGAAATCTTATCTTTAAGTTTTCCAGAAGCCTTTTTTCTTCCCATGGAGGAGGGGTTCAAGGGATAATATAAAAAATTGCATCTGGTCAACAGATAAAGTGGCATTATATATATATGTGTGTGTGTGTATTTTCATAGATTTCAGATATATATATTATCAGCAAGTCCTTACTGTTTGTGAAAGGTCATGCCTTTCAATAGAATACCAAAACCATACTATTGTTTGGATTACTAGGATACATGTGTTTATGTGCATGTGACACACCCACCCACACACCCACCCACACAAACATAAAGGTGCACACAGTCACACACATACACACACAACCTGAATTTCTTCTGAAAAAATCCATCAAAAATAGGTGTGTTGTTTAAAGACGTATCCTTGTATATTTAAAAATAAATAAATTCTGAACAAATATTGCATTAATCTACTACTCATATATTGCTTTAATATTGCATTAGTAGCAAATTAGAATCTAAGACTGGAGTTCCATGTTTTGAATATTAACTGATGATGTTACCATGGCTGCCTTATAAGATTTTAATGGTCAGATTTTAATGAACCCCAATAGAATTATAGCTGGTGTTCAGATAAAATGCAATATACTTTCTTGAAATCTGCAATTCACTGACTGCAAAGAAAGAAACTTATACTCGGTACTTTCCGATAGAGAACAAATGTTCAATTGTGGAGTGCTTCCGTTAAGAGTCATCTTCTGGTCTGTTTTCCTGGCTATTCAGTTACATATTCAAGCTGGATAAGGCTATTGACATATTTCCTGGTACTAAGTCCAACAGAGATAGCTACCTAGTGGGCACTGCCCCTGGTTTTCTGGCACATTAGGTATACTTTTAGTCTTGATAGTTAAATCTTTCTCATTCCAAAAATTACAATTTTGCTCTATTCATTTCCAATTTACTTCTTTCCTCTGAATTCCTTACAATCTGTTTATTTCAACATCAAAAATGAGGAAAAGCCACAGCACTTTTCAGTGGACAGTTGTTGATCCCATTTTAAAATCATAAAATTAAAAGTCAGACATATCAGGCATAGCACATAGTGAAAAATGAAATAAATAGAAATAAAACCAGCACAATTCCCAAGACATTTTTATTAACAAATATAACTGATTAAAGAAGGTTAAGTATATTCCAACTGTATTGATTTGAAAAAAATTTGTTTTAATATGTAATTAAAATGTAAAATATGTCTACAGAATATTTTGTCACCAATAAAATTAAGTTTTGGCTCTCCCCTGTTTATTTAATATTTCTGAAGAGGGCAATTGCAAGAATAAAATTATTAAATGCTAAATCATAAAACATATGGTGATCATAAACAAAATCCACTGCATTTGGTATATTAAAAAAATCCTATCTGGGCCTTTTAATGGATTTTTGGAACATATTTTAAGTAAATGAAAACAGAAAGGAGAAACTCTTCCATCTGAGATTAAAAATGTGCAAATTATTACTCTTACTCAATGGTATGCATTTTGAATTGCCAGTTGGGTGGAAATATACAAATGGTCTAGACATTATTTTATTCCCAAGCATAACTATAGATGCTATAATAGTTTTATGATCAAAAGTAAATCCAAAAGGAATGTTTTAAGCATATAGGCCACAGCATATTTGAATCCATTAGGAATGCATTAATGATCAAAGCAGTTCAGATGCTCCTGAATAAAGCACTTATTTTGCCCTGCAGTTGCCATAGTTCTTTTTTGTCGCTTTAATGCTAGCATATCATCTGAGAAAGTACCCAACACAACATGGTATTTTTTTTCCACTTTGGAAGCAGTGTTACTCATGTTTTGCCATTTTACTCAGAGTGACATTTCAAATGACCCCAAGTCCCTACCACATTAACAAAAAATGTGACAAGAAATGGAGAGTTTTGTTATCCCCTGGTCGATATATTTGTAGCAATGCCATGTTCTGTTGGTTCTACCATAGACCTGTGTTGGGAAAAGACACTATTATTCTCTGGTATTCTTCAGATCATGTTACTTAGGTAATCACCTTGTCTTTCTTCTCCTGAGCTGCTGGGTTTCTTCCAAGAAAAATAAGTACTATTTTTGTTATTGTATAGAACTGTAACTCAATTCCTGCCTCCCTTCATTATCTCCTCAAGTCTTGAAGCTAATTGACAGCAAGTTTTTATATCTTGATTTGTTCCCATTAGAAGTCTTTGTGCTCTTGAATAAACAGGTAAGGTAATAACTTTAATTACTTCTGCAATTAGATGTATCTAAAGCACCTGTTCTTCCATATAGAAAACCCAGTCACAAAACTCTTTCTTTTCTTTTAGTTTGTTGGATTTTGCATACCCTTACCATTATAAAGTGCAGAGGTAAGAGGAAAACAGAGATTAGCCTTGGCAACTTTCATCTAAAAACTGAAAAACGGGGAGGGGGGGGGGACCAGTAAGGTAAAAAAAAAATAGCAATGTTTAATTCCAACTGATAGGAGGTGAAAGGTAAAAGTGAACAAAGGAGAAATTAATGTGAATGGTTTTTAAATACAAATGCATTAAGTTGCCCCTCCCAAAGCAAGATTCAAAGTTCATGTTTTACCCAGTGTTGAATCAATAAAGGAGAAAATTTGTAGCTCAAGGTTGAAATGAGTGGCTCTTGGTTCTCTATGAATTTGATTGTTTTCTCACAGACATTTCATTATTCAAACTAGGTAACATCCTCAATGCTAGATAGATTAGAGTAGCACTGGTTATGTTATCTAGTTTGGGTAATGAAACATCTCCAAAAAAAACCCCAACTGAGCACAGAAAAATATTTCTGAAGTGATTAGTTAGAGGAGGAACATGTCTTCTTTATACCTTCAAGTAAAATAAGAAAATGGAAAAGCAGATGTACAAGATAATTGTTAGGTAAACCAGAGACAGACCATTTCTGGAAAAAGCCAAACTTCTCCATAATGCTCATTTCCATGGTAAAAGGAAATTCCAAATATACGGAAATAGAGAGGATAATTGTTAATAAATCCAAACTAAGAATCTGTGAGTGTGTGTGTGTGTGTGTCAGAGAGTGAGAAATAGAGCAAGAGGGAGAAGGAGAGGGAGAAGGTGGGAGGGAGGGAAGGAGGGAGGGAGGGAGACAGTTTTATTGATTTCCATGTTTTCTTATTTGGTAATATAATTACTCCATTTTGCATAAAGAAGGGGAAGAAAAAAATCTTGATGCTGAAAATTGGATTTGAATCAAGAACTTATTAATTTACTTATTTTGATTCTGAAGCACAATCCTATATATTAGCCTTTTGCAACTTAGGTTCCAACCAGATATGTGGAATATGTTTTTTGCTCACATATTAGGAGGGCATCCAGTTTAGAGAAACCATGTTAGCCTGTATTGGAAAGGAAAGGAACTTGGAAGTCTTCTAGTCCAATCACCTGCTCAAGTAGAAGACCCTATTCCAATGATGGTGAACCTTTTTTTGGCCCATGTGCCAAAAGTGGGAGGAAGGCAGGGAGGTTGTGCATGGGCGTGCCACACCCATAATGCTATGTGCACGACCACAGCGTGTATGCGTGCACAATCAGTGCTCCTCCCCATTTTTGGCATGCTTTTTTCACCTTCCCCAGGCTCTGGAGGCTTCCCTGAAGGCTCCAGAGGGAAAAAAACCACCCTACAAGCAAACTGGAAGTCACTTTCAGGTTGCTCATAGGGCCGGCTCATAGGGCCGGTTTTAGCCCTCTGGAGTCTTCAGGGGCTTTCAGGACACTTCTCTGAAGTCTCCGCAGGGCAAATAATGACCGTATGAGCAACCTGGAAGTGACTACACATGCCCTGCGTGAATACCTCACGTGCCCTGCCAAAGGGCTCCATGTGCCACCTGTGGCACGCGTGCCATAGGTTCGCCATCACGGCCCTATTCCCTATTCTATTCCAAATAAATAGCTGTCCAATCTCTTCTTTAAAATATCCAGTGATGGAGTATCCACAACTTTTGGAGGCAAGCTGTTCCATTGATTAATTATTTTTGCTGTCAAGAAAATCCAGACTATCTGGCACTCTTTTCCATTCAAGGGAACAAAGGATTTCTGTCCTAGCCACATTTTTTTACTTCCAGAAGTTGAATAGTTTAGTTTAGTTTAGTTTATTCGATTTATATACCGCCCTATTTCACCTAAAAGGGACTCAGGGCGGTGCACAGAAAGATAAAAACCCAACAATACATACAAAATATAAAAAACAATTAAATTATTAAATCTGTGCTAAAATGTGGATAAATAAATTTAAAACCAATAAATACCAAAGTTTAAAATTATTCCCTTAGTCTATGTCAGGCCGGCTAGATGAAAGAAATGTGCTTTTAACATCCGACGGAAGAGTCGTAGGTCCGTGATGGTACGGGTATCGGGGGGCAGGTCATTCCAGAGTGCCAGACCCGCCACAGAGTAGGCTCTTCCCCTGGGAGCCGCCAGCCGGCATTGACCAGCTGACGACACCCTGAGAAGGCCCACTCTGTGGGAGCGGACAGGTCGAAGGGAGGTATGTGGTAGGAGGCGGTCTCTCAAGTAACCAGGACCCATGCCATGGAGCACTTTGAAGATGGTGACTAGCACCTTGAAGCGCACCTGGAAGACCACAGGCAGCCATTGCAGCTCCCGCAGGAGAGGTGTTACATGGGAGTAACGAGAAACTCCCAGAATCCTCTGCGCGGCCGCATTCTGCACTAGCTGGAGTCACGGGGAATGTGACTGAATGTTCATGGGGACACTATAAATGTTCAATTTATTGTGTGAAGTCTTTTATATCAAACATGCATATGAGGGCCAGGGACTGTTATCCACTTACCCTACATTTATTTCAATGTAGATGGTGTCTCACCTTATTCAGATATTTGTCTAGAAGTATCTGGTTCTGAAACTGGATATTGACAGATCTGTATATAATGACTATATCTCTCCAGCTTCTCACCACACTTTATTCTTCCATTTTTTCTCCTTGAATCAAGTAACGGATTCTAAAGGAAAATTTATATTCATGTTTATCTGAGATCAAGTTTCTACATGAACCCTAATAAAGTGGGTCCTAGATCTCCCTAAATTATATTCAAATAAGAACATCTCTCATCAAAGGTCAGGACAAGGTGGAATCTTTGCCACTAGTTAAATTGCTTCTAGTATAAAAGTTTTTTTTTAAGTGTTATGGTCATCTTTATAAAGCCTGGGTAAGTTTCTGTAGTCTATCTCAGTATGACTCCAGCATTTATAGAGAGGGATGACTCCTAATAGCATCTGTTTTCAGCTGCAAGTAGGATACAGACTAATTACAGCAATCCACTACCTCAGTTTAGTAAAACTTGAAACTGTCTGACCAGTCAGACAAATCCATTAGGATTTTATTGGGTCCTAAAAAGAGTTATGTGATTCCCTAGGATCCAATCCTTGTCAATCAGGCATGGTAAATTGGATTCTTGAATAGGGAAATCCCTAAGGGAGAGTAGATGTTATCTAGATCAGATGCACTGATTTTTTTTCAGCTCTGTGCTCACTAGGTTCTGTTCTCTCTTTAGTGAACCAATAAAACCATAATAAGTATTGATTAACCCATTACTGAGCATTATCCACTGGCTTTTGCCTGACTGTATTTAAACACAACACACTACCTTTCATGCTG
The DNA here is from genome assembly GCA_039707465.1 of Rhabdophis nuchalis. Lineage (NCBI taxonomy): Eukaryota > Metazoa > Chordata > Lepidosauria > Squamata > Natricidae > Rhabdophis > Rhabdophis nuchalis. Next base: position 187,676,752 of record CM077645.1, on the reverse strand, counting down.
CCACTGCACAGCTGTTCGCTTTGACTTTGGCAGGATTGCCAAGTTAGTGACGGGATATTGGCTTTTAGAATGCTTCAAGTCACTCCGTGCTACATTTCAGATGTGCTGTTATAAACACTCAGCTCTGGGACACAATGCATTTGCTTATTCAAAAAAGGGAAAGAAATGACCAGGAGAACCCCAGCTCCTTTTGCTGAGATTCTCAGCACCTAAATGTAATTGTTGCAATGTATATTTTGTCACAAATATTGTTTAATTACGGTTGCTACAAACAACAGCATTTCTGGAATCTTTATTTTAAATGAAACAGAACAATGATCTTTTTGGCTTTGTACACCTTTGGACTCTAGCATCATGCTGATTTCATTGTTCATCTGCTGTCAGAACACGTTGCAGTATTCATCTGATGTTCGGGTGCAGCAAGAGTGCATTCTGCCTGAAATGAAGATGCTTTTTAGCTGTGGGAACCTTAAGATTTTCTGTAAACAGATGGACGGTTCACATGCAAAGCTATAACGTATGTCACTGCCAATCTAGTGTGATTGTACAGCTCTCTACTAATCATTAGCTTGTTGGTGACTCTCTGAATTTTATCCTGAGAGCTGCTCAATACTTGGGAATTCAGAGATCACCTCAGTAAATTAAGTTTGATTATAGAGAACAAGGTCATGAGCCAAATGGTCACAGGTCAAACCAAAGACAGCACTTCAAGTTTTTTTAAAAAAATATATATATTGTGGCTTTAAAAATTAGTTTATTTTCATCTCTTTGCAGAAACAAAGAAGAAACAATGAAAAAGGGAAAGTTGCATTTGTCTCTCAATTTTTAGGTGTCGTTTGCAAGGGTTGGTGGCATTTTCTGTGTTCATTATGGAATAGCCATTTGATCGAGTGATTTTCAATATATTATCAAAATAAATGGCATTCACTTCATTAGATGCAGAGAAAGTATAGCTGGAAAAGGGACAAGTATTAATTGAGGACTCTGAAGAAACTGACACTCCATCTTATGACCCTGAGGCTGTATTATTCAAGATACCCCATGATGGAAAGAAGTCTGTCTCCATAGCAATTACCTAAATCTTTTATCAGTCATTTCTGGAAGAAAATTAGAGCAATTGTGTCAGGATGGTCATATGGGCAGAAATTGCACACTCATTCAAACCACTTACGTCTCCGACTTTGTCCCTGCTTGATAGAGCTTTTGTTTACTCCTATGCCTTTGAAAGCTTGATTGGAAATGAGCAGATGTGTCGTACTGTAACCACAAAGGGTTGTCCTTTGTTTTCTCTATATTTCTTTTATTCTTTTTCCAGGATTGTCATGAAATTACACTGTTTTTCTGTTTATTAAGCAAATGACACCCCTAAAGATAAAAGCAAGGGAGGGGGAAGGGAAGAAGGAAGAAAAAGAGTGTGAGAGAGAAAGAGAGAGAAAGAAAGAGAAAGAAGGTGATGCAGAGAGAGGAAGCACTGTTATCAAGCTAGTTAAAATTAGCAACTGCAAATTTTTCCTTGTCATGGATTTAATTATTAGAGAACTTGATAATCTGTAATAGTACAGGTTAATTTGGTGGGACACTTTGTGGGGGGAAAAAAGTGCCGTGAAGAGCTGTTCCCTATTTCATCACATCATATCACACTTGTAGAATTTTATTGACTAGATAATTGGCATGTCACTACAGTCTGAGCTGGTTTGGGGGAAGACAGCCTAGCGAGCTTATACAATTGCCTGTTAATTTAGTAAGTATTAAATCTAATTAAGAGATGAACTTGGCTTTTTTTTCGCTTTCAAAACCTGAATATTTGGATTCTTCCACCCCCCCACCCCCATCTCTCCCACTGCAGCTGGATGTTGTAATTAGAATATAATGCTTAACTATTGATCAATATTAGGTGCTGCCTGTACTGAGTACAACAGCCTAAGCTCTCCCTTCAAGTTCCTTGTTTGAAGAAAATTTACAATTAATAGCTTTCTTACAACAGGAAAGATATCCTCCTTCTTCATGGCTCAGCTAGGGACCTGCCAGACTAATCTATTCCCAGTTTGCTGGCCATGGTCCTTTACTCTATCTGTCTTAGCATATTGATTTCTGAGCTGTCTTATTGGTTCCTAACATAATTATACCAGGAGTGGCTCTCTTAGTACAGCTAATACATTTACACCATGGCACCTAGGGAAGCTTATTATAACAGCATCCGGTAGCAGTGTTATAGTTAAGGGTCAGTTGCCATTTCCATTAGAAACCCCATTTTTCAGAGGTTTGTACCTTAGCTATTTTAATTTATATCAAACTGAAACCTGGCACAGTTATTGTCTGCCTGGATTAAATATCTCCTTTATTATTAAAACATATTCAAATCATTCAGAAGCTTTTCATAGGAATGCAGTATGATGCATTAAGTTTACCTATGCCTTGAATTTTTTTATTAATTAGAAACATTAAATTGCATAACCTTATTTTTTCCTTTTTGCAGTATTTTAACAAAAACATGCATTTTAGATTATTGTCATGGTTTTACTATTACAGAAGAAAACATTTATAAAGTGCATTTAAAATCTTCAGGAACTTAACATTATTATTATCTTTATTATTAACAATTTGTTCACAGGTTCTAGTTACCTGACATATTTATTGTTTCTAGTCAAGATATGCAATTGTGGGTTTTTTTTTGTTTCTATGGTTTATTATAAAGAATTCTGTTATAGGCCTGAAACAAGAATGGATATATAAACATACAGAATTATATTTGTGTGATTATGTATGAAGAATCTTAATAACAAACAAAATTTGACAAAAATAAATAAAATTTGAAAATCATTCATCACACATTTCAGATAATCTAGTTATACAAAAAGCTCATCAGACAATGATGAACGATTTTTAAGATCAATTACATATTGATACATACCCGTTTACCTTCAATTAAAAAAAAACATCTTGAAGTCTCTAGGTTTTATTTTGATATATTAGCTATGTGTATTTCTAAACCAGTAAGAATAATATGGTACTAAGTCATCACGGTTTGTAAATTAAAAAAAATAACACATGCAAATATTTAAATGTAGTTCATTTCTGATTATTGTAGTGGTCTATCTTCCTCCCCTTTCTATATCTCCTGCCTTCACAAGTAGAAAAAAATGTGTGCCGTTTGGCAAAAAGCTCCATATAGACAATCACTATCAAGAAATCAGAAATGAAAAAATAAAAAATAATCAAAATACAAATAAAACTCTGCAATAGGTTTAGAGATAGATTTATAGATAGATACTTTGTGGGGCGGGGGGGAGATTCTTACTATTCTAAAAGAGATATATTGTATGTGTTCTGGAATATGCATTCTGGCACAAGCATGCTGCATCCTGTTATAGTTTGTCAAATACATTTTTAAATTGCACAGTAATTAGAAGTATACAATATTTACCACCATTTAAATTACTATACAGTTAAAGCTAATCAAATAGGAATGTCCTAGATTTATTTTTATGGTCTCAAATTTTAACTGCACTGAGGAATAACAATCAAAATTGACCCAAAGAATCATAAGAGTTGGAACACTATTCCAAGCGGCCACTAGTTCCTCAGTCGAGTCGCGGGTCAGGGTCTCAGGTATTGGCCTAAGCTCCATCTGGAACCTCTCAGGGTCCATCAGGCGCCTGGGGCGGAACCATCTCACCGCTTCTGGTTATGCCTCCCCACGGTGGGATGTAGTGGTTGGAAAGCCTAGCCAAAGGAGAGAGTGATCTGACCATGACAGGGGTTCAACGGCTATTTCCCCTAAACCAAGATCACTCAGCCACTGGCCGGAGGCAAAAACTAAGTCCAGCGTGTGTCCTCCAGTGTGGGTGGGGTCATGAACTAACTGGGTCAGGTCCATGGCCGTCATGGAGGCCATGAACTCCCGTGCCGTCTCAGATGCCTCGCCTATCGGCAGGTTGAAATCCCCCATGACTAACAGCCTGGGAGTGTCACCGCCATCTCGGCTATCACATTGAAAAGCTCGGGTAGGGCTGCTGATACGTAGCGGGGAGCCAGGTACACAATCAGCAAGCCCAACTGCCTCCCATGACTCCACTTCACACCTAGAGACTCACAGCCAGCTGTCTGCAGCACAGTGGTCTCCCTCGGGTCCAGACCCTCCTTTATGACAACCGCCAACCCCCACCCCGACCCTGGGCTCGTGGCTGATGAAATGCACGGTAACCCGGTGGGCACATTTCAACGAGGACTCCCCCCTCTTGGCCCAGCCAGGTCTCCGTGATACCCGCCAGGTCTGCCCCCCTCCAAAGCCAGATCGTGAATGAGGGGGGCTTTATTAACCATGGACCTGGCATTACACAACATCAACCGAAGGCCCAGGCCCTGAGAAACTGAACCCCCTGGGTCGCAAGAGGAGCCAGGAGGGCCGGAGCGCGCCACCGCTCACAAACAGCGGGTGTGCCCTCCCCTTATATGATATGTTATATATTGTTTTTATGCTACCTGTGCACCGCCCCGAGTCCCCGTGGGGAGAGGGGGCGGTATAGAAACAATAAAATTATTATTATTATTATTATTATTATGGCCCTTGGCTCCCACCATACCTGCCCCTCCCACACACAGTCTTGATGGGATAGCCCTCTGTTGGACAGACCCTTCCCCCTCCCCAATTCTAGACACTATGCCCTCCCCGTCGGGACTGCTAGCCGGCCTGGAAGCATTCCCCAGTGGGTTTTCCTTCTCACCCACCACCCTAATTTTGGTTTAACCCTCCCCCTCCCTGGGACCCCTTAAAACATAAATTAAAGTTTTTACTAAAAAACCCCTTAGTTTCCACTTCTGCCACCTCTCTTGTTTACAAACCCATCATCGAGGTGGGCCCTCGTTAGAGCTGAGGGCCAAACCTGCAAGAGGGGGGACTTCCCCAGAGCACAGAGGTCAGCCACTGAGTACATTGAAAGAGCAGTCTGTAGGGAGATGAATTGTCAGGAAGAAAAACACCGCCTTAATATAAACTGTCATTAGGACCAATAAGTTCCTTGTTGATACATTTCAGCGTCATCTTAAAACTTCCGAATATCTGCACATCCGCATTGGGCCAGAGTTCCTTTATTGCGTATTCAATCCTGTTCACCACCTCCACCCGCATTCTTTCCTCTTCGGGTCGAGAAGACATGTACTTATAGAAGTACATATCGAGAAGACATGTACTTATAGAAGTCATTAATTTCTTCTTGAAGGCCCACCACTCCAGGGCTGTAGTTCCTCTTGCAGGGGCTCTTCACCCTCCTAGCATGGTGGGTGGATGTTGGGGCATGCCAAGAGCTTGGTATCAATGTCCGAGAGTCGGAGTTGCCACAAACCACATAGGGGGAGGTGGTGCACAGTTGGTGTCAGGCATCAGGTGCTGTAATGAACTCACACTGGAAGAGGGTCAGGAGAGAGACAGTTTCAGCCGTATCAGAGGCCATGAATCCAGGTTTGCTGCAGCCTGCAGAGAGCCAGCAAGAAGTGTTTGCTGGAGCAGGTCGGCCGAGCAGCAGGAAAGCTGTCAGAGAGTGTTTGCTGGAATAGGCTAGCAGAACAGGCAGGAGGGGAGAAACAGCTGCATCCAAATCAAAGGCCATGAATTCAGGTTTGATGAAGCCGGAACGTTGTTTGTTTAATCACACTGCTAAGATGCATTTCTCCCTCCTTTCCTGAAAAGTCCCCTGGAAACCTTACTACCAAGTCACCTAATACAGATAGTCCTCGACTTACAATAGTTCGCTTACTGACCACTTGAAGCTGCAACGACACTAAAAAGTGACTTATTATCATTTTTCAAACTTATTACTGTTGCAGCATCTCTGGTCACATTATTTACATTTAAATGCTTGACAAGTGACTCATATTTATGATGGTTGCAGTGTCCTGGGGTCATATGATCACCTTTTGTAATCATCTGACCAGCAAAGTCAATGTGGAAACCAAATACACTTAACAACCATGTTATTAATTTAACAATTGTAGTGATTCACTTAACAAATGTGGCAAGAAAAGTCATAAAATGGGGCAAAACTTACTTAACAAATTTGTCATTTAGCAACATAAATTTTTGACTTAGTTGTGGTCGTATATTGAGAACTACCTGTAAATATTAATCACAGTGCCAAGGATTTAAGTCAGAGTATTAAGTAAAATTAGAAGTTAATGACAGAAATCTATAACTTCAAAAAAAATATTGAAATTTCAAAGACAAAGGAAGAGAAGAATCATGGAAATAAAAAACAATACCTAAAAATGCAAATCTACAGAGGCAACTCTATAAGAATGTATTGTCTGCATGAATTTTAGATATTTGCTGAAAGCTTACTACAAAGCGAGCATTATGGGGAAACCTAGAATTTAGGGATTAGGTTTTTTAAAAGCATTTAAAAGGGTGCTTCACAAATTGTGCCAAAATGTTAAAATAGTGATGTCTTCCTAAAGGCTCAGCATAATTACTTTGATGACCTTCCTAGCTGTCTCCACATGCATGGTTACATTTCAGCTGGAATTGTCAAAAGAGTCTATTCACATAAACACACATAGACACAATTTAAGAAAACTGACAAAATAGTCATTCCAAGTTTTTGAGGACAGCATGGTTACTTTTAATGTTTCATTCCCATCACTCTGATCACTCAAAATACCACTTGAATTTGTAAATTGAGCAAGCAAATCAATTCAAATTTGAATTCCCAATCATTTCAGTAAAATTAACATTGCTGCATATAAAAGGCTTGCTGAATCATCAAATGTGTGATGTTTTAGGGGAGTTTGGTTTGACAAATCAAATTCATTCAATAATTCATTGCAAAAGATTAATTGCCTTTTAATCAATTTTTCAGACCATATATTTGTATGGTCTTATTCGAGATGTCATTCATATTTTTTCATACTATTTGACTCTGACATATTACACATGTGAGAAACACAAAATATTCTTCTGTTCTTCTCTGGTCTTAATCCACTTGAATGAAGAACCCATTGGCAATTCTTAATCTTTTTCCTACATGCAGACAACTCTGAGCACCTTTCCCTTTCTGTTATATAGCTGTATCCTATCATGCTCCATCAAAGTAGGTAACTCTTTATTCTGATGCAAGGTGCAGGGAAATGGACATTAGGATACCCCTTTCACCTAGTGTCCTGTAAAGAGCAAGCCAAGCATAAGGAGGACTGGGAAAGAAAGTACAGCAAGACCTTAAGAGACCTGTAGTGGGTCACTAAATAAGCACATGCATGTCAGTGGGAAGGGGAATCCTGCAGAGAAATAGGGATTAAAGGGTTAGCGGGACAGACAGTCATTCAACATGACAGAGATGAGAAAGAGGGTAAAAGAAGGTTGAGAGCCCTGAGGGGCAAAACTAGAATGAAGATCATGTCCATGTTTTGGGACATATAGGGAAAAAGATCAACATTGAACCCCTATGAGGAGAATGTCATCTTATCACTAAGACAAAATCACTTTTTCTATTCAAAAAAAATACCCCTAGCCAGATATTTGTCGGTAGATTGATTATCAGCACCATATAAGCAAACAGAAAAGTAATCCATGTTACTTATTGCAAAAATATTGCTGCATGGAGTATCCAGTCATAGTGATGGATGGCAGCAGTGTAGAATGTATCAGTAATAGAAGTATTTTGATTCACATAAGTAAAACCTTCTAATAATAGGCTCAACCTGCTTCAAGCACAGCATTCGAAGTTCAAAGCCCAAACAGATTTTCACACAGACGCTTTGATAGCCAACCTTCTTTGCATTAAAGATTAAGTAGAGATGCATATGATCCAAGGCTCTTGTAAGAATATATGTTACGTTTCTTATTTCTAAAACCTGTATGTGTTTGTAAAATTTCCTTCTGCTGCTAAAAAATAATAATACTTGGTATGCCATATCGTAACATAGAAGAATTGCAACTATTTATTTCAGTGTTCCTAATTCTTGTCAGGCTGTGACCTGGAACTGTGATACAGAATTTTTCAAAGTCAGCCTGAGAGAAGGGGTGTACATTTATCAATTTTTTTTTTACCTTAGTCACCTATGCAGCAGCACTTGTGAAGGTCTGTTTTTATTTAATTCTCAAGATTTTGTTGTTAATAGAAAAACTGTCCCATAAATTAGGGAAGTGCTCAGTTATGGGCTTGACAAAGATTGATTTTGGTCCTACGATTGGTCACCACTGGCAAGTGAGGGTCAGCTACTCTACTGCAAATGGTACATGCAGTTTAAAGGTAAACGTAATAAGTATTTTGCAGTCCAGAAGAAAAATGTCTACCCAGAAAGATAATACTATTTTGATATTTGTAATCTGACACTCCTCAATATTTTATTCTAGAAAGCAACCCCATATATTTTAAATTCTACTTTATATATCTATTCAGAACTAAGAATTCCCCATTTATTTAATATATAGCTAGACATAGATTAATTTTAAAAACCTGGTCAGATGTTATCCACATGAAGGTGCATGTACATAGAATATATGGCTTTTTTAAAAAGCAGAAATAGTTGGAATGGATGGTGGGATTAGTACATTTTTTCTTTCTTTCTTTCTGTAATCCTATGGACACTGTGGCATCAATTAACCAATCATTTTTGATTGCCTCTATGAGCAAGCCTTAGTTTTCAAAACTAAAATTAAAATCTGAGATATTTGTGGCACTTACCACATACCTATTTGCTGCATTTAAATCTCACTTTTCTGCCAATGCAGCCAAAAGCTTTATAGTTTAGAAGAAGAAGAAAATATAGCCAGTTCATGAAACATTTCTGAAGGTGAAGAGTCTAATACCTTTTTATATTTACGAGAAGAAATATTTTTTACATTACTCACCATTACTTCTAAGCCATTGAGGAAGAAGTTAAACATTAACAATCCCCAAGGAGACACTTGGGGGGCCCTACTACTAAAATCCTTCCATTGAGAGATCTGTCAATTATTTCCAAGTTGTTTATTTAACTGTTTAAATGAAACATTTAAGCTTTGAATAACAGCAGAATAGTAAAACTTCAAAACAGCTTGATTAGTTAATCACTCCTTCATTACTTCCCTTTTATCAAACATAGGTTTTATATCATTCAGCAATAATACATCTCATTCATACATTTAAAAAAGAATACATCTTGATTACATATATTTTGCAAGAGTACTTTCTTATCTTATTTTTTAAATCAAAGTCTTATTTGCTGTATTAGGATGTGGTTATGTGATATTTTTTTTTAATGGTTTATTTTGCTTATAAACATTATCTATACTTAAACAAAAGTCATTTTCTTGAATTGCAAGCTTAGTTTGAACTTCTGGAGCACAAATAGGAGCTGCGCTTCCACGAAGATGGCGGTCTAGTTTAGAGCTCCGTGTGGGCCATGGAGCTCGCTGGCCTCTCTTTGTGTGCCCCAGCCCTTTCTTACCATCCTGAGGGCTGGGATTGGTGAGGGATCCACCCTGGCATCCCAGGGTGAGGTTTGCGGGTGCTGCGGGAGTGGAGACGGCGCCGGTGGTGGTGAGAGCGCCGGAGCGGAGGTCGGCGTCCTCGGCTTCCTTGTGATGGCAATGGACGCTGGCCGCGCCGGAGATGCCCGGAGGGACTGAGACGGCTGGAGGACGGCTGCAGACAGCTGTGGGAGCTGAGACGGTGGTGGGAGCGCCGAACAGAGGCCAGCGGCGGAGGCGGCGGCATGGAGGCAGCGGTGAGAGTGCCGAAATGGAGGTCGGTGTTCTCGGCGTCCTTGGGGGCAATGGTGGACACCGACCAGGCCGCTGGATGCCAGGCTGGCCTGAGGAGGCCGGAAGAAGGCCTAGACAGTTGTGGGATGGCGGTGAGAGCGCCGGAGCGGAGGCCGGCTTCAGGGACGGCGGCGGAAACGGTGGTGGGAGCACCGGATCAGAGGTGGGCGTCCTTGGCGTCCTCGTGGTGGCGGTGGACGCTGACCGGGCCGTCGGACGTTTGGCCTGTGGTGGCCAGAAGGCGCTGGCAAACCTCTGGCCGGGAGAGGAAGGAATTTTACCCCATGCCTCTGGTGATCGGTCGGTGGGAGAGGCCTATTAAAACAGGCCTGGGCCGGGAGGAAGAAGTACGGCCGGCTTGGGCCTAACCGACCTCTCCTGGGTATGAGAAAATCTTCCAACTGGGAGAATAGACTCCCTGCCAGCGCGGATGGTGCCAAATTTGAGATCTTAAGCTGACTTTTAAAGACCTAAGTCCTAGAACGCAACTTTTAAGACCTTTAAGACCTTTCGCCCTATGGTCCTTTTAAGATCTTCGAAGACCTATGTCCTTTTAAAGACCTGTGGAATGCAGCAGCCGAACTGAAATCCCAAACTTAATTCCTCACGGATGCACTTTAAAGTCTATTTATTTATTTATCATCTATTTATGACTTTTTACATCTTTAAATTGTGGCCAGCGATGCCTTTTTAAAATCAATTATAATCCATGACCCATCTATGTATTTTATTCTTGCATTTTATATTTAATCATAATTATTTATTTAATTATTTATTCATATCAAAATGTACTCTAAAGTAGACCTATTACTACTGCGAGAGTCCCTGCTCTCGCAGGTTTGGCCCTCCGCTTTAACGAGGGCCCGCCTTGATGAGGGATTTATTAATCCGGAGAGGTGGGCGAAGCGCGGTCTCAGGGGTTTTTTAGTTTGTAAATTGTTGTCTATTTTAGGGGGTACCAGGGTGGGGGGAGGGTATAGACGGATTGAGGCAAGTAAGAAGGAAATGGGCCGGGCCAGCAGACGGCGGAAGGAGGCGGAAGGATCCACTGGGAGGGGGGAAATACGAGTCGTTTCCATGGACGGCCTACCCATCCAGAGGGTTGCAGGGAGAGGCAGGTCTGAGGGGAAACAAGTTCTATCCTCCCGGTTGGAGGCACGTGGCCATTGGTTGCAGACGGTCAGGTGCCACAACCCCCGCAGGCTAGATGATCAGGGAGTACAGTGCCAGGGCCCGCGGCTGATGTTCTGCAACGCCAGGTCCGTGGTCAACAAAGCCCCCCTCATCCATGTGTCAGAGGGGGAGCCGGACCTGGTGGGAATTGTGGAGACTAGGTTGGGCCATGAGGGAGGACTCCCCCTTGTTGAAATGTGCCCGCCAGGTTACCGTGTTTTTCATCAGCCCCCGGCCCTAGGCAGGGGTGGAGGGGTAGCGGTTATTGTTAGGGAAGGTCTAGAGCCGAGAGAGACCATTGTGCCACAGACCACCGGCTGTGAGTCCCTCTACGTGAAGTGGGGCCAAGGGAGGCAGTTGGGCTAGCTGGTTGTATACTTGGCTCCCCGCTATGTAACAGCAGCCCTGCCCGAGCTCCTCGAGGTGATCGCTACGATGGCAGTGGAGACCCCCAGACTGGTAGTCATGGGGGACTTTAATCTGCCATCGGTGGGCGAATCATCGGAGGCAGCTCGGGAGTTCATGGCTTCCATGACGGCCATGGACCTGACCCAAGTAATTCAGGGCCCCACCCACGAGGGTGGACATATGCCGGATCTAATCTTTGTCTCTGGCCAATGGAAGAGTGATCTGGGTATAGGGGATATAGTCATCACACCCCTGTCATGGTCAGACCACTCACTTCTCTGGCTCGACTTTCCAATCGCTATACCCCACCGCGGGGAGGCGGAACCTGAGTCACCTATTTGGTTCCGCCCCAGGTACCTGATGGACCCTGACAGGTTCCAGATGGCACTTGGGCCACTTCCTGTATCCCTGACCCGCGCCCTGATGGAGGACCTCGTGGCCGCATGGAATACTGCAGCCATGGGAACCTTGGATCGGGTCGCGCCTTTGCGGCCTCTCTTGCGGCGGCGAACCACCGAGGAGCTAAGGGTGATAAAACGCCACAAGAGATGCCTAGAGAGGAGATGGAGATCTACTCGATCTGAATCTGATCGAACACAGGTGAGAGCCCATTTACGGACTTACATTGTGGCACTGAGAGTGGCCAAATGTCATCACTGTGCCACTCTCATCGCATCCGCAGATAACCGCCCTGCTGCCCTGTTTATGGTGACCCGCTCCCTCCTTCAACAGAGGGTGCGGGAAACCCCATTACAGGGTAGAGCAGAGGAATTTGGGATTTATCTGCAGGATAAAATTGCTCAGATTCAGAGCAAGTTAGTCTCCATCGATGGCCCAGTGGGATGCCCCGAGGCAGGTCCTGAGACAGTTTTGTGGGAAGAGTTTGACTCTGTTACTTCTGAAGATATGGCCAGGTTACGTGGGCGACTGCGAGCCACCACATGTTTAATGGACCTGTGTCCCTCCTGGCTTGTACTGGCATCCTGGGAGGTTACACGAGGCTGGCTCCAGGAGGTTGTCAACGCTTCTCTGAGTGAGGGTTTCTTGCCTGCCTCCCTTAAAGAGGCTATGGTGAGGCCCCTCCTGAAGAAGCCCTCTCTGGACCCAGCATTATTGGTTAATTACCATCCGGTCTCCAACCTTCACTTTCTGGCGAAGGTTGTAGAGAGTGTGGTGGCACAACAGTTTCCCCATCACCTGGAGGAAGTTGATTATCTGGACCCGCGCCAGTCCGGCTTCCGGCCCGGGCACAGCACCGAGACAGCATTGGTCGCGTTGGTAGATGATCTCTGGAGGGCCAGAGATGGGGGTTGTTCCTCTATCCTGGTCCTATTAGACCTCTCAGTGGCTTTCGATACCATCGACCATGGTATCCTATTGCATCGGCTGGAGGGGTTGGGGGTGAGGGGCACCGTACTGCGGTGGTTCTCCTCCTACCTCTCCGGTCGATCGCAATTTGTGTTGGCAGGAGAGCAGAGGTCGACCTCGAGACCCCTCACATGTGGGGTGCCTCAGGGGTCGGTCCTCTCGCCTCTCCTGTTCAACACATATATGAAGCCACTGTGTGAGATCATCCGTGGTTTTGGGGTAGAGTACCACCTCTATGCTGACGATACGCAGCTGTATATATCTACCCCACACCACCCCAGTGCCTTGAAGCCGTGCGGGCCTGGATGGGAAGTAACAGACTCAGACTCAACCCATCCAAGACCGAGTGGCTGTGGTTTCCGGCGTCCCGGTACAACCAGTTGACTCCATCACTGGCCATAGGGGATGAACACCTTACCCCTGTGGATGGGCACGCAACCTGGGCGTCCTCCTGGATACCCGGCTGTCCTTGGAAGATCAAGTGATGGCCGTGGCCAGGAGGGTGTTTTACCAGGTTCGCCTGGTATGCCAGGTGCGTCCCCTATTGGATCGGGATGCCCTTTGCACAGTCACTCACGCCCTCGTGACATCCCGATTGGACTACTGCAATTCTCTCTACATGGGGCTCCCCTTGAGGTGCAACCGAAGACTTCAGCTTGTCCAGAATGCAGCCGCGCGAGCAATAATGGGAACCTCTAGGTTTACTCACATAACACCGCTCTTGCGCGAGCTGCATTGGCTGCCTGTCGTCTTTCGAGTGCGCTTCAAGATGTTAGTTACCATCTTTAAAGCGCTCCATGGCACGGGACCTAGTTATCTGCGGGATCAGATCCTGCCCCATACATCCCTGCGGCCGATTCGCTCCCACAGAGAGGGACTTCTCTGGGTGCCGTCTACCAGCTATGCCAGCGGGCGACGCCCAGGGGAAGGGCCTTCTCTGTGGCGGGCCCAGCCCTCTGGAACAACCTTCCCCCCGAAATTAGAACAACTACGGACCTCCGCTCCTTCCGTTAAAAACTGAAAACACACTTCTTCTGCTTGGCCGGCCTAGGTTAGTCTTCCGTCTTTTAATAGGATTTTAGGGGTTTTTAGCTTAATTTTAATACAGGGGATTTTAGCGCAGGGATAATTTTGTTTAATTTGTATTTTCTCTATTTATGTATTCATGTATTCAATATTGGTTTTTTAATTTCCCTGTGCACCGCTCCGAGTCCCTTTGGGAAGAGGAGGCGGTTTATAAATAAATTATTATTATTATTATTATTATTATTATTATTATTATTATTATTATTATTATTATTATTATTTGACAAATCAATGTTACATATGCTACAAAACAGGATTTATTATTTAAGCTATTGTTGATACGTTCATTTTTGCAACTTTATATTATCTATGTTTTTCCATGCGCTGGGGAAACAGAATTTCTATACAAAACCCATGCTGCCTCAGAAGCAGGTGCCTTTTGGCAGCAGCCACAATGGTCGCATCACATCTGGGATGGTACCACATGATCTCTGTATAGGAAGGCAGATCAACTGGTACATTTTTCCAAAGCAGTCTTCAAGAAGGATAAGTAAAGCAAGGCATGATGATATGGAACACATGGGACAGGAAGCAGTGCATGGTGGTACTTCAGGAAGAGTGGGGGCCTGGGAATTCCAGCACAGATCATGTGAGGGTGGGTTCTACAGGGCACACCTGGACTTGTGACAAGTCTCCCAGAACCAGAGGTAGATAGTGGAATTCAGGCTTGGGTCACAGAACTGGCAGCAACTCAGGCCTGCTACATGCCTGAACCAATTCCCTTGCCACTGTTGGGGTGCCACCAATTTGTTTTTTAGTGACTGCATCGGCAAAGTTCACTGTTTATTTATTTTTTATTTTTTTATTATTAAATTTATACCCCGCCCTTCTCCAAACGGACCCAGGGCGGCGCACAGGGATGTTAAAACACATATAAAACATATAAAATTTTAAAAAACTTATTATAATAGACCCTGCGCTAAAAACCGAATTTAAAAAACCCAAATTTAAAACTATCTAAGAGTCAGAAATGGGGGTTATGCTAGGCCGGCTAGATGGAATAGGTGTGTCTTCAGACACTTGCGGAAGAGGCGGAGGTCAGAGATGGTGCGGAGTTCAGGGGGTAGGTCGTTCCAAAGGGCAGGGCCCGCCACAGAGAAGGCTCTTCCCCTGGGTGTCGCCAGTCGGCATTGTCCAGCCGACGGCACCCTGAGGAGGCCCTCTCTGTGGGAGCGTATCGGTCTGAGGGATGTATGGGGCAGGAGGCGGTCTCGCATATAACTAGGCCCCGAGCCATGGAGCGCTTTAAAGATGGTCGTTAAAACCTTGAAGCGCACCCGAAAGAACATGCACATGCATGTTCTTCATGCATGTGCAATGCACATTAAACAGTGCACACATGTACAGTGCACATCTGGCACACGGGCACATTGCGAACTGGTAGTAAAACTGGAAGTAACCCACCCATCCCCAGAATCCATATGATGCTTAATAACCACAACAGGAAGAACAGGAATTGTGGTTATTTAGTGAATTAATCATGACATATTGCTTAACAACCACCATGTTTTATGACCATAATTCTGGGCTCAATTGAGGTCATAAATTGAGGATTGTCTTTATGCTTGATATGGATGAATTAGTTTTCTCTTAAGAATCAATTGTACAAACTTTAAAAATTATTTAAGGTTTAAAAATTTGCTATCCCCTAATTTTTTTTTTCTTCCCTGGCAAGCTTCCTGTTGTGGCTCATTGGCAAGGATAGCCTCTCCTGAAGGGTGCATGTTGCTTGGGCAATAACTTTTTTTAAAATGTGATTGGGAAGTGTGCTATTATTTTACATATTTTTATATATAATTCACTGTGATTGTGTGTTTCTCTGAAATAGATGTGTTGTTTCAGTCTGAGTTATGTACTTTAGACAGAATAAGAATATTAAATCCACTGATGCAATTAAGAAGATTCAAAACACAGAAACAGATGGCTGAAGAGTGGGTGTGTGTGTAAAAAAAACTAGTAGCAGGAGTTTAAAAAATGAAAGCAGAATGAAAGAGCTGTGGACTGCATACTGAGATTATCAGGAAGTACATTATAGGACAGACAACAAGGAAAAATGAATATGGATGGTGGGGGGAAGTAGCAGATCACAGAAGAACCCAACCAACCAAGTAGAATAAGGCTGAGCCTTTCTGTTTCCCTTAAAGCAAAACTGTCTAAACAAATTCCTTCACATGAGTGAGATACAAGTAGCAGAATATCAGCTTCCCAGCCCCTTGATAGTGAAGTTTGGAGAACTAGAAAACTCACTGGCCACCTCTTTATGTTAGCATCAGGGGGAAGCAATATGCTTTTCCTCCTGTTTTGTTCATATAGGTAAAAAAACACCTGAAACTATATTGAAGGCTCAAAAGTCAAAAATCATCTGATAAGTATATTGATCTTCCAAATCAGTTCTGAATCTCTTTGGAGAGATTCCTAACCATCTGATTAAGTCCAGAAACCAAATTTTAGTTCAAAGGTGTGAATCAGCTGACTCTAAGCCAAGTGGCCTATTTCCACCAATTTCTCACAGCAACCTTTCTTAACAAATCTTTAAGCTGACTCTCTTCTGTATCAAATTATTCCTTTCCAAACTTTACATTGTAGAGTTTTGATCCTGACCAAGATTTTGCTTTTGCTTTTGTCAACCACTTTTTGCAAACAGGTCATAACTGGATTCAGATGTAATGATAGCTTGTCACTAAGAAGTTAATTAAAGCAACTATGTGATTAAGGATGTCAGTAAAGATGCCACATTCTCCTTACAAGAAATAGTGAAGCAAGAAACTATATTAGACATGAAATTTGCTTATTTTTAATTTTGAAGGACAATAACAACAGTACTTTGATAGACACATGTAAGTGGAAGCAGCAGCAATTATTTTGGAGGATCTTTGCATCTAATCTATTTTATGTATCTTTTTCCTACAAGCTTTTTTCAATTTAATGAAAGATAATTTGCTTTTGCAATTCTTTCAAAAGAGAAGACAAGTAAGGAGAGTGGTGTTCTTAGACTGATTTAATCACAAAATGGCAAATAGTGTATATAAATGCTTCATCTGCATTATTTATCTTTCATTTCAGTGTCCTTATGTTAAATGAAACATCTAATGAGGTAACTCCTTCCACAAGGATTTTTTTTTTTAGCCAGTGATGTTGGAGCAGTCTTGACCTTGGAAAACTTGGAAGAATTGCTCCATTTCTTGAAGAAGAAATCCTCCATCCTATTTTCTCTATCCTCAAATTGGATAGATAGTTTAAAAAGCTTATTTCCTGCCTAATCCAATAAAAAAATATAATCATGCTAGGAAGAGATCTATAATAATTTTCTTCCTTTAGCAAAGGAATGTCAGAAGGACTAATTAGATCCAAGAATGCAAAATCTTTCTTCTGTTTACCTCTGACTCTTGTCAGAGCAAATAATAATACAATACAATAGCAGAGTTGGAAGGGGCCTTGTAGGTCTTCTAGTCCAACCCCCTGCGTGGGCAGGAACCTTATACCATTTCAGACA
The DNA here is from genome assembly GCA_039707465.1 of Rhabdophis nuchalis. NCBI lineage: Eukaryota > Metazoa > Chordata > Lepidosauria > Squamata > Natricidae > Rhabdophis > Rhabdophis nuchalis. Next base: position 187,659,488 of record CM077645.1, on the reverse strand, counting down.
AATGGCTATCTAACATCTTTTTAAAGACTTCCAGGGTTGGGGCATTCACAACTTCTGGAGGCAAGCTGTTCCAGAGGTTAATTGTTCTAACTGTCAGGAAATTTCTCCTTAGTTCTAAGTTGCTTCTCTCCTTTTTTTTTTTTTTTTTAATTGAAAAAGTTTTATTGGTTTTACATTTTTTAACAGGATAGGGTAATGGTTACAAAGAAATTTTGAGAGCATTCACGTCAGAGTCGTCGGACCTTCCGAGACCTCAAAATACACATTAAAAAAGTTAACATAGAAAACATTTTCCATACCACTACAAGATGGAAGCAAGTACATTTACCTAAATTCTCCCTTCCATGCTGTCAGACATTTACAAAAAGTCCGGATAGAAATATTATACAAAATTGTTCAAGAAAAATCAAGGCAAAGTTATTTTTTTGATCTAAGTCTTTTGGCTATTGTATCTTCTTTCTCTCCTCCCTGGCCCCCCGCGGGCGGGGCCGTGACCCCCTCCGTCCCCCCTGGATCTTCCCCCAGGGCAGAGGAATATTTTTTAAGAAAGGCTTCCGCCTCAGCAACTGTTTTAATCCTCACTCTTCCTCCTTCCCAGAACACCAGCATCCCTTCAGGTGTCATCCACTTGAACCAAATCCCGTGATCAAACAAGGTTTTAGACAAGAAGGAAAATTTCCTTCTTGAATCTCTAATTTTTCTAGGGATCTGCTTCAAGATAGTGACCATTTCTCGTTGATAAATTAAAGGTTTCTCTCTCTGTGCTTTCAGGATTTCCTCTCTGGTTGACCTTCTAACAAATTTCACATGTATCTCTCTAGGCACTTCATTCATCTTGGCATATGCAGAATTAATTCTATAGGCTAGGTCAATGTCCCCTCTGATCTCATCTTTGGGTTTTTGTAAATAGTCTGCTAAAATTGTACTAATAAGATCAGGTAGGCATTCACCAGATTCCTCAAGAACATTCTGAAATCTCAAAAAATATGTCATTCTTTCCATATCTATCCTAGACACATGCCCATTTATTTCCCCCACCTCATTAGAAACATTTTTAATCTCTCCCTTAGCCCCCTCCAGCCCCCCCTCCAATTCCTCGGTCTTCTGTGTATTCTCCAACACTTGCTTCCGGATATCCAATAGTTCCTTTTTAAAAGTACTATTTTCAGCCCTCTGGGCCTTTATTTCTGATATAAAAGTTTGCATAGAGGTTTCAAGAGAAGCCATCCTTTGTTCCAAATTTACAAGTGCTGCTTCTTGTGCCATGGTTAAAAGTTAGAGTCACTGCCACCAAGATGGCGTTTTCCGGGTGGGGCTGGTGGGGCAGATCAGGAGCTCAGTTCAAATCAGGGCTGTGAAGTTGCAAACAATTCAGAAACCAAAAGAGACACAATTTCCCAAATCAGCAAATAGTAATAACGAAGGTATTCCAGAGAAGAAGTCACAAATCCATCAAAAAAATTTTTTTTTCAAAAATCCAGAGAGAGTCCTGCTTTCAAAGAGACGCTGGAAATTTTCCTTAGTTGAAATAGTCAGGCAGGGACAAAGGCTTCTCTCCTTGATTAGTTTCCACCCATTGCTTCTTGTCCTGCCCCCAGGTGCCTTGGAGAATAGTTTGACTCCCTCTTCTTTGTGGCACCCTCTGAGATATCGGAACACTGTTATCATGTCTCCCCTGGTCCTTACTTCATCAAACTAGCATAGCCAGCTCCTGCAGCTGTTCTTCATATGTTTTAGTCTCCAGTTCCCTAATCATCTTGATTGCTCTTCTCTGCACTCTTCCCAGAGTCTCCACGTCTTTTCTACATCGTGGCGACCAAAACTGTATGCAGTATTCCAAGTGTGGCCTTACCAAGGAATAATAATACCAAGGAAGAGTTTTCCCTGTGGGGAAATTTCCGGTGTCCCACTTTCTCCTATTCTTCTTCAGTGTTCTGCATTATCCAAAGGCCTGCAACCATTTTATTTTAGCATTGACCCCTTTCAATAAGCAGCTAGGTAAATAGTAACTCAATAAAGTACTCATTTTATGCAAATTGCATCCTCAAAAATGCTTGGGAAGCAACTTTGCTTCCTCAATTCAATCCAGAGGTGGTTGAATGAGATGCTGCGATGGCCATGGCAATTGGTTCCAATGGTAATTTACTCCCACTTCCTAGAGACAGATGAGGGGCAAGGACAAGTATGACAAATGTGCGCAGTGACATCATGACACAAATTGTCTTTTTTATATTTGAATGAGATAGCAAGTATGTAGCATAACATTGCAATGCACATTTCATTATATTTTCTGCATCATTGTGGTTTATACCAGATATCTCTGGAAACCTATCCTTGCTTTTCAATGACAATTCACTCCAGACGATCATAAAACTTGTGAGGTGTTTGTGAGGAGAGGGATTCAGGCATTGATGTGGAACTTATTTCTGTTTTGATTCATGCCAAGTGTTTATCTATGTACAGTTCAATTATTCACTTGAAAATTGAAAATGATTTCTTCTACTCTACATATTTTAATCCAAATGGTATAAATTGGCAGCCACTAAATGGCAAATTATCCTGCTCCTAATCCAGTTATTACAAAGGATACCAACAACCGTCTCATTTGTAGGCAGCTTTTTACTTCTCTGTTGGCTGCACCCACCAGAAACTTCACTCTGAATTTAAGGAATCATTATTCCAACCAGGAAGCAGTCTATATATTGTACATGACCCTGTAAAGTGGATACTTTGCTCCTGTCAACAACTAAAAGTGGAGAGATGCTGTTCAGCTTCCAGCTCTTTTCAAGAATATAGCTGAGCTGAGTCCCAATTTAATTCCTAATAATAGGCTTTCACATTTAATGCCAAATGAAACAGGATAGTGGAAATTGCTGAAGGAAGAGGGATGAATACAAATTAACTGGAATGCATCTGATACTCTTCATTAATACTAAATATTTTTGAATTGCAGTTGGAGTCAGCTGCAAAGTTGAAAATCTACCAATCAGTCTTTAGATGTCTAAAGGCTATCTAGTTATGCTTGATGCACTTTTCCCATCCAGCTGATCCTAAATTGGGAGCAGCTTTCTGCTTCAGTATTCTGAGCTGTTTCTAATTAGTTTCTAATCTGCCTTAATTGCACTTAAAAGAGCAATAACAGCAAAACAGCTGTTAGATTTTCCCTTTTACAGTGTAACCAGAGCCACCATTGGAAATTGATTTTTTAAAGGGTGATTTTTCTGTTTAGCTTTAGTCCTGGGACATAAGCTACCAGTTTGTAGTCATAGATCTACCATTCTGGGGGTCAGTTTCTTAAATGGGAGTTCAACATGAAGTCTATGCATGCATGTTAATTTTAAACACAGATATTGCATTCCAATGTACATCCTCCTCTCCAACTGCTTTTCCCATATTAATTAATGGTGTACAATTATTACACAGAATTTTAGTTCTAATGCATTGGATTGTTTTAAGAAAAACCAGTTGAAGGAATATATTCAGAAAATGTGACGAGCAATGAGGTGCCAGGACTGCAAAGTAAATAGATTTTTTAAATATATTACTTCACCTAACCACTATCACTTTATTATTAGCGAGTCTTAATCTCATTTCTCCATTTGCCTTTCAATGTCAACATTAAATTTTATCTGCCACTTGCCAATATTTCATTGTTAGGTGATCTAGTCATGAGCTACAATTTACCCTGTTGGTTTATTTTACTTTTTTTTTATCTACCCAAAAGTTTAAGGAATAATATCAGCTTAGCAGAAAGAAGCAAACACTTCAAAACAGTGTAACTCTGTTGCCAAGTCTCTTAGAAACCTACAAACATGTCTTACTTCTAAAGAGGGGCCACTGTAGCAGAGTATGTAAAACAAAGTAGCTGAATATCTCAGCAATTTTTTGTCTCTTCCTTGGTAGAAAATGAGTCAGTTTCAACTTTTTACTTTTAGTGTACAAACTATCATATTGGCAGAATGCCAAGCCCAGAATAGAAGTGATAAGTATCCACAGAAGGCCTGTTAAGGCAAAAGATTGTCTAAAGACAACTTGAACAATCACATTAAAAGAGTTCCCCATATTCCTGACATGAATCAGCAGCAGGTAGATTTTTAATAACAAAATTAAATTAAGAAATGCCCTGAAAAGTTTCATGAAAACAATTTTTGTTTTATCAAATGAACATAATGTTCCTTTTCCCACCTTCCATTCCTGGAATGTGAACTGAAGCACAACAGAAAATCTTGAATTAGTTGATATAGATCTATTTTTTCATAGGATTTTCAGGTGCATAATGTTTGGGACTGATTTAACCCACAGCAAGTTTCCATCAAATTCTATTAATCTGTCTCAACAGGTGTGAATAGTTGTGAAGCTCTATATAGATTGTGCTATGTGTATTTACTCAGAAGTAAATCCCTAAGTAGCTAATGGTAATTACTCCAAATAAGAATATTTTATATTACAGTTTACTACTAAGGAGGTTTTATAGTTTTTCTAAGTAATCACATGTACGTCATAAACAGCAGAAATATCACCTGATAATCCACATTTCTGATGCTATATGCTACATTATACAATTGACACATCTGTAATTTTTGTTGCAGTTTGCTTTTGTAATGACATTGAAAAGAAATCAGCTTCAATTAAAAATTACCTTTTTATGTAATAATATATATCTGAACTGTTAAAGTATCAATCGTCCTATTAAATTTCATGCATCTTTAAGATGAAACATTAAATGTGTTGTTATTCATGAAAAATACAGAATACACAAATAGAAAAGATATAGGTAGAATCACATTCTCACCATCCCTAATGTACACTATGTCTGAAGATGAGGTGGCACAAATCAAAATCAGCTTGAGCTAAAAAGTTCTAGATCAGGAATGCCAAACTCATGTCGTCATAGTGGCATAATGTGATGTAATGGGACTTTTTCCCCTTTGCTAAACCAGCCATGGGCATGGCCAGTGTGTGACATATCCTCTCCATGGGCCAGGAGTTTTCTAGATCATCACTTTAACCACTGAACCAAACTAGAATCTTAAAATGAGGTATAATATACTCTAGGTACAGTAGCTAGGTAGCAAATCAGACATAACAAGATAACATTGATCTCTTACCTTTATTTTTTATCCATCTATCTGCCTACCTGCCTATCGATTGATTGATCTATCATCTGTCTGTCTGTCTGTCTGTCTGTCTGTCTGTCTGTCTATCTATCTATCTATCTATCTATCTATCTATCTATCTATCTATCTATCTATCTATCTATCTATCTGTCTGTCTATCTGTCTATCTGCCTATCTATCATCTATCTATATCTAGTCATAGACAGAAAGAGGATAGTCAATTGCTTTAAGGATCTGGTAAGGAGGAATAATATAAATGTTTATTATATTTTTAATACAAGCTCACAGTAATTAAGCTTTCCATGTCTTAAATCAAGAATAAGGAGAACCTACTCATGTTATTATTGAATATGTTTAACAAGATAACTGGACAGTAGAGCCTTTGGCAACTGATTGTAAATGCAAATAGGTTACCAAGCACCCAGATTAAAATCATATGATTGTTAGGGTGCTGGGATGGCTACAGAGGTGGGCTCCTACCCATTCAACCTGGTTCGGCCGAACTGATAGTGGTATGGCAGCCTGGGTTGCTGGAACTGGCAGCGACCCAGACCTGCCACAGCCCCAAACCGGTTCCCTGGTTGCCGCCACTGCCATCTTGTTTTTGAGTTCTTTTAATTAAATTTTAATTGAATTGCGCATGTGCATGCAGCACACATCCAGAGCGCACATGCAAAGCGCGCACGTGAGCGACCCGGCAGTAAAGCACCCGTAACCCACCCCTGGATTGCTGGAACCTGAACAATCTTGTTATCACCATTCATCCAGCGTTACCGTAACTTGAAATGTTTGTTGACCATATGGTTACTTATATTATATTATATTAGATTTTTTATTTTATTATTAAATTTCTATAGCTGTTTAAGATTGAGGACTACCTGTATAAGATTTTTTAAATAGTCACAACTTATCATGCTACCTATTACATGTAAGGACGTTCCAAAGCAAAACTTTAAAAAAAACACCAATATGCCCATAAATTGTTACTTTCATTTAAAAAGAAATTTTATTGCTATTTATTTGAACACTATTGTTTAGCCACAGCATTACGGTATTTGATTTGCATGAGAAGACCAATTTATTTTACTTAAAATAATGAAAAATCTTTGTAGATAAAATTGTTTTTGAGAATATATGCTAACTATTATAGAATGTATTGCAGTGATTATTAGTATTTCCCCCAGTATGAATTTCTGCATGGATCTGTGTGCTCTGAATCTCCAAGGTTGTTTTCTGAAGAATTCTTTCTGAGGTGCTAATAATATTCCAGCTGGCTGCTTCTAATTTCTGGATATTTTGTTCAGGCCAGAGTGCAGCTTTCACTTGACACCTTTTTTCTACTTGTCATCAGTGACCATATGTCCATTGATTAAAGAGAAGCTTTATGTGATGGCACAAGCATATTTAATAAGCTTTATTTATTATTGTAAAGAAGGGAAATATCTAAATACAAAACTGTGCTAGAAATCTAGAGTAAACTTTTAAGACTCCGCGAAGCCCAGGAAACCTACTTCCACCAACTTCTTACAGCTTCCTGTATCCTTTATTACAGGGGTCTCCAACCTTTGCAACTTTAAGTCTGAAGGAGAATTCTGGAGAATTCTGGGAGCTGAAGTCCTTCAGACTTAAAGTTGCAAAGGTTAGAGACCCCTACTTTATTAGAGATATTCTTTTTCCATTTTAACCACTGAAGTCAATAGGAATGTATGGGAAAACTCAATACTAAAAAAGCTCTTCAGCTTTTCACTAATAGCTCTTCTATGTATTAGAAGGTACAGTATATAGGACCCTTCTGGTATAGAGATAGTAATATATAGCTATAGATGATGTAGATACAGTATGGATAGTAATGATAGAAAGAGAGATATATAGAAATAATGTGCACCCTTGATTTCATGGACTTAGTATCACTACAGGATAGATGACATCCTCCAAACAAGACTAGCATAGTGTTTTCAAGAATCACACCGTGATGACCCATTGCAAAAAGAAATAGACTTAAAAGAGGAAAAAGAGAAAATACAAAACTAGAGATAGGAAGAAGAGAAAAGACATGCAAAACAATGCCTTCGATTAGATCCCAGAGAAAATGTCTTCAAATGTAATTAATTGTATGATGTTAACCAGATCAGCATAAGTCCTGAATGAGCTGAAAGGGTCATTCAAAGGTCAATGTGGGAATAAAACTGCACAATAGATGGGGGCTGGGGTAAACAACATGAGGTTTAAGACTGTGTCAAGAGAGAAACGGAGGAATCAGCATGTCACTCTGCCAAGGTAGTCTGTAATCTGTGCACATTCATTAAAAAAAGAAAGTGGGAGGCACAGTTGCTAGAGGAGACACTGTGAACTCATTTCCATATACTAAAGCACATGCCAGAAGGGAAGTGGCAAACAGCTTGCTCTGCTACCGATCTGGTTGAATAGTTTGCAATGCAAACAAGGACTACAGGATGTTATCACATGGAGCTGGCTTTATTTATTTATTTTTCTGAGGTTGGATATGCTTCCTTAACATAAAGCATTCACAGGTTCTGGGCTGGAGGAATGATTCTTCACTGAGCTTCTCATAGAAGGCTGGATTTAGCAAGCAGCTAACCTTTTCCAACATTCATACCCCCCCCCCACCTTTACCTCTGCACAAATCTTGAGTTTGTCTGCTTAATTCAGCTACATATAGTACAAGATGTGCATACTCTGAACTCTGAAAATCCATGGTGACTCAGAGGGATTCTTAGCATATCATAAACATATGGCATCATTTAAAAATGTATGCACAACTTGAGGTCTTAGATACAGACTCTGAAAGACTTTAGAGCATGAGGGGTTGTGGACAGGAAGACTGACGTGGGTATTTTTACATCAGATACACAAGGACATCCTCCATTTCATTTAAATGTCATTATGAATTCTACCAGATGTCTATGCTTGGGATGACTTTCAAAAACTTCCCCCAAAGTTGTCAAATTGTTATTTTTAAAGCAGTGGTTCTCAAGCCCGGCAACTTTAATATGTGTGGCTGGAGAATCTTGGGAGTTGAAGTCTATACACTTAAAGTTGCTGAGGTTCAGAAATACTATGTTAAGGAACAATAAGAGGCAAATTATTAAATGGAAAATTCTAGAGTGATCATATATATATATACACACACATGTATGTATGCATATATGTATGTATGTATGTAAGTAATCTAATTTAATATTACCCTAGCCTTTTTATTCTTGCAGAGTGGCCCCTTGGTCATTCTGTTGGCATCCTATGAGTGATGCTTTCAAACAAAATAAATGCCTACTCTGAGACATGTTTTCTTAATGGCAATTAGGTTATGTATAATGTTAGTAAAGTTTTCAGGTATTTAAGAAACTTTAGCCTTAAATCTTCCATTAAAATCAATATAACTACTGGTCATTTGGTATGAAAACTTTTCCTCCAGTACAGTATTAGAAAGGAGGTCAGAAGACTCAGTACTACAGACCACCATACCAGAGATAGGACAAAATATTAAAAAGGAAATAGAATAGAATAAAATAGCTGTCATGTGACTGGAAGAATTTCTTAACTTTGCTTTCATAGCATTTTGTTTTCAGGTCCTTGAGCAACATTACACAAATCTTTTGGTAAAGTTGTTAAACATAGTAGAAGGATGGAGATGCCTGGAACACCTTAAGACAAAATCCAGAAAGTTATCCCAATGTTATGTAATAAAACTCATGCTACAATAGACTCTCAGTCTAACATAACTTTATCTGATTGATCTTTAAATCTTTATCCTTATACTTTCAAAATGTTGGAACTTTTTTTTTTTTGCTGCTCAGAATATAGGCATATTGAAAGTAGGCATATACTACTTTAAAGACACTGAATTTTAATTTACACTTTTGCTTTCGTGTACTATGATAGTCATACTCCTTAATATATGCTTTTCATTCTTTTGAGAAATGTTCATCATTACAAAAATGTTTGATACAAACCCAGGCGTGGCAGCATAACCAAGTCTTGAGGGTCTTACAAAAAATCAAAAGGGATAAGACTAATCTAATGTCAGGGGGAAGGATGTCCATTTTTCTCTCACACTGAAAAAAGTTTCAGTATGAAAGAACATTACATTGCACTGGATGTGCTTCTTGAATTTCATTGTAATTTTATTACAATATTATTACAATGACAGTAAAGATTATTATTATTATTATTGAAGGCATTACATGACAAACTTCTAAGGCATGTGGAATTTGGCCTTGGGTGAGTATAAAATGTCTGAGAATACTTCGATGTTACCATAGCACAGACATGTTCTGGCGACACTTTTTTTATGCTGTGTCCCATGACATTCCCTTCAACTCATCTCCAGGCCATGAGAAAGATGGCCTTAAGTCATCCTTAGTTGCATGGTGTTAAAATAGAATTTCTTCCTAAATCCCAAGACAGCCTTAAGCTGTATAAATTCTATTAGAGGGCTCATTGTCAGTTCCCACCATGTGACATGAGATGTTTGGTAAGGCAACTTCCTTCCTCCACCCACCCACCCACCCAAAAAACCCTGAGCAATGGACACCTTTCAGTTATCCTGTATGCTTGGCATACATGGTTATTCTGTCATTGTCTATGGCAGCGATGTAAAGAGTCCTTCGCTCCTTTGCTAAATGTTGTGAAAAAGAAAAAAAAAGATGATAAATTACCAAAAAACCCAACCCCCTTTCCAATTTTTAATAAAAGTCTTAAGATTCATAGCAGGTGCATTAATGCCAATAACATAGCAGGCATTTATCTTGTTACTTTGGAGTTACTTAATGTCAATAACATAGGACAAGCATTTTTGTGTATTATTTAGAAGTTAATTTTCATTCACCAGGCTACAAATGAAGAGGGAGGGAGTGAAATGGTAGTGAAATGGTTAGAATGCAGTATTGGAGGCTAATTTTGCTGACTGCCAGCAGTTTGATCCTAACCAGCTCAAGTTTGACTCAGCCATTCCTCCTTCTCAGCTCAGTAAAATTAGGACTAAATTGTTGGGGGCTATATACTGATTCTGTAAACCACTTAGAGAGCTGTAAAGCACTATGATACAGTATATAAGTGCTATTGCTATATAGCAGGGGTGTCAAACTCGTGGTGTCATGTTGCCATCATGTGATGTTTCATTACTTTTTTCCCTTCACGGAGCTGTGGTGGCATGGCCTGACCCGTGCAATGAGAAAGGGAGGGGAGAGAAATATAAAAAAAATAAAAATATATAAAGATATAATTTTCCTTTCACCAAGGCAGGTATTAGTAAATTCAGTAACCTAACACCACCTCTAACTTTATAAAACCAATTCTCTTCATTCTATAGCTCATCTTTTATCTATTATTACACAATAAAGATTCAATCTTAATCAACAAACAGTCATTAGGAGCTACCAAAAATACATACACAGAGAGAATTTAAATCAATTTCATATACCTTTCTTTTACCCACTCTTATCATTTTCTCTAAAATGCATTTAAAAACTTCATCCCATAAATTATATCTAGAAACAAATCTTTAAAGTCCCTCCTGTACCTACATTCTATATATCATCTATCTATCTATCTATCTATCTATCTATCTATCTATCTATCTATCTATCTATCTATCTATCTATCTATCTATCTATCTATCATATAGATTTTTAATTTTGGTCAAATAAGCAAACTTTATAAACCTTCATTTTGCATTTAAAGATTTTAATATTTATTCTTTTTAAGTAATGTCCCCAAAACTGATTTCTTTACTGTATCTTTTTCAGGAATTTTTTCATAAATATTTTCTTAGTGGCTATACTACATGCTGCAATTATCCAAAAGACTCTCATTGAGATACTTCCAATGGAAGTCAGCTGCAAGTTCTCTTTAAACATATGATTACAACATTTTTTTAATAAGGAAAGGGTGCTCATTTTGTAAAAAAGCAATTTGATTAAAAATAATAATTATAATAGTGAAAAACCATTGTAACAATAAAAATAGATAATTATAATGAAAGAATTGTGTTAAAAATTATTATAGTTATGGAAACATTTACAAAGTTTACTGTGCAATTTAGCAGATTCCAAAGAATCAAAATTAAAATGATGCAGAGGGCAGATGGGATTTGGAGAAGACAATGGACATCAGTTTAATAGCAAATGTCAACAGAGAGCTTTATGAACATTACTGGCTTTCCTGAAGGTTATGCTGCTTTCTAGGACACAGTTTTACTGTCCCAAATAATAAAATTAAATAGGATTGGCAAATCCTAAACGGATCCTAGCAAAGAAGAAAGCCATGTGAACTTTTAGATGTGAGTGGTATACCTTTTTGGATATTGTCCACTTCCCCATAGTGAATTTAAAATGGTCAGGATGCAATTACTCCTTTTTCTCTTTCTTATCTTTCCCCGAATGTTCCACATTTAAGAATGACACGGCATCATTGATTACAACTGCATTCAGTGTGCAGTGAGCACATATTCCATTAACATTCATAGTAGGGAATTAGAGGGTAGGACATCAAATGGGATCTTTTTCCATTTAACTGCTTACCCACATTATTGAAGCCGGCTAGTGAAAATGAAATCTCTAGATGGTACATGAGGTTGTTTCTAATAGTTGCATTTTCTCAGCATATCAGCTTATTCATATATGAAACAGCATGCAATCAGGGGGGAAAGAAAAACCCTTTGACCATAAGTTGGTCAGACGTGAGGATGACATGAGTAAATTTCATTTCTGTCATGAGATATCTTGATGGGTATATATTGTGTGTTATCATGAATTACCACAGCTGCAAGGAATTATTTCCATGATCATGCTCGGGAGTACACAAACCTTTCTCTAGCTTTTAACTTAGCTGGAAAATTAAGCAATGTTTGCATTGAAAAAGGGCTCCTGGTTTTCGAAACTTTTATTAATCTAGAAATGAAAAATTGACTTAAAAAACAGTTTGTGTAGGAAAACAAAACATTCACTATGATGTTCTCCTTGTTTGCATCCTTTTCAATTCAAGTTTCTCAATCATTGTCTTTGTAGCCTCACAATACAGATTTTTAAAAAATAGAAATAATAAAAATAGTACCTTTATAAGCCAAACAATAATTAACAATAAACTTTTATAAACAGACTTTTCTTGTTATGATACTTATATCTTAAAATATACTGTATGTTTTGGAGTATAAGACACACCGGAGTATAAGATGCGACAAGGTTTTGAAGAGGCAAATTTAAAAAAAAGGTTTTGTATTCTGCAAACCTCCCCGTTTTGCAAAAAATGGGCCTTTTTTTTTAAAGGACATGAATAGCCCGTAGGAGGCTTGTAGAATGCTCCTGGAGATGGGGAGGGGGGAGGCAAAAACAAGCAAAAACCAGCCTGTTTTTCATGAAAATAGGCCTGGTTTTTTTGTCAAAAAAAAAAGGGCATGGATAGTCTTTAGGAGGCTTATAGAGTGCTTCTGGGGCTGGGAGGCAAAATTGAGTAACAAATGGCCCTTTTTGCACTCCCCAGCTCCCAGGAGCTCTCTGAAAGCCTTCTAAAAAGGGGGGGGGGAGGTTTGGGAGGCAAAAAATGCTGTATTCAGTGTATAAGACGCAGCCATATTTTCAGGCTCTTTTTTGAGGGGAAAAAGTGTATCTTATACTCTCAAAAATACGGTATGTATTGTGTTGGTACTCTAAGAACATCAGTGTCATCCACCCTTAATTTTTCTATTTACTGTTTCACATTCAAGATCTTCAAGAAATTATTTCTGCCTGAAACCTCCTGATGTTGACACTGGTGATTTATCACTTCACAATAATTTGATAGCCATGAGTTTTTCATCAAAGATAAACTTCTGCTAGTGTTGTTTTGTTCATGTGGAAAATAGAATTATCTGAAAGTAGGAACCAATAACAACTGAGGCCAATAATAATGAAAAGTTAGTTAAAATGATTAAAACCAATTAGAATATTATAAGTAACCTCTGACATAATTAATCACACAGGGTAAACTGTTGGTCAAAAGGAGAAAGAAAATCCCTCTTGGATGACCACTCAAATAAAGTTATGCCATGGTATTCATTGATACTTCTGCCACTGATCTTCAAAAACACTTCTGAAAATTGCTTTTGTCAGATTCAGTTGTTTTATGCTGCGTCTTATTTACTAACATAACTGAAAGTTACAATCTTGAATTGAAATTTTAATTTTGAACATAGTAAAACACTGCATAAAGGAACAGTGTTCATGAGATCATGAGGTTGGAGTATCTTTTCAACAAAGAAAAATTGGGTCACTTTGGCTAGTTTTACTTCTCACTAAAGGTGTTTTTGGATAGCACGATCCATGTTATGAATACTACAAAAAGAGGGGAAAATGTGTCCTTTTTCTAGAATTCTAGAATGCCCATAAAACTGATGAGAAATTTAAGGCAGACATTTTTCTCAAAATTATACACTCTATTACATTTTACTGGTTGTGTTTACCCAAGCTCATGAATTTTGTTACTAATTTACTCTCAATGTTGGGGTTCACACACTACATCGAATCATAAACTAATGAAAGCAGATGGGTTTGCAAAAAATGCTAAAATGCTACAACCCTCACCCAAACATGAAGAATAAATAAGTCATACTTATCAGCTACCAGATTTAACTAACTTAGTTAAGGTTTCTGTTTAAGTTACGTTTATTGTCATTGTTTAGTAGTAATAGTTTCTTGTAAAAATAATTATCTCAAGAATAGTTACTAAAAAACAGGAAAAAAAGGGATAATTGACTTTACATCCTGTTTATGGGTTTCCACTAGGCATTTGATGGACCCCCTTTGGAAAAAATAATGATCTCTAATATAACAGGATTCATGTTTAATTCACTAGGAAACAATATATTATAGAACCATTGCTTCTCCAGGTGCATATTCAGGACTGTTGGGGGTTCGCATGGGTTCAGGCAATCCTCTAGTGAAGATTCTGTGTGGTTTGGTAAACTCCCAAATCCCACTCTTGGCTGGCCCCGCCCACTGACTCCACCTCTCCAAGAAGTCTCCACTCAGCCCGTTCGTCATGCCAGGTAAGTGCAAGGCCTGTGTGGAGGCTTAAGGAGGAGGGGAAATGGGCCTGTTTCTGGCTTCCAGAGTCCCTCTGGAGCCTGGGGGAAGCAGTTTTCATCCTCATGCAGGCTCAAGGAAAGTCTCCAGAACCTGGGAAGAGTGAAAAATGCCCTCTTCCCCACCATGGTACAGGAGACCAACTAGGGCATGCCCACCCAGCAACGGGGTAGTGAACCCATTGCTGCAATTTTTGAAGCCCACCTGCTCATATTCCATCAGTTATTGTCAGGAATCTTTTGAAAACATGTTACTTACTTAGCAGGGGAGATACCACGAATATGAAGGTGGTTTTCCAAGGGTAAAGCTCAGTTATTGTACCTATGAACTATCTCTGTTGTAAAATCTTTACATGAAATATTGCAAGATGACCCGCCCTCCCACATTACAGCACCAACCCATGATTTGATATATTTCATCATGCACACAATTCACTGGGTGCTGAAAGTTTTCCAGCAGATGAAACTTAAACTAATTGACAATGTCACTTTACTAGATTCCTCTTGTTTGTATCTCTTCCATTCAGCAGCTGAAGCTGGATCAATTTTCAGAGGCTATCAGGGAGAAAGAGGGCATTTACAAACTAGCTGCAACTCTCACTATAATGATCTCAGACATGGCACTTTCCACTTCTGATTCTCAAAAATCATTTGGAAATAACTCCATGCTAGTTGAAGCTTCTATTAGTGCACACAGCAGTAATCCAATCTTGGAGTGACAAAGGGATTACTGTGATTAGGTTTATATCCCAAAGGAAAGGTTGCAGTCTCGTTACTAAATCTGGAGTTTATGGGGGGAGGGAAGGTAGCTGTTTTCATCAACAGCAACTTGCTGGGTATTCAAAAAAGACACTACTTGAAATTCTGAGGCAAGTCTTCAGGATTCCACAGCTTCTTATAACTGGATGTTTCCAGATGTGTACACATTTATCAGCCCAGCCCAATAACATTAGCTATGTTATCTTAGAATGAGTTCCCAATATAACACCAGGTTGAAGAAAATAATAAAAACTAGTTTTGTTGTCACATTATTTATTCTCCATTAGTCCTCTTTTTTCTCATTTTTACAGAAATGCTATATGTTATCTATTCTTTTTTCTTTTTCTTTGCTATCCTATGGACTAGATCAAATTATTAGGATAAATCTTTATTTCATTTCATTACAACACAATAGGAATCATTACAACACAATTGGAATAGGGTAAGTTTAGACCAGGGGTAGACAACCTTTTATATCTACCGCCCACCTTTGTATCTCTGTTAGTAGTAAAAATTTCTAACCACCCACCATTTCCACACTAATGGTGATTTATAAAGTAGGGAAATCATTAAATAAAAAAAAAGGAAAGTGCTTTAGTATCAGACAAAACCCCTACCGCCCATCGTGAAAGCCCACTAGTGGGCAGTAGGGACCAGGTTGACTACCACTGGTTTAGACTATCCAGAAATACAATAGTGGATACAATATGTACAAAAAATAGGGTTTGATTGGAAAAAAAATAAAAATTAATCAAAAAGCATTATTAAATTACTATGTAATGTCCATCAGATATTTGACCTCTTCCATAACTAGAATACCAGAATGTTTTATTTTTTCTCAGTATCACTCCAAGACATCCCCTGAAACAAATGATTGTCTGGTGCCTTTTCATCCACAGTTTATAATTTATAGTTGCATACATAGCTTATACCCAGCAGTTTTCTGACCAACAGTTTACTGCACTTTAATATCTTCTATCAAACATGGCTGTCTGATTGTACTAATTGTGAGGAAAACTATGCATTAATCATATAGTAGAACAGATCAGCACTATTACTGATATGCAAACTTTATTAGCAGACATTGGTTTCAAACTATCTGAAGGAGACACCCAACCTAACAGCCTCATTTCATGCTATCAAACCAAGTTCAACTTTTCTGCAGTGCAACTTCAGGCAAGGAGAGAGAGAAGATGCCAGAAAGTGAAAATAAAGGAACCAGAGAAATAAGCTTTAAACTTTGTTTACCTCAATGCTGCCCACCATATTGCTGATTGTGTAATTTTGAAAGTGAACCCTTAATTTTGTGTGGAGCAAATTATTGTAGGTTGCTAATCTTGACTGATGTCTACAGGAAGCAATAGCAATCCCATAGTGGTAGGTTAGATGGGAACTCAAAACAAGACAACAACAGATTGTTTCCATATTATTTTTGATAAATGGTAAATAAGGGTAGATGATAGAAAGAACCATTCTGGTGCACTCGTTAAGGCATCAGGCTAGAAACAGGAGGCTGATACAAGCCAACTGGGTAACCCTGGACTAGTCCCTTTTTCTCAGTCCTAGGAAGGACGCAATGGCAAACCAGTTCTGAAAAACCTTGCCAAGAAAACTGCATGTAACTGTCCATGAAGCATTCAAGAATCAGACATTATTAAATGGAAGGGGGGAAAACATGGATACTGTACACTTTCATACTCAACAAGAGCTGAATTCAACTCACAGGATCATTTATTTAACAACCGTACAGAGCAGAACAACGAAGATGGTTAGGAGACTGAGGGCTAAAACATTAAAAATGTGTTCTGGAATTCAGGATGTCTAGTTTAATGGAAAGAAGGACTAGGGGTGACATAATAGTAGTGCCTCAGAGGTTGCCACAAAGAAAAGGGAGCCAAGCTATTCTCCAAAGCATCTGAAGGCAGGACAAGAAGCAAAGGATGGAAACTAATCAAGGAGAGAAGCAATCTAGTCAAGGAGAGAAGCAAACTAATCAAGGAGAGAAGCAACCTAGAACTAAGGAGAAATTTCCTGACAGTTAAAATAATTAATCAGTGGAACAACTTGTTTCCAGAAGCTGTAGGAAGTTTTAGAAGAGATTGAACAACCTTTTGTCTGAAATGGTATAGGCTGAGCAGGGATTGGACTAGATCAGGGGTCTGCAAAGTTGGCTCTTTTAAGACTGGTAAAATTTTAATTTTAATTTAATTTTTAATTTGCTTTTTATTAGGGGTTTTATAGGGTATTTTAGAGCAGGCTTTGTGTTTAATCGATTTTTAATATATGTATTGTATTGGATGTTTTATTGTTGTTTTTATTACTGCCTGTTCACCGCCCTGAGTCCTGTAAGGGAGATAGGGCGGTATACAAATTTGAATAAAACCTAAAACCTAAACCTATTTAGCTACAATAAATAAAGTTTATACTCTTACAAACAATTTTCAGAGCTGTTAACAATCACTGACTAGCATGGAAAATAGCTCAACTAGATAAATATTCTATAGTTATTCTCCTGTCAATTTCTCCCTAAACATATGGTATTTGTTATTTTTGCTTGCATTTAGCATAACAGGTGGTACATTCATTACAGGACTGAAAAGACCGAAGGTAATTATTTCTCCTCCCTGCTCCCTTCTTGTCTCTCACTATCACAGCCTTGATCAAATGAGTCCAAGTATCTGTTATACAGATTCATTACAAAAACAAAGTAGTTTTTGTTGGAAATAATCTCCATTCTGATCAACCAGGTCTGCTGTCTTGCAAGAGTTTTTAAAATTCTTGCTCTGTCCAAAACTCTTGACTTTTGAAAAGGTTAATTTGTTTAGGGTTAAACAGGGTAATAGCAGATATTCTCACAACTATCTTCTAAATCCAGGCCTTGATAGTTAAGGTTCCCAGACGAGACTGAGATTTGTCCTCTTTTATCTTTCCTATTTTCCTCCTCTTATTTTTCTTATAGAGATGAATCCCAGTTTTCAGGGGATTTCATTGAAAAAAATTAATAAAAACAAGTTTGCTGCTAAAATATCTTTCTAGCATTTGTTGAAGGACAAATGCAACCAATGGCCTTTATTATACTGAGAACAAAATGTCAAAATTAGAACTTATTCTGTTGAGAGAAAGAAATTAATCTATTTAGTTATATAAAAATTGAAGCAGGGCATCAACTCAATGGGGCTTCACTTACCAACACAAGAATGCAAACTCTTCAAATTAAATATGAAATGGGGGTGGTTATGGCAGCATTGCAATAACCCTAACATTTTAGAGTACCTAAACTATTTTTTTGCTGAGCCAAGTGTTCTTTTGTCAGCTATTTTTACCTTTATTTTATTTTATAATCTGAAATCCATTTGTGGTAACAGAAAGTACACTAGTGCTATTTGCATAAGGGTAGGATCAAAGAAGAGAAAATGGAGATTTGGATTACATAAAAGTGGCTGCCATTTTGACTCTCCCTTTGTAGGGGAGCCTATTGCTGCTGGGGACCCACTCCAAAATGTATGCATTTAATTGCCGCACAGTTTCATTTAGTTCACTACAGAGGTGGTATTCAGCAGGTTCTGACCAGTTCTGGAGAAAGTTTGAGCAGTTTGGAAAACCAGTAAACACGACCTCTGACTGACCCCACCTATATCTATCCTCTGCCTCTTGAGTCTCAGCTAATCTGGAAGAAATGGGGATTTTGAAGTAACCTTCCCCTGGAGTGTGAAGGGAATGGAGATTTTACATATCCTTCCTGTGAAGTGTGGTGGAAATGGAGATGTTACAGTATCCTTCCCCTGCCACACCTACCAAGCCATGCCCACCAAGCCACACCCACAGAACCGATAATAAAAAAAATTGAATCCCACCACTGGTCCACTATAATAATTTGCAATATTTTTGTGGTATCCAAATAGTTTGAACCCAGTTCATATGTAATACGAAACTATGGTTAACACATCTGGAAAAAGGGCATATAATAAAGGGAAAAGAAAGATGCTCCAATAAATCAAAATTTTATCTAATTGGAAGAGTAGTTAGTCACATGCAGGCCATGGAAAGAGCAGAAATTAAACCGCTGAGAGAAGAACAAAATTCCATTTGACAAAAGAGTTTGTAATATAATTTTATTGCAGAAGTTTTTAACACAATAAAAACAATACACATGTTAGAAAAGAAACAAGGAAAATAAGAAAAGTAGTTTTTAAATGCAATTTTATTGAAGAAATTTGTAACAAGATAAAAGCAATACAAATATTAAAAAAGAAAATAAAGTATCCATCTGACAAAAGAGTTTTACTGAAACTTTCAAAGGTCTGAACTTTTGAAAAGTGAAAATTTTGCAAGACAGCTATGTTATTCATTCTTCTGTAGTAGACCTTTAAAAATGTTATTCTCTATTTTGTTCAAGAACTTGTGTTTCAGTTCACTGTTTCAAACCAATTATAAAAAAATGTCACTTTGCAAGTGTTATAGATAATCTACTATCTTTTCTTTTATATTAGGAGTCATGGTGATGCAGTGTTTGGAATGCAGTACTGCAGGTTCCTTCTTCTGACTGCCTGCAGTTTGGCAGTTCGATTCTCACCGGATCAAAGTTGACCCATCCTTCTGAAGTTGGTAAACTGAGGACCCAGATTTTGGGGGGCAATATGCTGACTCTGTAAATTGCTTAGAGAGATCTGTAAAGCGTTATGAAGCAGTATATAAGTCAAAGTGCTATTACTAAGGGCTATGATATTAATGATATCATCATTATTCAGTTACATTGCTTTACAAATAGGAAGTAACTACAGCTCTATCACTCATGAAGTGTGTCACCTGGTGAATAATTAAAAATCTGTTAGTAGATTGTAGCCTAAAAGATTGAGCAGAAAACCTTCACAATTGATGGTCAAAATATAGTAATGGATCCAACGCCGAATAAATATTTTTAATGAACCTATTTCTAATATAGTAGTCTGGCAAATATTTAGAGTTGTGAACCAAAAATACCTAAAGTGCATCAAGTGGGCAAAGACTGTTGCATATAATATCTTTTGAAACACTGCAAGGTTAACAATATGGAAAAGTGGCCAAAAGGCATAGTATGTATAGCTTTCTATCATGTGTAGGTCTTGAGGAATATCTGTGACTCTTCAGAATATCTGTGACTCTACACTGGTATGTTGACTAGGACTGGTGGGTTCGTTGACTGACAACTGAAAAGAAATATGATCTCCATCCATAGTGTAAGGTATCAGTTTGCTAATTCCTAAATAAACACAGTTTGGCCCTATAAGATATTACAAGTTTAGGATTTATATTTTTAAAAAGCATTAAACCAATCCAGATAGGGATAGTCTACATTGCCAAAAGCAGAAAAGCTTGCAATAATCCTCAGAGGTCTCTTCTCAATAGAATGAAATGTGTCTTTGTGTTTTCTCAAATTCTTGTGAGATAAAACTCACAAACTGAGTAAAACTGAGTAATCTTGAACATGATCTCCCATGATTTTTGAAATTTTGTGGCATCTTGTAAAATCTTGCTCAATAATCTTGAAATATTATGATAGCTTGATCTTTGAAAGTAAATTATTTCTGACTATGAATTTTAAAAGGGTTTTCTCATGCATGTCTCAAGCTAGATGGAGAACTACAGATATAAACAGTTTCCAATCCTGATCCTGTATGTATGCCTAGCCTAATCCTAATTAGTAGGTGATGGACTATTGGATTTAGCCCCTTCCCTTTTCCGTATTAAGAATCTGATTACAGAATTCATTTTTTTACAGCCAAGCTTCATGAATTAATAGTTCTAGATAGTTCAAGATAGTTCTAGGCTGCATAAACAGAATAAAATATTGACGTGAAGTGTCAATACCACTTTATAATGCCTTGGCAAGGCCACACTTGGAATACTGCATTCAGTTTTGGTCGCCACGATGTAAAAAGATGTGGAAACTCTAGACTGCAGAGAAGATCAACAAAGATGATTTGGGGACTGGAGACTAAAACATATGAGGAACGGTTGCAGGAACTGGGTATGTCTAGTTTAATGAAAAGAAGAACTAGGGGAGACATGATAGCAGTGTTCTAGTATCTCAGGGGTTGCCACAAAGAAGAGGGAGTCAAACTATTCTCCAAAGTACTTGAGTGTAGAACAAGAAGCAATGGGTGGAAACTAATCAAGGAAAGAAGCAACTTAGAACTGAGGAGAAATTTCGTGACAGAAATTTAGAACAATTAATCAGTAGAACAGCTTGCCTTCAGAAGTTATGAAAGCCCCAACACTGGAAGTCTTTAGGAAAATGTTGGATAGCCATTTGTCTGAAATGGTATAGGGTTTCCTGCCTAGGCAGGAGGTTGGACTAGAAAACCTCCAAGGTCCCTTCCAACTCTGCTATTGTATTGTGTAAATGCCTGAATATGTAAAATGATATCTTCATATAGATCTTAAATACATGGAAGTAATGGTGGTTGGTTTCTAAAAAATATGGGCTTTGGTCTTTATAAAGCTTGAGACTATCTGTCTGTCTGTCTGTCTCTCTCTCCCTTTCTCTCTCTCTCTCTCTCTCAGCAAAATGACTCAGGGTGGCTTTCAGTTCTAAAAGTATAAAACAATAAAAATATCCAAAGAATAAATACAGACAGCAACCAAGATAGTTAACCAACAAACAATACAGTCAAGAAATGGGGCCCTTAAAAGATTCTGAATAATGAAGTATTTAAAGCCTTGCCAGAGGCCAACAGGGTTGGATCCATTCTAATCAACCAGGAGAGCGTATTCCATGAAGGAGGAGCTACAGCTTAGTTTTAAAGCTTTAATTCGGAAAAGAAGTGAGTTTTCCCAAGGCAGGTGATTTGGAAGATATGCATATCAATCTGAACATAACCAAAACAAAATGTCAAAAAGGTTGATGGATAAAATGTTTAATGACTTACTTTAACTTCTGAGATATATGTGGAGTATATAGTATGTAAAACAAAACATAACTGGCTGTTGTAGATGGGGATAAGGATTCAAAGCAAAATCAAAAATATTTTTTAAAATCGTATGCTAGTATCCCAAAAATACTAAAAAATAACATTTCTAGAAATGATCCTCTATTCTTTGTAAAATAAAAAGTCTGCTTTAACTGGTATGCATTATCTTTCACCTTAGAAATAATAATAAAAGCAAATATTCCATATAATTGTTTCCAACTGATCAAAATTGGAAGCTATATCAAATTCTAGATATAAAACACTATCTACATTATTGTTATCCTTTGTCTAACAGACATTAGTGTTATTACATTCATTTTGCCAGACAGGACCTACCAGTATGGTATGCTCAATTATCTGTTCTTAACAGCAACACATTATTTTAATATAAAGTTTTCACTGCCGTCAGCAAATATTGTGTATTTTGTTTAAATTGACATGTCACATCTTATTATAAATTATACAGAGAAATGGAGGAGCCTCTCTGGGTTAGACCGAATCATTTACTGTGGTTTGGCTCACCCACACAGCATATTTTCTGCCAGCAAGCCTCAACAAGCCGATGAGAAAATAGCCACACAAAAAATAAATAAAAAGAATTGAAATGTTGATATATGAGCTAATGAGAAATTGTTTACTCATTTTATGAAATTAAAAACAGAACCTCCAGAATGTTCACCTCCTCCTGTTTATAGAAAACATAAATATTTACCATATAAGACATCTAATAACTATGATGTACCAGCTTTTAGGGTTTTTTTCAAGCCTCCAGACAAATGGGCTTTCTACCTCAAATGCCACTTTATATGTGTTAGCCAAAATTGGATGTCAGGATTTGTGTTTAAAAACAATAACATCTGAAAATAAAGTGGCAATATTTAAAGGTCTTCATTGATTGTAGTTTATTATGCAATTATCTTAATGCTGAGCTCAAGGGGAAATGGAAACCACACATCACAATCTGAAATCAAGACAGTGAGACTAAACAATTCTCCCCCAAGTGTGCTTTTGTATCTGCTGTAGTTACTGATTATACAATTGAATCAACTATTAAATGTCATATGCTATTATAAGCAAAAGAGCTGCTAAAGCTTCACAATCTTTTATCAATCTTAGTAAATTGATGGAATGTATTTCCCACTTCTGTTCACCTGAGCATCACTTAAGAAAAAAAATCCATGAAAAAAGGGTGAGGGGTGATCACTGAATTATTGATCAATCAAATACTGTATAGCGGTGGTGTCTTGTTTTGGTTTTCGCTAAATTTGAGATCACAGAAAACTTCCATAAAATTAAATTGAAAAGATCTAGGCCACAAATAAAATTAATTCGTTCACCTATAAAATTTCCTATATAATAATTTAGTCACTGGAATATTTCATGAAGAAAAAAAAGAAAGTACTGAGTACACTTAGAAAAGAGTGTTTACCTTAAAAAACCCCCCACAAATGCTTAAGTTTAGTTTAAAAAAATTATGTATGTTACATTTATAGACACGAAATATAACAGGCTAGACATTGTAAAGGAAATAGCTTGGGTGAAAGAGCAGATGAATAGATTTATGAGAGAAGATAAGCAAAAAGCAAGACAATTTTTGTTTGTCTAGTAAACTGGGCATAATGAGATACTTCTATAGCATTTATGAGAAAGAAAGGTATAAACAACCGTTGATTCCCCCAGATGTCACTGAATTCAATCACACAGCTATAGAATTGTGCTCAACAAAATGATTTTAGCAATGATTTTATATCTTTATTTAAAGCATTTTTATGGCTGCCCAACTGAGCAACTTGCAATGGTGACAAATATGAAAGCGGTTGAGATAGAAGATTAGAAGAGATAGAAGATACAAGTCTCAATAAAAGCTACATAACATTTTGGCTATATACTCTTTCTGAGATTCCAATCAAAGCCATTTCTGTTGCTGGGAAATATAAGCTGGAGAATAGTAATGTGGTCATGTTCTCTTTAGAGCATTCCATAGGCACGTGACTGTTCATTGTGAGAAAGATACTATGGGGTTTGAGTTGGATGCAATAGGACTATTCTTACCATCAACAGTACAATCTTTTTATCTTTTCAAGAGCTTACTGCTTTATCAGAGAAGCATGGGTCCACTTGATTAGTTGAAGTGGTCCCCACTTGCCTACAGGGTTTATAGGATGATGTTGGGTTAGCTCAAGCTATCTCACATTGTTGTTATTGTTGGGTTTAAATGAGGGTTGCACCTTATATACATAAGCTTGGCTATTAGAAAAAAGAAACACCGGGTGAATAATATATGTCGTCTTATTTATTCAAATCATTATCTGAAGTTAGGGATGATGAGAAAACTGTCTCACCCAGTAATGGGTGAATGTCTATGTCATATCCTTCCATTTAGATTTTCATAAAAATTAATACTTGCATGGTCATACAAATATCTTTACATAATTTCCACAAAACTTCCTGAAATGTATGATTTTTGTGTAACCATATTATTCTCAGTATGTAAAATTTCAGAATCATCCAAATGTAGTCATTTGAAGCAGCATTTAAACATGATCACATTCCAAATTGAGAAACAGATCATCATTTGTTGAATTCTTGGTATTATCTCAGTTCGGTTGTTTGCTTAGATATGTTTCATTGCCCAACTAGGTAACATCATCTGTGAAAGTGAGTGTGGGGCTAGCTATCTGCTCAAAGATTATAGCTAGTCCTGCAGTTTTAGTGCAGGGTGATTTCAGCTTTGGTGGTTCCTTAATTAGATTATTGTTTTCCGCCTGATTATTCACTTGGAATTCATACTTGCTTGGCATTTGATCTCCTAAAATGCAATGATTCTTTCTTAACACTTGCTATCACAGTGTTGTACTTTTAATTATTTATTGTTGTTGTATTTGCTATCAAACAGTTATGTCAATGGTTAAGATATGGTATAGAACCAGGTAGACCGAGTGTATCTTTTTTCAGAATTTACTATACATTCTGAATATAATTTTATTTATAAATTTTCACCTTTAAAAAGTTTTTGAGAGTTATATAAATGCTTCCTGCTGGGAAAAATGTTAATAAAATTATTCTGAAAGGTTTCCCAAAATGTGGCTGATAGAGCATTCTTAACACATTACATTCTTGTGAATTTACATTATTAAATCATAGTAAGTAGAAACTTTGATGTTTTGTAGATGATTAAACTACTTGGATGATAGCATTAGATTTGCACTAATCTATCATAATACTAGTAGATACAATTCTAGTATATCAGTAGTTTATGACAGGAGTAATACTCATGTATAATTCATATGCATCCACAATATTTGGAAGGGGAAAGGAATGAATGCACATAATATATGATATATGTACAGCATATAAACATTTTATATTATGCAAAATATTTCCTTCCTTCCCATTTCATGCTTCTTTTTCTCTATATCATCCCAGCATTAAATATGAATTCTTCAATTCATAAAAAAAATTATTGCAAAAGAAATGCACATTTTTAGTGCAAACTTAATAATGTTGTATTTAAGAATAGCTGTCCACTTTTACTTATTTATTTTACTTATTTATTTATCAATCAAATTTCTACACTGCCCATTTCACCTGTGTGACTCTTCAAAAAATAATATCTTGCACCCTAATAAACAATGAGATTTCCACCATGATGTTCTCCATTCAGCGTGAGTAGCCAGAAAGACTGCAGAGTGTTTGAATGCTATAACTTTAAATTTTTTTTTAAATTGCCATTTGCAGATATCATGTGACCAACTTGTAACTAAATCAGTGCTGGAATACCACCCACAAAACCCAAATTTGTCAAATTGAATAAATACTGTAGTGAAAATATTAAGAATTTCTTTGGATTGATATATTCCATAATGTCAGTTTTTATCCTTAATGACTACATATATAGATATTTTCTATGATCCCTAACTTAAGTCTTTTCAGCACTGTCTTTATTGCCACCCACGTTCCTGCTCAGCCTGGCACTAAAATATGCCTTTTTCTTTTCTATTTATGTACATCTTTTTTCTTCTTTTCTTAAAGAAGAGATGTTAAACTTTTGTTGATTTAAAAACAGAAAATCAGCTTGGCTATAATTTTTGGCACTGTAAATTCCAGCCAGGTGCTTTGGAAACCACAAAAGGACTTTTGTAAGGTAGATGTGACTTTTACATTTTCACATTTCTGCCTTAAAGAATAATCTATAACAGGGGGCACTTTTTATCAGAACACCCAACTGTCTCACAACTGTTTATTTCCTGGTGTTGCAGAGTTTATACAATGTAAAGATTATTTCTTTTAAAATATGTTTCCTTTTAAAAACAAAAACAAACCACTGCCTATTAAATGGTTAGTCCCTTTAAAGTTCTCTTGTTTTTCCTAGGTCTTTAAAGCCTTGTAGTTTAGCTACCTTCTGACTCATGATCCGTAGATTTTCATCCATGTCTAGAATGCCATAGATGTTATTTTCATCTCAAAATTAGTCCATAGAATTTAGCAATATTTCTACCATCCTTTATGTCTCAAATCAGCCACATTCTTATTTGTCTCAGTCGTTAAAAATTTCTGTAAAGAGGGCTTGAAAAAAAAAGTGATGACAAGTTTATAGGACTACCTTAACCTACCTTTGGTGGCAACAATGTAATCTGCATGACCTTTTCATTTCACTTTTATCCTATGATCCATGTAGCAATAGGATGTTCTTGTCTCTCTCAGTATCTCTCAAGAGGGATTGATTAAAATGGAATGATTTCTGTTTAATCCATTTTTTAAAAAAACCTTGCAATTCTAGATTTTGAGGATTGATATGACTATTTCCAGGAACACGGTGGCTCAGTGGCTAAGACGCTAAGCTTGTCAATCAGAAAGGTCAGCAGTTCAGCAGTTTGAATCACTAGTGCCACGTAACAGAATGAACTCCCATTACTTGTCCCAGCTTCTGTCAACTAGCAGTTCAAAAGCATGTAAAAATGCAAGTAGAAAAATAGGAACCGCCTTTGGTGGGAGGGTAACAGCGTTACGTGCACCTTTGCCGTTTAGTCATGTGGCCACAGGACCACAGAGATGTCTTCAGACAGTGCTGGCTCTTCGGCTTTGAAACAGAGATAAGCACCACCCCCTAGAATCAGGAAGAACTAGCACATATATACCTTTATCTATGACTACTCCACATATTAATTAGAATGAAATAAATGTTTTTGAAATCTGAACGTATACTGGAAAGAATTTGATTCTTTAGCAACAATTTGTTCCAACTGAAAGACAAATATTACAAATACAATGGCTAAGGGTTAGGATTAGAGTTGAGAAAAAAAGATCTCCTGGGACCCTGCCCTGCTCTATGTGCTGGCAGAGAAACAAGCAGGATTATTTTACCAACTTTCTTCAGAAAAAGGAGAAATCCTCCAACTAGTAGAGCTCACTGCTACAACAGTATCTTTTATTTTCCTAAATATTTTTTTTTTTTTTTTTTTGCAGAAGCAGAGTTGCCAGAATAACTACTTGGTAGTCATTTTGCATCTTCCATAATGTCCAGAAAAAATGAATCATGAGGTAAATATTTGAAGAAAATCTTCTAAACGTATTTTCACCCTGATGAGAAGAAACAATTCTCAGTTATTTTCTTAGAAAAGTATCTTCTGAAGGAACAGAGCATGTCTTATAATGCAACTGTGGACATCAATACAGAGAAGCTTCGATTCATGCTAGGCCCAGTAAATGTTACACAGTAGGATTTTCATTGGGTTCATAGCACTAAAGGAAGGCCTATAATCATACTTATTTTGCTGTAGATCCCTATCTGTTCTCTCCCATCACATAGGAACTATTTATATTAGGAAAGGGAAAGAATTAAATTTGATCCCGGACAATTATCATACTGAATTTGGCTCTGGGAGTAGAAATTTGTCCTTAATGCATGCTCAGTTCCACTCTATTTCTTCATAATGCATTTTAAAAATAAAAATACACAGAGAGAAATGAAGCATGGTCACACTTCATTTATACTATACAAAAGGTTTTTTTTAGCTAGATCTTAAAATGTGCATTTTTGTTTTCATTTTATCTGAAATATTAATTCATGAATTTATAAAATCATAAAGATGAATTCTAATATATGTTTTATTGCACAAAATACAGATAAGTTTTCAATTTTTCCATATCAATATTTCTTTATATTTTCTTTTGAGAACATAGATCACAATTCTAAATAAACACTGAGAAATATCAACCCATTATTTCAAGATATTTTTTTTTAATTTGGGGAGGTGTCATGGCATAAATAATAATGTCAAGGTTGATGAAAAAACAACAACACCAATCTTGGTTTAAATGCTTCTTTATCACATCGGTACTAACTGACCATCAAATTCTTGTGAAAATGGAATAATTGTTGGAGCTGCAGCTCTGTGCTCCCCTCCACCTTATACGCCAACCATTTAAGCCCCACCCAGCACCCAGAGACCAATACATCCCACACTTCGACTTTCCCTGATCCTGATCCCATCATCAGTGTCCTATTGGAATACATAACACCAAGAGCTTCCCAATCAATCTCCTCCCTGTTGGCCTCTTCCTCCATTCATTAAAGATAAGTTCCATTCTGGCACTTAGGCACGGCCCCAAGGAACAATACTGATGATCGCTGCCTCTGTTAGCCTTTATTACATTGCATCGTGCTTCCTGGTTTGTTGATAACTGCTGCAGCTGAGCTGGGAGAAAGGCAGTGAGGCTCCCTCGAAGCTCCAGCAATCCTGGAGCTCCAGCAGTCACCGGAATGATGGTAGGAACCCAGCACAACTGAGTGGCAGCCTTGGACATCTTGGACAACAAGGCTGACAAATAATGGACACAAAAATTACACTTTGCTTTGCAGCTTGATAACGTGCCAATAATTTTTATTTTATTTAAACATTTAGGAAAAAGTACCAATTTATCTGTGGACTATTGATGTAGCAATAGCACTTAGACTTATATACCACCTTTACAGTGTTTTACAGCTCTCTGTAAGCGGTTTACATAGTCAGGATATTGCCCCCAACAATTTGGGTTCTCATTTTACCCACCTTGGAAGGATGGAAGGCTGAGTCAACCTTGAGTCTGGCGAGATTTGAACTGTCAAATTGCAGGGAGCTGGCAGTCAGCAGAAGTAGCTTTCATTACTGCACTCTAACCATCATGCCATGTACTGTATATAATGACCAGATAGTGATGTTTGGAAACTTAAGCATTTGTTTCAGATATATAATCAAAAATTGTAAAAGGGCCAGCCAGTGAATTTCTTATTGCAGATTATATCTAGCCTAACAAATCATAGAACACAGAAAATAGTCATAGGGTCTCAGCGGTCTTCTAATCCAGCGGTCTAGTCAAGGCAGGAAACCTTATACCATTTGATCAAATGGTTGTCCAGTCTATTTTTGAAAACCTCCAGTGATGAAGCACCCACAACTCCAGAAGGCAAGCTATTATATTGATTAATTGTTCTAACTGTCCAAAAATTTCTCCTTATTTCTAGATTGGATCACTCTTTAACAAGCTTACACCTGCCAAGATTGCTGTTTAGCTCCTGGACATTTCGTTACTAAACTAGGTAACATTTTTAGTGGAGTTTTGGGGAGAAGTGCCTTGTTCCTTTACATAGTTTCTGGGTGGTCATTTGGTCTTGTGACTGGTTGAATCACAAGACTGATTGAGTCACAAGGTTTATTAAATCTCAAGACTAGTTGATGAAGTCATTGGCCACGCCACAATCCATAAGGCAGGCAAGTTTATCAAAGTCTGACATTCTACCAATAGGTCCCTCAACAAACACATTGACTTAGAATCAGCTATGAACCAATAAAGAAGTGGACCATCCAAACTATCAACCAACGATAGAACCAAGCATCCCCTCACCAGCACTTCACAGCAACCAGTCATGTCACAAAATCACAAGACTAGAATCAGTCTTGTGATTCAATCAATCTTGTGATTCAATCAGCCTTGTGACTGATTAGCTGATTAGCTGAAATTAGCTAACTAAACTTGAACTAATTATTATGTTTTTGTTCTGTTCAATTTTTAATTGCATTTGAAAGAGCTTTGAATTTCATAAAATAAAAACATTCAACACTTTTCCCAAACTACCAGCACTACTATTCAATCTACCATCTCTTCTCGATTAGTTATGATCAAGTCAAGAATACCTGATTCTCTTATTCCTGCCTTCTTTCTGCATAGGAGAAATTTTCAAAACAGGTCAGTAATTTCCTGGAAGGACTATGCTTGGCAGAATTTGTTTCCCAACAGATGTTGGGGGAATTAAAGTCCATTAACACTACTGCTTCATGCTTTTTTGAAAGTTTGCTTTTAGAGACCATTATCCTCATCTTCTACTTGGTTGGGTGGCTGGTAGTAAATTCCAAAAATGGTATTGTTTTTATTCCTTCTACCATTTATTTTAACCTAGATGCTTAATAGCATTTCCTTTGTTGCTTCTGTTCCTTTTAAACAATTGCTTTATTCTGGCAACAATAACAGCCTCACGAGCCCTCAGTTATACCTATTCAATTATATTTAGTTTCTTTTGTAATGTAAGTTCATGCCGATTTTGTTTATTTCCCTTGTTCTCAGCATTAGAGTATATACAACAATGACCATGTACTTTGTGTCATTGTTGTTCCTTATTGTAATTGTCATTGAGTGATTTGCTGCTAACTTTCACTGACTTCTGTAGTGCACAAATATTTATCAAAAATTCTTTTGGGTTTGTTCATAGAATTAAAAGTTCTCACCTACTTCACTATAGTTCAGTCAAAATATTCCTCCCAGGTTTTGAGATACAATGCAATACTCCATCATTCAGGGAATGCAACTGATGATTCCCAAAACCCAATCTTTCAAATGAATGCCATTTTTCTAATTGTTTTTATTTTATCTTTTCAGGATTTTTTTCTATGGATTATAAAATGGATAAGAACAAGAGTTGAGTCACAAAATTATTTCATTTCCTGTCTGGAACTGTTATGGCTGGGGTGACAGATTGCAGCTACTCCTGAGCAATATCATTTCTCCTTATAGGAGAATGGCCTTTATATGTAGAAGTAAAGAAGTAAAGAAGTTATCTAAATAACTTCTTTAATTTTGGAATAATTTTGAATCCTAGAATGATCTAATTTTATGGTGCTCAGGATTTTGAAGGGAAGAGAAATAGAGCATGGGGTTTTATTACTAATAGTAAATTCATTTACATTACTTTTATGTTTTTAAAAAAAATAAGCTGTTGTACCTTTCTATTCCATTATATAGCAACATGCTGAGTTTTACAAGTTGCAAGAAATGTAATTGATGAGTTCTGCAGCCCTACTTTTGCAATATGACATATTATATTGTTTTGGTACTGATAGAATATCAAAAGTAAGGCGTGAGTAATAAGAGTGAGAAATGAATTGAAGTGTACAGTGCTTTCTTCTCCAATGTGTAAAATCTGAGCAATGTGCATTGCTAAAATCATTTGAAAAACTCTTGTCAGAAATTTCGCACAACATTTGTAGAGGGCTTTCTTTACCCATTATCAAAGGGTTTTCAACACTGAGGGCTGATCTCTCAAGAGTGAGATGCTATAATCATGGAACTAGAAGTGTCATCTACCATTTTCAAGAATCACATGCGAGTGAAATATAGAATTTTAAGCAGATAATTTTAGTCCTTAATAAGAGGTGGAATTACTAACTTCTGTATGCAACAAAGCATTCCCAGCCCACCCTGCTGTTGCTATAAAGGTTCCTTGTTAAGCACATAATGCAAATCAGAAAGATTTATTTTTTACTTTTTAAAACAAAATATCCAAAATATGTACAAAACATATCGTGCTTTAAATCTACGGTATGCACAAAGTATGCCTTCCCTTAACTTCTCAATAAATTAGTGTTTCAAAACAAGCATAGCAAAACAAGTTCTTTGACTAAACAGTATGATTTTGGAAATAATATTTCTTTTATCAAATGTTTCACTGGGAATGTCTGGTGATGCTGGAACTTGTCTTTTCACTAGTAATTTAGTCTTGACAGGCAGAATTTAGTTAGTTCCTGTAGAAGTTAGGTCACTTCCATGCTTCAGCTGTCTTGTTTTCTCAGAATTGCTGTTTAGTATTGTAAGAATCAAAATAGCATCTTGCAGGTAAATACATCCATATCACATATTAAAACTGCATAGGGTAGCATTTTTTAAAAAAAGGTTGTCATTATTAAACTGATTTGTTTAGTTACACATTATTACTGGTATAGCTATTTATTTATTTATTTATTAGTTTATTTGTGTATGAATTACTATGGGCCTTTACAACATTGCATTCCAGAGGGACCTACATATCCCTGTACAGTAAAATGTTTAAAATGAACTAATAATAATAATTTCTCCAATATAAAGTATTACCTTGGTGTATTTGTGGGGATTTTTTGCTCTGAAGAAGTTGAGAACTATGCCAGAGGTCCAGCTATACTGGACAGATCTCATCAGAGAAGCCAAATGAAAAGTGCCTCTTCCTTAAAGAATATGGTGAGATATAATCTACAAAAACCCATACCAGATTGGTTTTTTTTTTTCAGGTCAACAACTGTTGTGAATGCCTGGACAACTGATAACAAATGGATTAGACAACTCAGGTCTGTTGGTTGAGCAAGCAGAGACAACAGCTGCAGGACTCCTGGAAGAAATGTCACAAATGTAGAATTGGAAAACAAATATATATATATATGTGTTAGTTTTATGAGCTGATCAATAAAGTAAATTAGAGAGAGACCAGGATAGATGTATTTCGAGCTTATTAGCTCTCATCAGCTGGCCATACCCTTTACTGGAATTTGAACCTGGGCTGTATTGCATGCCAGGCAAGGAGCCTAGCACTTCAGCCAAGCCGGCTCCCCTTATTGCATCAGCTGAGACGGTATATTAGTATAGGTAATTGTTTCACAACAACCTGTTATTAGGCCCCAATTAAGGGAGGAGACATACTGTTTCCTTTCCTGCCTTTTGGCTCATCACCAGAGACCATCTAGACAACAAGCCAAGAATTACGTTGTGTAATTTTTTAGATATGTGTGTTAGGGTATGGCCAGTATGTCTCCTCCCTTAATTGGGGCCTAATAACAGGTTGTTGTGAAACAATTACATATATATATATATATATATACACACACACACACACACACACACACACATACACACACACACACTAGCTATACCCGGCCACGCGTTGCTGTGGCCCAGT
Organism: Rhabdophis nuchalis; assembly: GCA_039707465.1. Taxonomy (NCBI): domain Eukaryota; kingdom Metazoa; phylum Chordata; class Lepidosauria; order Squamata; family Natricidae; genus Rhabdophis; species Rhabdophis nuchalis. The sequence goes on along the minus strand of CM077645.1, from coordinate 187,626,350 downwards.
CTGGTTAAATGGCCAACCAATCTGTGTAGATCTTCCTTTCTCCCTCTACCTACCTACCTACCTACTGTATTTCCCCCTCTCTATCCCTCTACCTACCTACCTACTGTATTTCTCCCTCTCTCTCTATTCCTGTACCTACCTATCTACTGTATTTCTTGCTATCTATTTATGCTACCTACCTACCTACCTACGGTATTTCTCCCTCTCTGTCTATCCCTCTACTTACCTACCTACTGTATTTCTTGCTTTATCCCTCTACCTACCTACCTACCTACCTACCTACCTACTGTATTTCTCCCTACCTACCTATCCACCTACCTACCTACCTACCTATTATATTTCTTCCTTTCTCCCTCTACCTACCTACCTACCTACCTACCGTATTTCTCCCTCTCTATCTATCACCCTACCTACCTACCTACCTACCTACCTACTGTGTTTCTCCCTATCTATCTATCCACCTACCTACCTACCTACCTACCTACCTACCTACTGTGTTTCTCCCTATCTATCTATCCACCTACCTACCTACCTACCTACCTATCTACCTACCTACCTACCTATCTACCTACCTTATTTCTCCCGTACAAACTATCTATCCCTCTATCTACCTACCTACTGTAATACAATAATGCAATAGCAGAGTTGGAAGGGACCTTGGAGGTCATCTAGTCCAACTCCCTGCTTAGGCAGGAAGCCCTATATCCATGATGGCGAACCTATGGCACGGGTGCCACAGGTGGCACACGGAACCATTTCTTAGTTCACGTGAGGCATTGCCCTGTCAGCTTCAGTGTGTATGTGTACCCTGGCCAGCTGATTTAGGCCTTCTTTTGAGGCCGGATTTTGCCCTCTGGAGGTGGGGGAAAGCTGTTTTCACCCTCCCCAGGCTCCTATAAAGCCTCTGGAGCCTGGGGAGGATGTAAAAAGCATGCCAAATGCAGGGGGTCATGCACATAGCATTATGGATGTGGCACACCTGTGCACATCGCCCCTGCCCTCCCCCTGCTTTTGGCACGCGAGCCAAAAAAGGTTAGCCATCACTGCCCTATACCATTTCAGACAAATGGCTATCCAACATCTTCTTGAAAACTTGCAGTCTTGGGGCATTCACAACTTCTGGAGGTAAGTTGTTTCACTGATTAATTGTTCTAGCTATCAGGAAATTTCTCCTCAGTTCTAAGTTGCTTCTCTCCTTGATTAGTTTCCACCAATTGCTTCTTGTTCTGCCCTCAGGTGCTTTGGAGAATAGTTTGATTCTCTCTTCTTTGTGGCAGATCCTGAGATATTGGAAGGCTGCTATCCTGTCTCCCCTGGTCCCTCTTTTATTAAACTGTATTTTCCCTCACTCTCTCTCTATGGGCCACCTGGGAGTTTGCTATCCCAGTGCCTTTTTGGCCCTAAGAGGCCTCCGTACGTGGCTGAGGAAATGACTGTTGGTGGGAGGAGTTACAGGGAGGTGAAAACCTGATCAGTGGGTACATTTTACATTTGTGTACCTTGCACATGACACACGTGTGCTAGGCACAAAATGAGTACATATTCTATTATCGGAAGTCCTTGTGAACATTGTGTGAACGTTTGGTGTAAATCGGTGCAGTAGTTTTTGAGATTAGTGCATTCGTACAAACTATTTTACATTTATATATATATATATATATATATAAAAATGCAAAATGGGTAGCAGAAAGCTCCCTTCCTCTCATATTTGGGCATACCAGGTGCTCTGACATAAACAATGGTATAGATGATAGATAGATAGATAGATAGATAGATAGATAGATAGATAGATAGATAGATAGATAGATAGATAGATAGATAGATAGATAATTGTTTTCACAACTTCCTGTTAGGGCCCCATTAAGGGAGGAGACATACTGTTTCCCTCTCTGCCTTTCGGCTCATCACCAGAGACCATCTAGACAGAGAATCATGAATTACGTTGTGTAAATTTTTTACATATGTGTGTTAGTTTTATGAGCTGATCAATAAATTTAAATTTGAGAGACCAAGATAGATCTATTTCGAGCTTATTAGCTCTCATCAGTTGGCCACACCCCACTGGGATTCGAACCATACACATACATACACACACACACACATACACACATACTTGTGTCACAACACCCTGTTAAGCTCCAATTAAGGGAGGAAGCATAATGCTTTCCTTTTCTGCCTTTCATCTTATCACCAGAGACCATCTACACAGAAAGCTATGAGTTCTGTTGTGTACTTTTTTTAAAATATGTGTGTTAGGTTTTTGAGCTGATCAATAAATAAATCAGGGAGTCTAGTATAGATCTATTTCGAGCTTTTTAGCTCTCATCAGCTAGCCATAACCTTACTGGGATTTGAACCGGGGCTATGTTACATGTTAGGCAGTTAGACATATATGTGTGTGTGTGTGTGTGTGTGTGTGTGTGTGTGTGTTATGTTTTGAGCTGATCAATAAATAAATCAGGGAGACTAGTATAGATCTATTTCGAGCTTTTAGCTCTCATCAGAAGAGAACTTGGTGGCTTAAGTGGCTAAGGCTCCTGCCTAACATGTAATACAGCCCCGGTTCAAATCCCAGTAAGGGTATGGCTAGCTGATGAGAGTAAAAAGCTCGAAATAGATCTATACTAGACTCCCTGATTTATTTATTGATCAGCTCAAAAATAACAAAACATAGGCTAGCAGATCAACATTAAATTATAGTATGAACTAAAGTATTCACAAAAGCAGAACTGGAAAGTTATAAAAGTCTACCTAGGGCAAACAAACCAAATCTTGCCAGAATTAGCTCAGATGGTAGAGGCAAATGAAGGGGAATCATTAGCCATCATAGACATTGAATTATTTTCATTCCCAAACCAGGCACTCCCTCCTCTACCTTCTCCTCAGAAAGAACAAACTAACTAAAAAATAAAAAGAATTAAATAATTGAACATACAGGACACTGCAAAAACAACTGAATCAGGTTGCCGTCATTGAAGCCTTTGCCAATGTCACCATCAACAGGAGAAAAATATTGAAAACTGAAGGAAGCAAGATGACCTATGGAAATAACATCAAGAGTCTGGATGAAGATGATCATTACATATACCTGGGCATCCTTCAAGCTGACAACATCAAGCACACTAAAGTCAAGAAAAAGGTTAGAAGTGAATTCATCAGAAGAGTGAAGATCTTAAAGCACAAACTTTAAGAGGAAGAAATTCCAGTCATGAGATAAAGAGCTGGAATAGTGGAGTGGACCCAAGCAGAAATAAAAGGCCTAGATAGAAAGACCAGAAACATAATGACAATACATCATCTCCTTCATCCACACAGTGATATTGACATCCGTACATAAAAACTCTAGCAGGCAAAGCAGATAGCAACAAGACTTGGCAAGGGTTAAGAGCAGGAAGGCCTAATTCTGGCTATACAAGACCAAGTCTTAAGAACAAAAGCATATAAAGCCAGAATTAAGAACACAGCAACAGACAGCAAGTGCTGCCTCTGCAAAGAAACTGAAGAAGCAGTGGGCCACCTGGTTATCTCCTGCACTATGAACACACAGGCTGACTACAAATAACAGCATGACAAAGTAACAACAATGACCTGTTGGAAGCTTTTCAGAAAGTATCATTTTCCTGCAAGTAAGAACTTGGTAGAATTGCTTGGCCAAGTGCAAGTGGCAAGATTACTTGGAAACAACATATCCCACAAAATTTGGCTATCCCATGTCCTGGGAAAGGACTTGGTAGAGGGATCAAAATGCTAAATGCAATCTAATATCTTTGCACCCTAAAAGTGATGTTGACCGATTATATCTACCAAGAGCAGCAGGTGGTCGAGGACTCCTACAAGTAAAGCAGACCGTGGAAGAAGAAAGACACAGCTTGAATGATTACATCCAGAAAAGTGAAGAACCAATGATTAAGGAAGTAAATAAAGGAGGCCTTTTAAAGACAACTAAGTCAAAAGCTGAATATAAGAAAGAAGTAATTGAGAAATGAGCTGAAAATTGGAAAAGCAAAGTTATGCATAGTCAATACTTGAAAAGTATTGAAGGCAAAGCTGACCAAAAACTAACTTGGAACTGGTTAAGATCGGGAGTACTGAAAAAAGAAACAGAAGGCTTTATTTTGGCAGCTCAAGAACAAGCCTTAGCCACAAACTGCATGAAGGCAAAAATTCAACATGTTACCACCAACAGCAAATGTTGCCTCTGTAATGAGAAAGATGAGACAGTAGACCACCTGATCAGTGGGTGCAGCAAAATTTCACAAACTGACTACCTAAAACGCCATGACCGTGTTGCTAAAATCATTCACTGGAAATTGTACCAGAAGTTTGGATTTGAGTACAGCAAAAATCACTGGAAACATCAGGTTGAGAAAGTTTTAGAGAATGAGAAAGTCAAGATCTTGTGGGACTTCAGAATTCAGACTGACAGGCACTTGTCCTACAACACACCTGATATAACAATAATTGAAAAGAAAAAAGTATGGTTTGTTGACATTGCAAAACCTGGTGATGCACGAATTGGAAATAAATGGCAAGAAAAAAATCACAAAATACCGGGACTTGCAAATTGAAGTTGATCGACTGTGGAAGAGAAAGTCGTGTGTTGTCCCAATTGTAATTGGAGGCCTTGGAGTAATACCTAAAGGGCTACCTCCCTATTTAGAAATTCTAAATTTACCGGACTTGAATATTCTGACTCTACAAAAAACCACTCTAGTTGGAACAGCTTATATCCTCCGACGTTACCTTAACAGTTCCTAGGTCCTTGGTTAGGACTCGAGCTGTTGAGCTACCAACCAGCCCCAAAGGCTGTGAATCTTACCAAAGATTAACCACAAAATAATAATAATAATAATAATAATAATAATAATAATAATAATAATAATAATAATAATAATAATAATAATAATAATGGATAAAAGATATTCAACAACAAACAATACAAAACAAGATGGAAAATATTGTAATAAAAACATTGTAATAAAAATATTGTAATAAAAACATGACATGGTGACCAAACAAGCAAAGAAGGTCAAGAACTGGAGTGCACCTGGCTTGGATGAACTGCATGGATACTGGCTAAAACATCTGACCAGCCTACATCATCGCATGGCCACTCAATTTGATCAAATGCTTCAAAATGCAACAAACGAAGAATGGCTAACAGCTGGATGAACTTACTTGATAATGAAAGATCCAGAAAAAGGCACAGAACCAAGCAACTATCGCCCAATTACTTGTCTGCCAACAACGTTCAAATTTTTTAAAAAGATACTGACAAATACAATATCCAATCATCTGATAGAAAACAGTTTGTATCCAGTAGAACAAGAAGGAAATTGTAAAAAATCAAGAGGAACAAAAGATCAGCTGCTCATAGACAAAATGGTACTAAAAAATGCAAAACGAAGGAAAACAAATTTAAATATTTCTTGGATTGATTACAAGAAGGCATTTGACTCATTACCCCACAGCTGGATTAACACCTGTCTGGAAAACTTTGGAATTAGCAAAAATATCTGTACATTTCTGAAAACAAATATGCAAAAATGGAAAACAGTTCTAACAACAAATGGGGAGAACATTGGTGAAGTCAACATCAGACGAGGAATCTTCCAAGGGGATTCACTTTCACCACTACTGTTCAACTTTGCATTAATTCCCCTGACAATAATCCTACGGAACACAAAACTGGGATACCAAATCTCAAGACAACATGGCAAGATAAACTATCTACTATACATAGATGACTTAAAAATGTATGTGAAAAGCCCCACTGAACTTAAATCAATACTCAACAAAGTTCAACTATTCAGCAGTGACATCAAAATGAACTTTGGACTTGAAAAATGTGCTATATTATCCATGCAGCGAGGAAAAATGGAAAAAACAGAAGGAATAGAACTGGGAAATGGAAATATAGTGAAAGCAATAGCAAAGGATGATGGTTACAAGTACCTAGTCATATTGGAAGCAGATAAGATCTTGAATGAAAAAGTCAAAGAGTCAACACAAAAGGAATACATCAGGAGAGTCCGCAAAATATTAAAATCAAAGCTGAATGCCGGAAACATAATTAAAGCCATTAATACATGGGCAGTTCCAGTGATACGCTATTCAGCTGGAATCATCAACTGGACTCTGGCTGAACTGGAAAACTTGGACTGGAAAACACTCAAACTTTTGAATATATACCATGCTTTATATCCACGAAGTGACATTGACAGGTTGTACCTGCCAAGAAAAATAGGGGGCAGGGGGCTATTGCAAATCCATCAAACTGTGGAAGAAGAAAAACGAAGTTTGAATGATTATGTGAACCAAAGTACAGAAAAATTGCTGCAGGCTGTAAAAATGGAGAACAGCATAAAAACAACAGAAACAAAGGCAGAATATAAGGAAAAACAGCTGGATGACAGATTAAATAGATGGAAAACCAAGGCTTTGCATGGACAGTACTTGAAAAACATTGAAGGAAAATGTGATGACAACTTGACATGGACATGGCTTAAGATGGGAACTATCAAGAAAGAAACGGAAGGGCTTCCGGTTCCGGCTCCAGCGGCGACGGGCGAGCCTAGCGCTCGCTCGCCGCTTTGTTGCCTTTTCTGCCCCCCCACGGGGGCGAGACACTCCGGTTACCGGAGGTCTCCCGTAGGGTCGGCTTGGAGGGGATGTTCTTCCTCACGGTGGTGGGGAGAGCGCTCCCCTCCGCGACCTAGGTGAGGAGGAACATGCTGCGGGGGGTTCTCCCTTTGCCAACGGCTGTCGGCGCCATTCACTTCAATGCAGAGGGCTGAGCGGAGAGATCGGAAGGTCTGCCGAGGCTTCAGCTGCGAGGGAGAGTGAGTTTAAAAAAGACTTTTTTTCCCTTGCTGCCAGCCAGGCTGAACGGACTGGGAGGGGGGTGTTTGTTTTAAAAAAAAAACCCCTCGGACTTAAGCGGCACTTTAAAATGGCTTCTCTGGAAGAGAAAGCGGAAATCTTAAATCCGGACTGTCTCTAACAAGGGAAAGTGGTATGCGGCTACTTGCAACTTTGTTTCTAGGTCTGGCTGGATAAAAAATTTTTATTTTTCTACTCTCTCCTCTGGGCTCTGAGATGGGCGGTGGAAGGTGGCTTTTCTTTGTCCCTGCCTGACTATTTCAACTATGGAAAATTCCCAGCGTCTCTTTACAATTGGGACTCTCTCTGGATATTGATGAAGAATTTTTCTCTTGCTGGATTTGTGATTTCCTTTCTGGAGTACCTTCGTTATTATAACTATTGAGTTGGAAAATTGTCTCTCTCTTGGTTCCTGAATTTTACAACGTTTCAACCTTGATCAGAACTTTTGGCTCCCGGTTAGTCTCACCAACCCCACCCTGAAAACGCCATTTTGGTGGCATTGACTTTAACAGTTAATCATGGCTCAAGAAACAGCATTGGCAAGTTTAGAACAACGGATGGCTTCTCTTGAAACTGTTATACAAACTTTGGTAAAAGAAATTCAGGCCCAGAGGGCTGAAAACATCAATTTCAAGAAGGAGCTATTGGACACACGGAAGCAAGTGCTGGAAAACACACAGAAGACTGAAGAATTGGAAGGGGGGTTGGTGGGGGTTAAGGGAGAGATTAAAAATGTTATTAAAGAGGTTGGGGAAACAAATGGGCATGTGTCTAGGATAGATATGGAAAGAATGACATATTTTTTGAGATTTCAGAACGTTCTTGAGGAATCTGGTGAATGCCTCCCTGATCTTATGAGCACAATTTTAGCAGACTATTTACAAAAACCTAAAGATGAGATCAGGGGGGACATTGACCTAGCCTACAGAATTAACTCAGCATATGCCAGGATAAATGAAGTGCCTAGAGAGATACATGTGAAATTTGTTAGAAGGTCAACCAGAGAGGAAATCCTGAAAGTGCAGAGAGGTAGTCCATTAATCTATCAACAAAAAGAGGTTGCTATCTTGAAGCAGATCCCTAGAAAGATTCGAGAAGCAAGGAGGAAATTTTCCTTCTTGTCTAAAATTTTATTTGATCATGGGATTTGGTTCAAGTGGGTGACACCCGAAGGGATGCTGGTGTTCTGGGAAGGAGGAAGAGTGAGGATTAAAACAGTTGTTGAGGCGGAAGCCTTTCTTAAAAAACATTCCTCTGCCCTGGGGGAAGATCCAGGGGGGACGGAGGGGGCCGCGGCCCCGCCCGCTGGGGGCCAGGGAGGAGAAAAAGAAGATACAATAGCCAAGAGACTTAGATCAAAAAAATAACTTTGCCTTGATTTTTCTGAACAATTTTGCATAATATTTGTATCTGGATTTTTTGTAAATGTCTGACAGCATGGAATTGAGAATTTAGGTATATGTACTTGCTTTTACCTTGTAGTGTTATGAAAAATGTTTTTTTTTTGTTATTTTATTACTGTGTATTTTGAGGTCTCGGAAGGGCCGACGACTCTGACGTGAATGCTCTCAAAATTTCTTTGTATCCCTTTTTCTATCTTATAGAAAAAATGTAAAACCAATAAAACTTTTTCAATATATATAAAAAAAAAGAAAGAAACGGAAGGTTTAATACTGGCCGCTCAAGAACAAGCACTACAAACTAATGCCATGAAAGCGAAGATTCAAAAATCCACTGACAACCCAACCTGCCGACTTTGCAATAACAAAGTCGAAACTGTTTCCCATTTAATATGTGAATGCAGCAAAATCGCACAAACTGATTACAAAGCTAGAACATTTAAAAATGCATATTACAAATACTATTGACTGGTGCTAATTGTTGATACAGTTTGCTGCCAGCATCCTAGGTATCAACCAAGTATCTTCATAAAATATAAGATGTGCCAAGTAGTGCCATTTTTTGCAGTTCCGCTGGTGTTATTGCAGGAAGCTGCAATTTGATGAGATATTTAGTAAAGTTCTTGGACATGGTGCCAAGTGCCCCGATGACAATGGGTATCACTGTGACATGCTTCATCCCTAGCTGTCTGGTTTCGATGGCCAGGTCGCGATATTTCATGATTTTTTCTAGTTCTTTTTCTTCGACTCTGGCGTCTCCAGGAACAGCGATATCAATTAACTGTACACTTCGGCCCTCTACAACCGTGATAGCTGGTGTGTTGTGCTCCAAATGACAGTCTATTTGTATTCGAAAGTCCCACAAGATCTTCACCCTCTCATTCTCGATAACTTTTTCTACTTTGTGTTCCCATTACTTTCTGGATACAGGTAAATCATATTTTTTACATAATGACCAGTGGATTAATTTAGCAACTTGGTCATGTCTAGCTTTGTAATCAGTTTGTGCGATTTTGCTGCATTCACATATTCCCTTCCCCCTATTTTTCTTGGCAGGTACAACCTGTCAATGTCACAAACAAATTGTTGTCACAAACAACAATTTGTTGTTAGAACTGTTTTCCATTTTTGCATATTTGTTTTCAAAAATGTACAGATATTTTTGCTAATTCCAAAGTTTCCAGATAGGTGTTAATCCAGCTGTGGTGTAATGAGTCAAATGCCTTCTTGTAATCAATCCAAGAAATATTTAAATTTGTTTTCCTTCGTTTTGCATTTTTTAGTACCATTTTGTCTATGAGCAGCTGATCTTTTGTTCCTCTTGATTTTTTACAATTTCCTTTTTGTTCTACTGGATACAAACTGTTTTCTATCAGATGATTGAATATTGTATTTGCCAGTATCCTTGTAAAAAGTTTGAACGTTGTTGGCAAACAAGTAATTGGGTGATAGTTGCTTGGTTCTGTGCCTTTTTCTGGATCTTTCATTATCAAGTAAGTTCGTCCAGCTGTTAGCCATTCTTCGTTTGTTGCATTTTGAAGCATTTTATCAAATTGAGTGGCCATGCAATGATGTAGGCTGGTCAGATGTTTTAGCCAGTATCCATGCAGTTCATCCAAGCCAGGTGCACTCCAGTTCTTGACCTTCTTTGCTTGTTTTGTCTCCATGTCAGTTTTTATTACAATATTTTCCATCTTGTTTGTTGTTGAATATCTTTAATCCTGGAGGCAATGTTGTTGTGTTCTACTGGGTTTTCCCACAGTTCTTTCCAAAAGTTCAAAGTTATTATTGTTGTTGTGTTGTTGTTGTTGTTGTTGTTGTTGTTATTATTATTATTATTATTATTATTATTATTATTATTATTATTATTATTATTATTATTATTATTATTATTTTCTCTGAGACTTTAGAATCCATACAGATAGGCACCTGCCACATAAGACCCCAGACTTAACTGTTGTCAATAAGAAAGACAAAAAAGTCTGAATAGTGGATGTGGCAGTGCCTGGAGACAGAAGAATAGAAGAGAAAGAACTGGAGATTACAAAATACAAAGACCTACAAACACTAATAGAAACCCTACCCATGGCCACCATGGCCACACCTGCCACCAGCCATACACCACCATCATATCAGTCCTCAGAGGTCAAACACAACCCTGTTGCAGCTCTCAATGAAATTGAGTTTGACATCCCTTATTTAAAGCATGGGATCATGTGTGGAGGGCAAATAGATTAATTAAAATTTTAGTTAATTTATCTTATTAAATTTTAAAACATAAATATAGAAGAATTTTCTTAAGTCTGTATATATCAGGATCTTTTAACAGTTGATTGTGTCATGAAATTTTGAACATATACATTTTTAATTTTAAAATAAATAAAATTTAGAAATCTTTGACCATCAGGTTATAGTGTGAATGTTATGGTATTGATTTTGCCGTGTATTTATTCAGCTTTTGAAACTTTTTTGCTCTGATCAGTTTGATTCAACCGCTTCGCTCTCACAATTGGCCACCTGTTTGACAAGACTGCTGACAGTTTATTTCTGATGTTAGACACATCGTCAGTTCACAAGTACTTTTTACAAAACATTTAGCTATACTAGAAACCCCATTTCACATGTTCTCAAATCACATTCAAAGCCACTATAGTATGTCATCTTGTGCCAGGTTGACCTACTGCAAGGACCATCTAGCTTCCATATATGGATGATAGAGACAGATGATATGACACATTAGTTGAGAATATTCCTATCCACATACACGAGCAATAAAGCTGTTTAATACACATGTTATCCTGACCTTTCATGCCTGGCACATGAATATAAAAGTTTTTGGGGGTAATTTTTAAATGTATAACACAAAGCTTAAAATAGGATTAGAAAAATCTTCAAAAAAGTTTGATTAAAACAAATTAGAATTAATTTAAAAATCATATGGGTATTGCCCAATAAATCTAAATAACACGACTGGGATTTTTTTTAATTAAAGCAAACTCTTTCATAAGTAGAACCTGTCTATTTAAAAAGAAACCCCATTTCTCTAGATAGTACTCACATTTGGGGTAAGGGGGCTGCATAAAGGCAGAAAAGCTCTTTATGTGAATCTTATTTTTGGGTGAGGGACATATGGAAAAATAAATGTGTGTAGACATTCTGTTTCCCATAAAAAATAAATCTATTTTCCCATGTAGGTACTCCATTTAACATCTTTTGTTCCACTTCAGAGTAAATGCTAAAACAACTTATCCTGAAGAAAGCCCAATTTTACATTACACAGACAATTTATGACTGTCTCCTAGCAGGAAAAAAAATAGAGTTTGTCCAAATGTAACTGGATTGGTATGAGAAGATGTTTAACACTGTCTTCATTATCAATCCAAAGCAGTTGTTAATTTGGAGAAAATGGTACCATCCCTTTTAGGAAAAAGAATATTCAGTCCTTTTTTTAGCAGCCCTGATCTGATAAAATGCAATTTTCTCTTCCAGCTGAGTTAAAATAAATATGAAAACATCAGGCAATCCAGTCCTCGAGAGCTGTATAACATGTTGCTTAGCCCTAACCCAACCTCTCCTTTTTCTTGGTGATTTTCTCTTTTCCACATTAATTTCTCTGCTTGCACTTTGCTGAGAATGTGCTTTGTTCCTGGTAGACAGAGCTGAAATTAATGCAGCTGTGGATTGTGCCCTCTACAGCCTAATTTTGAAAACTCGTAAATGCCGTTAGAGAAGACTTTTTCAAGTGAACTTCAGAGATCATTATGTAACTGAATACAAGAACCAATAATGTCAGCATGCTATAACAACAAGTCACCGTAGTTCAATTTCAAACACTGCTGTGCATTTAATAGGTTCCTGCATGTTTCCACAATGTGTATGTGGGGGCACAATTTAGCAGATTAGCATTGAGAGGTCACATATTCAATAAGAATATGGATATTGTCCTTACCTTTCAAATAGATTTATAGCATAGCTTTGGAAAATGCTCTATTCTCTTGAAAATTGGGCGGGGGGGGAGGTGGAAAGGAGAAAAAGGGAGATAAATATTTAGAAAGTTCATTTTTGCTCTTCAATATATTTGGTTTTGCACTCCCAACCACTCCTTAATTTCACAGGAAACTCAGAAAAAGCTTTAAAGAAATTTTAATGAGATGACTTTAACTGAGGCTTGGGGAGGAAAATCCCTCAAATGCAGGAAGCGGGAGTGGTGATTATGTTGAAGTGAGAAAAGGCACCCTACACATATGTACTGGTATATGTAAGTCTGAATTACTTCCAAGTAAACCTATGTATTTTTGTGCCATGGCCACAAAGATAAAATGTGATGTCTGTTAAGGAGAAGATGGAAAGCAGTTAGCAATTGGGAGACTTGTCAGACATCAGATCCATACTTCAGCATATTATAGTTCCTTCTGCCTTGCAAGATAATTTTCTTCTAAGAAAAGAAGAGAAGAAAATGACTTTTAAAACCTTTAATGTAGTCTAATACAGGGAAAAATATGCTCTGTGATGCAGAGAAGTAAATAATTCCCCGGTTCCTTATTAAACTCTCAATAGCATCCACATTCCCATATTGAATAATAATCAACATCAGTGATATTTTTCTGGCAAGGAACAAAGTTGGCCAGAATTCAAGGCACATGCTTAAGTCCCATTGATTTCAGTGAGAACTTCAGAGTGTACTCCAAGTCGACTGGATACTTGCCATTTTAGTGAATATCTCTTTCACATATTCTAAAATATAACCCATGCAATTTTAAAACTGGAATTCTGAAAGAAACAATCGGGTATTTTCTGCATTTCAGTTTCACCATTAAGGCCAAAATTATTCATCATTATTTAATTTGGAGGAAGCTATTTAAAAAATGGTTTATTTTGCAGTTTGAAATATTATGCATAAACACCCCTACCCTCACAAAAAAGAAGGAAGAAATATCCATCTAGTTAATCTGTCCATAGAGAAACTAATTTACAGTATGTGAAAACCTTCAATTTTCTGATCCTTTGCACATGTTATCCTATGTTAGGTTTCCAAGATTATTTTACCTTCTCTCAGCCATGCAAAAGCTATAGCGTTTCAAAACTGCAGATTAGTAATGGCGGCAACCTATTCCTCTTGGTTATCTGCAGCACCATCTTAGTATCTTAAGGCATAAAAGAATATTATCTGTGTGACAGTTATGGCTGAAACCATCTATTCAGGCTATCAGCACTCAAAAAAAGAGCTTCAAAATCAGTTTACGACATTTTTTCCCTTCCGTTCTTTTGTTAAAATTGTGAAAATGTGCATGTTATGGTAAGCATTATATGAAAATGTCAGTAATACTGTGAGGTGGGAAGTATCTATGTGGTTGGAGTTTACTATTCCTTTGTAAAACTGGTTGACCATAAGCAAGACAACCTATCAATGCATTCTTCTTTACTTAATTTTCATCACAAATAATGTGCCCTTCTGATTGCATGAAATCATCAGGAGTATCTCCAATTACAGTGTGCAGCCTCTGATCAAAATGACTTCCCTTTATTCAGAATCAGGGTTATGGGGAGGGAGGGGGGAAATGACATTGTGTAAGTGTGTGTGTGTCTGTGTGTGTGTGTCTGTGAGTGAGAGAGAGAGAGGGAGGTATTGGGAACAAAGCAGAAAGCACAGTAGTTATGCATTACAAATGTCAGGTTGCTGGGGAAGTGTATATATTCATATTTTATAATTTCTAAGATGGAATTGTGATTGTAATAATGGCTCATTCATATCTGCATTTCATTTAAATGCAGTGTTTTGAATCAGTGAACATTTGTCAAAGATATTATTGCTAAACTTTTTTTTTCTTCCCATGGCCACTGAGGTAATGACAAGCATTACATTACCAGCGAAACTGCATGACTTGCTGATACTTCCATTTTCCTTAGCAGCTTATGAAATAATCAAAATGTGTGCATGAAATGGCGTCCTACTCTGAATTTATTTTAATACAGCCAGGCTTATAGAGAGAAATGAAGAAGCGCGTAGGCCTCAGACATGAGAGACAATGACTTCACACAAAGCTGAATTTTACTAGCAGGAAAGATGGATATATGAGTATTAGACTCTTCATAGCTATAGGAAGGATAATCTTTCAATCAGATTAATGAGAAAATATATTGCATGGGCCCTACAGCACTTTTTGCTTTCTAGCCTAATACGTGATTTAAATCCCCAAAGTACATTTTCGGCATTACAATATCCTTTGATAATAATGTCGCTTGCACAAAGATAGATAAAAATAAAACAGTCCCCCTTGATTTCCCATTTTAGATTTGAAGTATATTTTTGGTCCTTGTCTTGCAACGGAGGGAAATTCTATTGAGAAGAGTCACATTTAATAAGGCAAAGAAAATTTTCTAATTATGCTACCTGTCAAGATTTGAATCTATGGGATTGCAACTACAGTTGAAGAAATAGATGAGGCAATTGCATATACTCCAGTTTCCTTGGTATATGATTACTATTTGTGCTTATATATTGGTTAATGTAAATCAAGCAAACATACCAATGTGTGCATAGAGATAAACATCAAGAGGCAGATTTCAAAATGGATTCTGCAAACTAAATTGCAGGCTTTTTAGTAATCAAATTTCTCCAGCTTCCCTGTATTCTACACAGAAAAGGAAAAATAGTGCAAACTGATGAAAATTAAAGGCTCTGAAAATATGCAGCAAAGTAAATAAATATATGGTATAAAAAAATTCACTGACAGAATAAATACCATGGGTGTGTGTGTGTGTGTGTGTGTGTGTGTGTGCCTGTCTGTCTGTATGTTTCTGTGTGTCACTGTGTGAAAGGGAGAGGGAAAGAGGGGGGGAGGAATTTGTCTATTTTATTAGGACAAAGGGAACTCAAAGGGGGGGTGGGAAGCACACCTACTGAAGCCAATAGAAATTGTGCAACACTTATTAAAATCTATCTGGTGACTGTAAATATACCTCTGAAAGTTGTTATACATTGTCCTTCAAGGATTTCTAAGGCACGATTTGTTGTTCAGACATTATTCTTGGTCACGACAGTGGATTTTAGTGAAACTACAAAAGCAAGGAAAGGTCCTCATGTTGTTATTTTCCATAATAGATATTTGTGCAGATCTGCAGCTTATCATTAATAATGCCTCAGCATCCATTAGAGCAGGAGAAATCTAAAATCCACCCCAGTTTAATATTTTTTATTAGGACCAGCTAAAATGTCAGAGAATAGAAAAAATGCTTTTGAGCGCTTCAGATTTTTATGCTTCTTGTAGGCATTTAAATAAAATAAAGTGAGCAGTGAACAAAGAATAAAAGAGAAAATTTAGGAATATTTCAGCACAAGTTTACCATTTCCTTCAGCTTAAACATGGAAGGAATTTGTAAACATAGTTAGGTAAGGGGATCCCTTAGTATCTTATATCCATACAACCCAATCAATAAAAAACTATTTTAAAAAAGAATAAAAAGTGCTCTATGCTACAGAATTACGTTCCCTAATGGCATAGTTAATAAACACAAATTATACCACAAACAGGATATTTTACTTTCGTAAGATCTCTCTTATCCATTCTTAATTAAAAACTTTTTTTAAAAAAAATTGACTAAATCATGATTATTAGTAGCTGTTCTCTTTGTGATGAAATAAAACATAAGCTGCCTACTGGACCAAGTTCTACATTTCTTCAATCTACATTTCTTTCTAGTTCTTGAATCGAACTCAGAAAAATAAACAAACAAACTTTACGTTATGGGAAGGGCTATGTAATAACAACAATGGCTATAGAAGGATTTTATGCTTAGAAAAATGATTTTTTAAATTAGGGAAATGATAGGGAAAATCTTCATCATTCCCTGACAAACTGAAGTTTGAGCTGGAAGGGATATGTTAGATTTACTACATAAGTTCAGAAAGAACTGTTAGAATTATTCCCTATTTTCTGATTTTCTATCTTGTATGAAAACTTGACACGTTAACGTATATACATTAGATGTAACAATTCCTTGGCTTCCATTGTGGTGGCACTAAACATTTCCAATATTTTGATAGATGACCTTTACTAAGAATTAGATAGGGCAAGTATATGTCTCCATTAACTCTGCTGGGCTTCTGAGAGATGTTTACTGCTTTCAATAATAAAATCTAGAAAGAGAAGGTTATTTGTTTGTTTGTTTCATGCCTTCAAATCTGTTGACTCCTGAACAAATCCCTGCGGTTTTTGCGAGTTTTTGCAAGATTTTGAAACTGGTTTGCTACTACCTGTTTAGGGCTGAGAGAGAGAGTGATTGGCCAAAGATCATCCAATGACTTTATGCCAATGCTGGTTGCAAATATTTTTACTACTGGTTTGGGTGTGCTCCTATGTGCGGTCCCACATACACAATGCTTATGCACATGCACATAAGCATCCGGGTAGGTGGGCAGGACCTCCCGCCACCACTACTACCGGTTAAGCCAAACGAGGCCAAACGAGTAACTCTCCACTGCTTTATGCCTAAGGCAGCACTAGAATTTATGGTTTCCTGATTTCTAGCCTAGTGCTCTCCTCCCTGTATTGGAGGTATACTTTGCAGTGGCTTTGCCTTCAGGAGATCTTGTGGGGTACTAAATCCTATGTATTTAGATGTGTAGGTTTTTTCAGGTTTTTGTTCTACCCCCTATACTTTTTATCATCTATTCAAGACAGATGAAATTGTTGACCAACATTTTAAATGTACAGTCTCATTGATATGCTGATTTTCTTTAATATTCCCAAGGGAGGCAAAGACATTTTACACTTGCTGTTAGCAGTGGTTGATGTTAGCAATAGTGTAAGAAATGTTAATAAATTATAACTGAATATGTCCAAGACAATTATTCTTCCAATAAGTAGTAAGGATTTCATTTTGAATTTTGAATATGTTGGAAGTGGATGCACTTACAATTCAGATTCATGCTTTAAGGGTGCTTTTAGACTAAGCATTAGATGTGGCAGTTGAGTAG
Organism: Rhabdophis nuchalis; assembly: GCA_039707465.1. Classification (NCBI taxonomy): domain Eukaryota; kingdom Metazoa; phylum Chordata; class Lepidosauria; order Squamata; family Natricidae; genus Rhabdophis; species Rhabdophis nuchalis. The sequence goes on along the minus strand of CM077645.1, from coordinate 187,609,088 downwards.
TACTTTGTGGCCACAAATGCATCAATTGTATCCTTTTTCTGCAATGTATGGCAATCTAAACCTTTGCTATTTTATCTTCATTATTGCAACACCTTCTGGCTGTAGCTTTTTTTTTTTTAAAGAAAGTTTGGAAATATAGTGTAGAATGCTCAACCAGGTTTATTACAGGGTAGGATAATATAGTATATGGCAGTATAGTAGTTTTATGCAGTGCCCATCAAGATACATGGATCATTAAACCAAAATTGCCACCATCATCCCAGTTGCTGATGATTAAAAAAATCTAATTGGCTCCTACTCATATTATTTCAGTCTGACCTGAGAATTTCTAGGCATTTAATGCTTTCCCCGCTATCCTTGCTTTTGCCATAACATCTTTGTCTGACAGCAACTTAGAGCAGTTTGGTAGGAATAGTTAATGTGGAATAAAGAGCTGTGGTTTCTCATTTTAATGTGAAGTGAAGTTCACACTTAAAATCACATATTATTAATGACATATAAACAAATGTTCACTTCTTCATGCATGGGTACATATATGTTTATATTAGGGCACATAATGGGGTAATTTGGAGTAGTTTCTAAGACTTTTGGGATGGGAATAAAATGTATAATTTGCTCTGTCCTGATTCAAACTCTTGATATATAGTTTGTAAATTGGTTGATATAGCATAAAAAAGGAGCAGAACCCAAACTTTTTTGTTGTTTGCAGTAGTATGCATGGAAGGAGAAAAATTATAGCAGGTAAAATTCTGGTTGTAGCAGCACAATCCAAACCCTGCCCCTTTTGTATGCATATCAGTGCTGCAAACCTGTTCAAAGAAGCAGGGCTTGGATTGGATTGCCATGGTCACTGTCTTACCTCTTTTGACCCCACCATGCAGATAACATTGGTTTCTTTTTTTATATATATTGAAAAAGTTTTATTGAGTTTTACAAATTTTTTGAGTAGGGTAGGGTAAGGTGAGATGAGAAAATATTTTGAGAACTTCACGTCGAGATCATTGGCCCCCTCCGGGGCTTCTTAACAAAACATAGATAATACATATTTCAATAGTACTACAAGGTGAAGAGAAGTGCATACATCATTGTAAATTCTAAATTCTATGCTAGCAATCGTGTACAAATATCCAAACAAAAGTTATACTGTATTAAAAAAGTCATTTTTTAGATCTAAGTCTCTTAGCAATTGTGTCTTCTTGTTCTCCTCCCTGACCCCCAGTGGGCGAGGCCATGGCCCCCTCCGCTCCTCCAGTTTCATCCTCCAGGATAGAGGAATATTTTTTAAGAAAGGCTTCCGCCTCAGCAACTGTTTTAATCCTTACTCTTCCTCCTTCCCAGAACACCAACATCCCTTCTGGCATCACCCACTTAAACTAAATCCCCTGTTTAAACAATTTTTTAGATAAGAAGGAATATTTCCTCTCACCTCTCTAATCTTTTTCGGGATCTGCTTCAAGATGGCGACTTCCTTTTGTTGGTACATTAACGGCCCCTCTCTCTGCGCCCTCAATATTCCCTCCCTGGTAGACCTTCTAACAAATTTAATATGTATCTCTCTGGGTAGTTCATTTATCCTGGCATATGCTGAATTTATTCTATAAACCAGGTCAATGTCCCCCCTGATCTCTTCCTTAGGTTTGTGTAAGTAGTCTGCTAAAATTATGCTCATAAGATCAGAAAGGCATTCACCAGATTCTTCCGGAATATTCTGAAATCTTAAAAAATATGACATCCTTTCAAAATCCATCCTAGACATATGACCAGTTAAATCTCCAATTTCAGTATTAACATTTTTGAGCTCTCCCCTTGCCCCAGCCAGCCCCAGTTCTAACTCTTCAGTCTTCATTGGTTTCTTGACTAAGAAAATAGGCAACAGAACCAGAATAATCAAGTAAATAAAGGACTTGGACATCATCAAATATTTGACTGAAGTATACTGTACTTCTAAGGATGCTGAAATAGTTACACTTCACTCTGTTTAAGAAAATAAAGCTACACTAGTTGAAAAGTGGTTCCCTTAAAGATAATTGTTAATCAAAGCCTACTTTGTATACACTTTCTCACTTAATATATACCATATTTTTGGACTATAAGATTCACTGGTGTGTAAGACGCACCAAGATATAAGATGCACTGGTGTATAAAATGCACCAAGATTTCAAAGAGGTAAGTAAGAAAAGAAAAAGGTTTTGTCCTCCCCGGCCCCCAGGAGCACTCTGCAGGCTTCAGCAAGGCTAGGGTTCACAAAAATGGGGGCGTTTTTCCCTTACCTCAGCCCTGTTGAAGCCCGCAGAGTGCTTCTGGGGGTAGAGGAAGGCAAAAACACTCCATTTTGGTGAAATACAGCCCATTTTTCACCCATTTTCACAAAAATGGGATGTGGGGGTGGGGCTTCAGGAGGCAAAAAATGACTGTATTTGGTGTACAAGACGCACCAACATTTCTACTCTTTGGGGAAGGGGAAGGGTGTCTTATACTCCAAAAAATACAGTAAGACATATTTTTATTCAAATGTGGTGGGTACCATCATACTTATTTTAATTTTAAATTATGCAGGTTCAAATTCCAAGATACACGATAGATATATGATACATGGCTGTTTCAAGAAATGCTGGATAAGAAGCTCAGAATGTTGCTATTGGAAGAATCAATAGCAGGAAGATCAATATTGGAAGAATCAGTTCTTAACTGTTCATACACTGTTCTCATCAGTTCATACATCCCTGCGGCCGATCCGCTCCCACAAAGAGGGACTTTTCCGGGTGCCGTCCACCAGGCTATACCAGCGGGCAACGCCCAGGGGAAGGGCCTTCTCTGTGGCGGGCCCGACCTCTGGAACGACCTTTCCCCCAAAATCAGAACAACCACGGACCTCCGCTCCTTCCGTCAAAAATTAAAAACACATTTCTTCTGCTTGACTGGCCTGGGATAACAACTGTTTTTAGGGTTTTTTAGGGGTTTGTCTTAGTTTTAACAGGGGATTTTAGCACAGGGTTTTAGTTTAATTCTTTTTTAATACTGTATTGTTTGTGGTTTTATATGTATTTTTAATTTCCCTGTGCCACGCCTCGAGTCCCTTTGGGGAGAGAGAGAGGGTTATAAATTTAATAATAATAATAATAATAATAATAATAATAATAATAATAATAATAATAATAATAATAATAATAATAATAATAATAAGTAGTAGTAGTAGTAGTAGTAGTAGTAGTAGTAGTAGTAGTAGTACAGAAACTTGAAAGAAACCCCTTATTCATTTTGTACAGATAGAAATACAACTGTAATCTCTATGCTCCATCACAAATTGTTTTTTTCTCCTGGGCAAGAATGAAAATTGATGGGACTTCTTTCTTGTCAATATTAGCTTTTCTCTGCCCCCCACATTTTGGGATACAAAATACTAAAATTTACTCTCAACGAACTCGATTGAATTATTTTTCATTGTTATTGACGAAGCAGTCATGCCTATATTCTTTTGTGCTCTAGGAATGTACTTATATCATTGAATTGGAAATTCAGATTTTTTAGAAATAAATTTGATGGAATTTAGCAAAATTTCTCTTACCATCACTGCCAGTTTAGAGAAGAAACAAGAATTTATATATCCAAAGGAAGAAGTCGATGAAAGTTAATTTCCTGTCCTTTTTTCCTTCTGCTTCCAAATTCAGCTTGCTGAGTAAAATAAGAAACTACTCAAGAAGATAGCAAAAAAGGAAAAAGAACATTGCATATGATAGCTTTGGTGATTTTTGTCCATATCCATCAATTCAGAAGTATCTAGATCCTGTTCAATAGTTTTGTACAATATTGGATAGTCCTATATATTGTGCATATAGTATAAGACATTATTTAGTTATTTTATTTATTAGTAAACTCATATTTCAAAAGAGACACAGTAGAGAGGAAATCTAGGCAGGATATATGAAAGTCATTTGTGATAGAGATCTAAATGAAACTTCCTCATGTATTTGGTCAGGTTTCAATATTTGTTCACAATTTGCATGCCAAGACTTCTAAATTTTAGACAGATTTATCTTTATGAAATGAAGTCCCTTGTTCTTTTTTTCCCCATCACTAGTGTTAAAATCTGATTTGCAAAATATTTGTGTCCACCCTAACCCATTTGGTGTGCAAAAAAATTGAGACAGGCGAAATAAGCAAATATAATCAATCAGTATGAGAAACTCACTTGTGGGGGAGAAAAGAACTGTTAGTGGTTAAAAAAGAAACAAAGCTAAAATAAATAATAATAACACAATATGATACCGTAACGGTGATAGCTAAACCTATCTAAAATCCGAAAATATATATTTATGGGTATTGACAACTTCTCAATATACTTAGTACATATGACAACTTTACTAACCTTTAAATGGACATCTTGACAGCTACATGTCACCAATATTAACCAGGAGGCTCACAGGCAGAATGGCCAGTGGCAAAAATGTTTGTATTTAAACAGATGTTTTGGTTAACTGCATTTCTGTGGTTGATGGAGTAATCTCCCTGTCTTTCCTCCCCCCTTTCTGGGTATATGTGACAGACACAAACACACAGATACACATACATACATCCACATATACTGTACATGTAGTTGGGAGAAGCAGATTCGTAGCTGCTTTCTGTTTTACCTTTTCTTCACACACAAATGAGCACACCCTTTTTAATAGTTGATATAGCATTTTAGGAATCATTAGGATGAAAGGCACTGTAAATGAAATATATCATTAAAAATAAGATAAGAAAATGGAAAGAAAAGGCAGATAAACCTAGGCAGATCTCCCAGTTATTTCTAACTAGGGAAAGAAGAAGGCCTTGAGCAGATTATCTCCCTTAAGCTTGCCTTTCAGGCCTTGTGTCCTGAATTTATTCAGGATTAATCCTCTACTTCAAAAGAGATGTTGCTACTTAGACAGCAGTACATTTCCTTCCTGTACTCTATCTATTGCCCTTTTCACCCTAGTAAAACTCAGTGGGGGTAAGTTGAATGTTCTTTCTCAGTCCATGGTGAGTCCTATTATAGTGTAATGGGTCTTTTTCAGACATATCAGGTACCTTCAGAGGTATCTTTGGTAAACGTTGATCCTGTTTCTTCAATAGTCAATAAGATTCCATCCAACAGAAGCATTTTCTCCTCCCTTCCCTCTGGACCTTTGATTGGAAACATGTATAAAGAGAAGCTGGATCAGACGATACTTTCTACTTTCTTTTTAGTGACCCACTATTCTGAAAACTGAAATGGTTTTGCTTCAATTGTACAGTGCTCTCTAAAAGGCTACAGAGTACTAAGACAACATTTCTTTTTAAAGATTATTAAGTCTGTTTTTCAAATCTTGCTCTTCTGTGGTGATTGATTTCAGACTGTAACAGCTGCTCACTGTAAGGTCCTCATCATCCTTCATTGTCTGTATTTTAAAAGTATTAGTGAATTTTCTTCTAGGCCTGCTCTCTATTAAATCAAAGGAAGAAAAAGAGATGACCTTTCAGCTGAAACTGTTATAGGACTATCCAGAAATCCAGATTGGACTGGACAGTACAAACTGATCCGGCTTCCCTATATGGAACAATCCTGCTTTCCTCCTCATTATTTGGAGCTTTCCCCCTGTCCATGCTGTATGACTTCCTGCTTATTGAGTTCAAGCTATTCAGGAGCACCTAACATAATAAATTGAAAATATACATGCTGACAAATATCTAGATAAACGAATAGAAGAAATAGTGTTCAATGAAGAATTTGGCAAAACTTTATTTAAATAGAAAACAAAACAGGCTCAAGACCTTCAACTCAATGACCCAGCATTATTAGAAAACTATCGTCCAGTCTCCAACCTTCACTTTTTAGCGAAGGTTGTAGAGAGTGTGGTGGCCCAACAGTTTCCGCGACACCTGGAGGAAATTGATTATCTAGACCCGTGCCAGTCCGGCTTCCGACCCGGTCACAGCACTGAGACGGCATTGGTCGCATTGGTTGATGATCTCTGGAGGGCGCGGGATAGAGGATATTCCTCTATCCTAGTCCTGTTAGACCTCTCAGCGGCTTTTGATACCATCGACCATGGTATCCTATTGCACCGACTGGGGGGTTTGGGGCTGGAAGGCACCGTTTTACGGTGGTTCTCATCCTACCTCTCTGGTCGGTCGCAATATGTGTTGACAGGGGGGCAGAGGTTGGCCTCGAGACCCCCTTATGCGGGGTTCCTCAGGGGTCGGTCCTCTCACCCTTCCTATTCAACACATATATGAAGCCGCTTGGCAAGATCATCCGTGGTTTTGGGGTGGGATATCATCTGTACGCTGATGATACTCAGCTGTACATATCCACCCCAGACCACCCCAACAATGCCACCGAGGTGTTGTCCCGGTGTTTGGAGGCTGTACGGATCTGGATGGGTAGTAAAAAAATCAAGCTCAACCCGTCCAAGACTGAATGGCTGTGGTTTCCGGCACCCCGGTTCAGCCAGATTACTCCCTTTGGGGGCGAAACACCGGCCCCCGTGGAGAGGGCGTGCAATTTGGGTGTCCTCCTGGATTCCCGGCTGTCCATGGAGGACCATGTGGCAGCCGTGGCCAGGGGGGTGTTTCATCAGGTACGCCTGATGCGCCAATTGCACCCCTTACTGGACCAGGCTGCCCTCCGCACAGTCACTCAAGCTCTCGTGACATCCCGACTCGACTACTGTAATGCTCTCTACTTGGGGCTTCCCTTGAGGTGCACTCGAAAGCTACAGTTAGTCCAGAATGCAGCCGCGCAGGTGATTACGGGAGCCTCTAGATGCTCCCATATAACACCGATCCTGCATGAGCTCCACTGGCTTCTTGTGGCCTTTCGGGTGCGCTTCAAGGTTCTGACGACCATCTTTAAAGTGCTCCATGGCTCGGGGCCTAGTTATATGTGAGACCATCTCCTGCCCCATACATCCCTTCGGCCGATCCGCTCCCACAGAGAGGGCCTTCTCAGGGTGCCGTCGGCCGGGCAATGCCGACTGGCGGCACCCAGGGGAAGAGCCTTCTCTGTGGCGGGCCCTACCCTTTGGAACGACCTTCCCCCTGAATTGCGTACCATCTCGGACCTCCGCCTCTTCCGCCAGTGTCTAAAGACACATCTTTTTCAGCAAGCCGGCCTAGCCTAACCTCCCCTCGGGGCTATTTTAGATAGTTTTAAACGGGGGATTTTAATTTGGTTTTTAGCATAGGATTGTAATTTAATATGTTTTTAAATTTTGTATTTATCGTTTTGTATGTTTTAAATTCCTGTGCGCCACCCTGGGTCCTTCGTGGAGAAGGGCGGGATATAAATGTGATTTTAAAAAATGTAAATGTTTTTTAAGCGAAGTCCTCACAACAGTTCCCATACTATACGTGATTATTCAAACATGTTACACACAACCTATTCAACAAGTCCATACAAAAAGTGAAATTTGTTAGGTCCATCAATATGTTAGGAAATGTGAAAGCAAATTTTTCGGCTGGCGGCCCCTAGGGGGAGAGCCTTCTCTGTGGCAGCCCCCGCCCTCTGGAATGACCTACCCCCTGACCTACCCCCTGACCTACGGACAATCACGGACATGCGCCTTTTCCGTCGGGCTTTGACTTATTTATTCCGTGTGGCCGGCCTGGCATAGTTTTTTAACTGGCATAGTTTTAAATGTTAGAGTTTTATATGTTTTTAGTAGGGATTTTAACTAGGTTTTAAGACAGGCTCCATTATTTAATGTATTTTTAAGGGTTTCTATGTTTTTATTCGTGTTTTTACTGCTGCCTGTACACCGCCCTGAGTCCCGGGAGGGAGAAGGGCAGTATAGAAATTTAAATAAATAAATAAATAAATAAATAAATAAATAAATAAATAAATAAGTAAGTAAGTAAGTAAGTAAGTAAGTAAGTAAGTAAATAAATAAATAAATAAATCTGAGTATACATACAAAAACACACATGCAGTACATCACATCAATACTTTATATATGGTTTTTGCAATTTTCATTAGCAAAGGTAACCCATGAAATTGCATATGTATGTATTTTAAAAAGAATGAATGAATGTCTAAGTCATACACCTTAGCACATTATTATGTCCGAGGTTGTAGACATCTGAAAAGCAATGAAAGCATTAGGAAAATTAATGGCATTGATTTTATTTTTCAAGAACAAAAGGGTTAAAGTGCATTTTCAAGGTGCTGGAACAAGGCCCCATTATAGTAACCTTTTGTGATCCAAAGGAGCAGGAAACCAGTCCTTCTGACAACAAAACTGCTTTTGTGAAGGAACCCATTAATTTGCAATCCTAATAAACTGGAAATGCTGAGTCCCCAAATATGTAGAGATCACTATATCTCTAACATGCATTTAAAACAGTCAGAAAGGGCCCTTACTATAGCAGCAAGTAATTGGTTTATTGCCCTGAAGAGTCAATGACAAGTAAAGCAGTTGGTAGTGAGCTTTCCTCACAGGCTATTCCTTTTAAAAAATAAAGAATTTCTCATGTATATGTCCTCAAGCACAAAAACAATCTCTTCAATTTGAGAATACATCTCCTGGGGGTTCATTATGTTATCACAATTTTAGATGAAAGAATACAAACCTAAACCCCATTCTATCTTTTACAGAGTGATTTCTATGGTATGTTCCATTTTCAGATACTGATAATAATAATAATGGCAACCACAGGCCCTCCTCCTCTGCTTCTTTTAGTAAAATCTCCTAGCTAAAAGCAATCCGGAATGTAAACTAATGAGAATGAATGCAGTTCAGAATGCTGGTTTCTCTTAAAATCCCATAAATAGATTTATCTTGATTCTTTTCTCACCTTTTAAAATACATTTCCCTTGCCAAAACTGAAAGGTTCATGAATATATTGGTGTCAACATGACCTTGTTTAGAATTTAAATTCTGCAAACATCTACTAACTCAGTCCAATGCACTGAGTCCAGGTGGAGAAATTATTCTCAATTCTTAGAAAATGGCACCATGTTTTTAATACATAATAATATCGATGGGGGAGCCTCTATTTCCCCTCAAATGCTGAATATTCAGCTCTCTAGGAGTTTTGCTATCCTTTATGTGCAAGCAGTCAGAATAAAGTTCATTCTTCTTTAACTATAATTGATTGAATTACTGCATTTCCCCTGCATCATGAGCTTTGGAGTCGCATGAGCGGGGAGCAGAAAAGCTGCTTGTGCAACCCTTCTCTCCAGCCATGGAGAGCTACGGGCATTCCGAAGGTACCAACCCATGGGAGCCTGAGGGAGAACAGGCGCTCCCGCGGCTTGGTGCCTTTGGGATACCGCTAGGTCAGCGAGTGGTGCTCTGCCTGGCCGGAGGGGGGGGATTGTCCAAGGGGCTTGTTTTTTGGAGGGGTGTTAATATTATTGCCCACCCAAAATATGCGTCATGGCCTTAGTTTCAGGCCATGTCATATTTTCGGGGAAACACAGTGGTAGAGAATGAACTACTATTTACAAACTAGTTTAATACATCTTTTTATTCATTGTTTTTTGAATAAAAAAATGTGATTGAGTTCCATAAAGCTTTCTTACAGGAATTCAGAAAGAATCTTTTAGCAAAACATTTTTATAGTTACATTGTGAAGTCATTATTCCAAAAGGAAATATCTCAGTTAATAAATAATGATATAATTTCTCATTTTTTATCACTTTACTTATTTAAAATGCATCACTGTTTTCTTTCTAAGCATTATAAAAGAGATATGTAAAATTCACACAATACAATAATAATCATAGCAATAAAATTAATTAAAATTAATTGAAAATGTTTGGTTATTTCACAGTCTCAAAAGAATATACATTTTTATAACATTAGTTTTTACTTCCTTATCTTCTTTTTTGGTTTCATAGAAAATATGCTATCTTCATATGTTTACTTAGAATGCTTATCTTTTTTTCTTAGTTAACTATTTAAATATTTTTCAAAGTAAAAGCCTTTTTAGAAAGGTTTGTAAAATTGATATTTAAAAAAAATCATTTTAAAATATAAAATCTGTAATGAAACCGAGGTGGAGCTGACTGAATTAATATGAAGCATATCCATCCTCCAGTGATAAAATTAGACATACAGTAGTTGAAAGCAAAAGAGAAGAAAAAGTAAAAGTAGTTATGAAGTGGACCTAGACATCTAGTCTTATGGTAGAATCCAAGCTATTTCAAACTGAGCAGGGCATAGAAATAATGTGTGAGGGGCTGCAAAGTACATTAGGCTATTTATGCTTCAGAAATGATTTGGAACAAATGCTTTCGACCACATACAACTGCAACAGCTCTCTGCTATTCCTTAAACAAGTCCAAGCAAAATGTTTTTTTTAATTGTTCCACTGGTTACAGGTTGCCTTAGCTTTAATATGTGGATTCCTTTGGCATCTTTTTCAGGTTCATGTGAAAGTCTGAAGACTGTTGGGTTCCTTTAATTAATAGTAGAGAGGTTTTGTGTTCATGCAAGGCCTAAAACACTTTTCAAAACATATACCACTCTCAAGTGTGTATTCTGTTGGTACCAACTATAAAATGAAAAGTATAGTGAATTAAACCAGGTCACTTAATTGTCTTGCTGCTCCCCACCCCAAATCATTCCTCTATAGAGAAAGTTTCTATAAACTAGAGGTCATGAGAAGTTCCCAGGCAGAAGAAGTAAAGCTTCTGAGAAAAGACAGAGAAAACAGAAGCGAACGTTTGTGAAATGCAAGTGGAAATATGTGACCCAATGAAACAAGAATATTAAATTATAATCAGTGATGGAACAATTGCTAATGGGCTCTAATTACAGAGATCAGTCCACAGCTACTTAAGCAAGTAACATTCCCTTGAAACAAAGACATCAGACACAGCCTATCTAGTGTATTTGATTGGTTTTCTTCACATGTATTTTTTTTCATTTTATTGATTCTTACCTTAAAAATTTAACCCACCAAGAATTGTCTGGAAGTCCAGTGGTTCTAAATCCAAACAAACAAACAAACAAACAATTATTTTGTTTGTTGGATATATATTGATTAAATCCAAACAAATAAACAAACAAACAAGCAATGAAGCATGGGATATAACCGATATGTACAACCTTAGAAATTTCAATATCAGTGCATTGTGTTGGTAAACAAATAAGAAATTTAAATCCTAATGGAAAACAAATATAATATAAGCATCAATGAAACTTGGTGAAATGACAAATACGTTTTGAATATAGTTCAAGAAAAGTATAACTTATTCAAAGAAAGACACTCAAGAGACACTCAGGGAATTTTGTGCAGTACGTAAAGGAAGCATATGCCTGAACAGAAATTCACTAATCAGAGCATGAAAATTCTACTGAGAATACTTAGATAAGAATAAAAGGAAAAAGAAACAAAGGTGATATAATCACAGGAGTTTATTATAGATTATCTGGAGAAGCAGAAGATATGAAGCAGCTTTTTTTTATCAATGACCAAACTTTCAAAATGGCAGATGATAGTGACAATGGAAGATCTTACAAAGACATTTCTTTTTTTCAGCTCATGTGGAAATCTAACTCTGATATCTTCTGAAAATCTAACTCTGCAAAACAGAAGCGGTCTAACATATTCCTGTTCTCCCCTTTGACTTTATTTGTCAGAAAATTGAAGAAGAAACAAGAGGCCTTCTATCCTAATCAACAGGAAGAATTGATTAAAAAAGTAAAGGTGACTAGAACCTTGGAGGAAGTGATCACAATATCCTTCATTTATGATATCAAAGTAATAAGAAAAAGAAAGGAGTCAAGATTTTCCAAAGAGCAAATTTTGATTAACTTAAAATGAAAAGTGGGTCAGATTCAATAGCTTAAATCCTGAAGGAGAAAAGTGCTGGAAAATCTTGCTAAATTAGATACTGAAGACACAACTGCAATTCCTACTACCAGGAAAAATGGGAGACATTTTTGTAATGTTAACCCATTGGTTCTGATTTTACATTTTATGGCAATAAAAAGTAATTTAACATCTATATGAAGGAATGATAAACAGTGGTTATATTTACAAAGAAGTAAATTCAAGTTAGAAGTCTCTTCCAATTGCTGAAGTGACTGTAGTAGCATAGAATGGTTTGAGTATTGATGAGGTCCCAAAAGATTAGAGGAAAGCTAATGTCCCCGTCTTCAAATAAGGAATGGAAGAATATCAGTCCTATCAGACTGATGTCTATATAATGCAAGATAAAAACGTTTATTCATTCATTCATTCATTCATTCATTCATTCATTCATTCATTCATTCAATTTGTATAGTCACCTATCTCAAGCAAGTGACTGGACAGTGAACCATCATAAAATCAATTAAAACCAAGAACAAATATGATATAAAAATAAATACATAAATATAACAGCTGAAAAAATTATAATAATAAATATCAATTTAACCAACCAATTAGCAAAAATTCACATGGATTTATCACAAACAAATAACTGTTTGTAAGATCAATCTTGCCTCCTTTTTAATAGAGTTTTTAGCTTAAAAGAAGGAAGAAACACCCTGGATTGAATGTACTTTGACTTAAGTAATATATTTAACAAATCTCTCATGATATCTCCCTTAATGAAATTATAAAATATGGCTTGAATGATATAACTGTTGTGATCGTTATTCTTCATCTTGATTGTAAAACTATGGTATATTATCTCAAATTTGTTTTCTAGACATAAGCCTGGTGTGAGGTAGAGAATCTAATATTTTATGTAGTGTTAACTCTGTAAGAGTTGATTGCATGTTACCAATTTTTGGGAGCATAAGACGCACTTTCCCCCTAAAAGTGGATGGAAATGCCTGTGTATCTTATACAGCGAATGTTGCTGAAGCCCTGCCCACCTGCCAGCATCCACCCTTCATCTGTTTTTGGCCTCCACACATTGTGTTTTTAGCCTCTGCACGCTCCATTTTAGACTCGTTCCAGATTGCAGGGATAACTTCAGCAAATCACCACCAATCACCCTCTCTGCACACCGCCTCTGCGTTTTGGCCTCCATGTGTTCTGTATTTGGCCTCACACACACCACTTTAGATCTGTTCCAGTCTTTGGGGATCACTACAGCACATTGCTGTTGATTGTGGTTTTTGCCTCTGCGCATTGCGTTTTTGTCCTCTGCACATTCCATTTTTGGCCCTTGTGTATCACATTTTTAACTGGTTCCAGGTAGCGGGTATTTCTGCCACTGATTCCCACTGCCTGGAACTGGCCGAAAATTCAATGCACAGAGGCCAAAAACAGGACATGCACAACATGATGCAGGGAGGCCAAAAATGATCGGTGGCAATTGGCAGCAATGTGCTGTCGTGATCCAGGCAGCCTGGAATGGGTCTAAAACAGAATGTGCGGAAGCCAAAAACTCAATGCATGAAGGCCAAAAATGTGATGCCTAGATGTGGCTGTGGCAATCTCCACAGCCTGGAAGAGTTGATTGGCATTATTCCAGGAGGACCACCAATCAGTTTCTCATGCTGAATCAGGCTGCAATAACGTGCTGAAGCTGAGGCTGTTTTCTGTTTGCTGCAAGGACACTAGCCCGATGAATAGCCATGGAAGCTGATAGACAGAGGCAGAATTTTTTTCTTGTTTCCTGCCCAAAAACTAATGTGCATCTTATACTCCAGAGTGTTTTATATTCCGAAAGATACGGTGATTTATTCCACTTTTGACTTGTCTGCTGTTGTCACCTGAAATCAGGAGAAGCTTAGCAAGAACAACGAGTTGTGAGAGTGGTGTAGTTTTGAAGGTTCCAGATATTTTTCTCATTAAAATATAAACTATGTTGGTATGATAACTTTTTCTCCATTCAAGTGAATAGTATTTAGAAGCAAAGTAAACTCATTGTTGTCACTGTATGCAATGTATTTGCTTGTACACCCCATCCTGTTCCTGCAATTTTCCTAATCAAGTTGTTCCTTGTATTCAAAGTGTTTTCTAAATGTGAGGGATATTCTGAGATATTTTGGGTGATGGTTGTATTTCCACAAAATGATACATTTAATTTTTTATTTGTTGTGAAATTGCTTAGATGGAAGGCATATATTTTGGGTTAATTTGGATTTAGGCAAATAAGGAAACTGAGGAAACTGAGCCAATATTACAAGAAGTGAAGGGTATCTTCACTTCTTGTAATATTGACTCAGTTTCCTCAAGGGACACTAGAGGTATAGTGTTTATTATGGGGATAGCCATCCATCTGAAAAAAATCAAGAACTGACCTCTGACATATCCTTAAAATCTATGAGTCTGTGATAACCTATATACTAAGGTATTTTCCAGAAAAATAGTACTCCCATAAAGCTTGCTCCTGAAAGTGAGGAGACCAGGAGATCTCAGTGGAAATGTACAAATGATCTGAGATTTCAGGATCACAGAAGACCTTAAAAACCAGAGATTTATCTGCCTTATATTTCTAGATGTTCTCACCAAACTGTAGCTCTTGAATGTGTCAGGAAAAGATATAATACAGCTTCCTTTCACGCACTTCTTTTATTTGAAAAAATGTATTAAACTAGGAGGTGGCCAGGTATTAACAGAGGATTAATCACATTTATTATTTCATCTTTACTACTTATGTGGTGAATTATAAATGATGATAGTTTATTTTTCCAAAAACTGTCTTTCCCTTAGAAATAGATATTTGATTTTCTAAATTGTTCTTTATGTTCTTTTGACTTTTAAATTAGTAATTTGTAATATTTCTGGAGATCATATTCAGATAATTTTGCTCTTATATTTTTCTGGTGCAGAAAACTCTGCAACCTAGCTGGCTGCTCCTGTTGGCTGATTTGAAAAAGTCACAAGGCTATAACTCAAGAATGGTAAACTATGAAAGTTACAAACAATTGTAGATATGAAGCAAAGAAGCTTAACTAAGTACAAAGCCCTATAATCTAATTTTAAGAACATTGATTTTGTAGTATTTTCCTTACATTGAACTTCATAATGTCTCTTGAATCAACTTTCAATCTTTTGACATGCTAATAATGAAATTGATCAACTAAATATTCTTTCAGGGACCCTAATAAGGATTGCTACATATACAAATATTCACAGCAAGGAAGTCACTATAGTAACCCTCACAAGTACATGATGCACTAGGAAAAATCATAATCTAATCAGAGGTGGTATTCAGTGGTTCTGACCAGTTCTGGAAAACTGGTAGTGGACATTATGAGTAGTTCGGAGACCCAGCAAATACCACCTCTGGCTGGCTCTGCCCCCCATCTATTCGCTGCCTCCCAAGTTCCAGCTAAATGGGGTCCCAGCTGATTGGCTGGGTCTTCTTTTGTTGACCTGCACAGGAGAACAGAGCTGGAAAGCAGGTTAGTGGGGCGGGGAGGGAATGGGGATTTTGCAGGTAGTAAAAAATGTTGAATTCCACTACTGGATCCAACACAAATAAATGTGGCCACACCTCTGTTTGCATGAATCAACAAAAATGCATCAACTGATAAATATACTTGTGGCCACTACCACTGCAAAGAAAAAAACAACCATGGCAATAATTTTATGAGATTGATATGCATAATCACAATCATCCTTGTGATAGTTATGTGAAACTGATTGTTCATTAGATCTCCTTTTCTGAGAGCGGACACATGAACTCTTGAACATGATATGGTAGTGAACTGTCTATATCAGAGGTCTTCAAACTTGGCAACTTTAACACTTGTGGTGCTTTGGATGACAAATACCAATATTTCCAGGAAACACATCTATGTTTGTCTAGGAAAGATAGTACTTGTAATTCAACTAATACAGAAATCTCCAATTTTGAAGAAGGCCTGTTTAGAGAGAACATTGCCTCTCTGTATTTCCCCCCTAGATTTCTTGGAACTTTGTTTTTCCTAAAACAAGGTTTTACATTAGCAATTGTTTCATTTGTTTTTGCAGATGGTTGGTTTTTCTGCCTGAAACATTTCCCTTGATTTTCTTATGAGTTGGACTGTTTAAAAATCATATTGACACATTGCAAGAGTCCCAGTCACCTGTGCAATTAAAGTTTTACATGACATAATACCACCACTTTCTTCCAGCTAGAAAATGGCTGTATCAAAGAAGCAATTTAAGATGGAACCAGCTCTCTCCTCTCTTCCCTGGTCTCTTTTTCTTTGTCATAAAAAGTGCTCTATTCTAGTTTATGAAACACTTCAAGCCAGGGGAAAAAATGAAAATGAATTAAAATGTATATTTCTTAGGCAATACTTCCCATCATGTAAGAATTTTCAGGTAGCCAACTGTTTTGAAATAAAATGCCTTGCAGTTGCTATAGTGATGATAATAAAGTTCCTGTCTCAATTTGTGTGACAGAGTTTCCTAGCTGAGCACTTGAAAAGGTAAGCTAATGTAAATGAAGGCACTGTTCGTTCTCAAAGCAAGCATCCTTGAATTTAGTTCACAATTACAGGACCTCTCCATTGTTGTCAATTGTATTATAAGCACATTATCATAATCTTCTTCAAAGCATCGGTAACAAATTACATATCAGAGACAGCACCATTCTCTTTACAGATTAATGGACATGGACAAAGGATATAGACATTTGTAGCAATAATCAATTCCTAAATTAAAGACTTTTCTCTGTTAGTTCCTTCTACCTCCTCCGCCCAATCCTCTTCCTGGCTTATTACAAATCTTTATTTTTCTAACAATGCTATGATGAGTGTTATTTTGCTTCCAAGCTACATTGTGATCCGCTCTCATTTTATTTCCACACTGATGCAAACGAAATAGCTTTAAAGCAGACAGCTAACTGTCAAAATGGATGACTCATCAAAGCAGTGTCAAAGATAAAGCAGTATTGCCTTGGATATACGTTCTCTTACAGAAATAAATTTTGGGGAAAAAAAACAACCCACATAATTTACGTTAAACCATTTGTGACGCCAGTGTCACTTCCATTATAACCGCTTTAAAAAAATATATATGCAAAATACCTGACAAAGCCAGAACATCATTAAGTACAATTTCAGATAAATAAAATCAATGGAAATAATAAGGATGACACAAAGAGATAAATCCAATAATGATGAAAACAACTCCGTTTTGTGATGTGTATCTAATACCCCCCTCTACTGAAATTTAGCAACTAGGGTATAAGTAAAAATGAATATATATATTCTCTTCTGTTGCTTTGACTAATTTCAAAGGTTTATTCTGTATTGTATATAATAAATCCTTTATTCCTTTTAAAGTAGGAAATTTTCTAAAATTCAAGAACTGAGGCATGAGGTACATTTGCTTCTTCCCACTATATTTGCTATGCAAAATACCACCACCAAAACTATAGTACACAGATATAGGGATATATAAGCATTAGGTAAATATGACTTTTTGCATATATAAAATTCACACACACACACACACACACACACACACACACACACACACACACACACTGTAGTGGTTAAAATACCAGCCTAGAAACTGGAAGAGTGTGAGTTTTAGTCCTGCCTTAGGCACAACAGCAACTGGGCAATCTTGGGCCAGTTACTCTCTTTCAGCCCTAGGAAGCAGGGGGTGGCAAATTACTTCAATAATCTTGCCAAGAAAACTGCAGGGATTAGTACAGGCAATTACCAGGAGTCAAAAAAATGGCCCAATGGCTAACAGAAGGAAGAAAAGATATAATCATACTGAACAAACAGAAGACTATGGCAACTAAAATATGGACTGTACAACATTTAAACAGTAAAGTCAACGCACAAAGTAGATAACCTTTTCTGCACCAGTTCCAATAACCCAAAAAGAAGTAATTACAAATTCCAAAAATTTGGAAATATGGAAACATCTATAACATCCCCCGGAAGTGTGTCTGACAGGTGACTAATTTTCTATGCATTCTTCTATCCATTTTAAAAGCCATAATTTCTTTGCTCCTGGAACTCAATTGCATGATCTCTTTCCTTCAACAGAAAACAGTTTTATTTATTTTTTAAAAAGTTCTTTACAGTAATTAAAAAATAAAGTTCAATGATATTTCATGTCTGAATTGTAAGGGCACAAGCACCATGTTTAAAATATGTCAACTAAGGGGGATAGATCAAACAAATTAATGAAAGTGTCTGCCAGAGTTAATGGCCACACTGTCAGTATGCTTTTAATTAATACCTTCCAAGGTTTTTTTTGTTTTTTTTTTAAAGCTCTTTTGGAGCTGAAGTCATTACAATTTAGTGCTGTACTAATGAAAAAAAACAAACCCAGTTATATCAATTTTTCCCTAGCATAGACTAACCCTTTGGTACAATTTTAGTAATGGCATATGTTCTTTGGTCAAATGTGTGAAGTCTTAATCTGACCAATGACATTCAGGTCATGAGTACACATATGGTGTGCCATACTGGTTCAATTAACCATCCATCAATTTAATTGCATAATATATCAATCCCTGTATTTCTTTGCTATTTATAAAAGCACGATGCATGCAAATATATGAGGAACAGAAACAATGGCTCATGTTTGTTTATTTGTGAAACAATAATATAATTTATGATGCTTACTTTACTCTTTATTCCCAGCAAAAATGAAATGACAGTCAAACTGATCAGAGTCTGCTAGTTCTTTAAATGATAATAAGCAAGCGTAGGTGGAAAGCCAGCTTACAAGAAAATTACAGTGCTTCAATGGTTCTAATCACATTAATGTAGAGATAAGAGGGAAAGATTGTGTATTATTTAAACATTATATAAATTCTAAAGAAAGTTAACATGCTGCAAAGTTGTAAGTAGTGGCATTGTGAGATTGGTAATTTGACTTTAAAGCAATCATTCTGAATGATACTTCACAAAGATCGTAGCATGGTGACATATCTGCATAGGAAAAGATCTGTGGTTCACAAATTGCATGTGATTAAATTCAGTTGCATGTAATAGTGTGACAGATTTCGTTGAATTCAGACATCTCTACATGCTGAGAAATGAACACAGGTCTCTTACACAGCTGAAGATGTCCATTTAGCTCATGGAAAAGAACAGGTCAAATGACATCTCAGTGAAGAAGGTTTCTTTTTCTTCAAGGTTATGTGGAAAGTCTTGGGTTGACAGCATTTTGGAAAATCTGCAGCTGGAGGAGGTGAAAGAAGCATTGTTATTTGAATTTATGCCTTTAAATCAAAAGTTTATAGCCATTGTAACGAAATTTCAAGCTTTGGGCTCAAACAGAAGCTTATTCTTTAGCATATTTGTTTTTCGATCCCTACATTAAAATATGACTAAAAGTAATGAGTAATGAGCAAGAAGATTTTATGCATTATTTCTCCCATATAAAAGTATTTGTAACCCTTCTCACCATGGCCTTCCTTTGACAATTCTCAGGGTATAACAACCAGTGCACAAAATCACAAACTGTCAGCCACAGGCCATAACATTATTGCAAGATTTTTTCTCTTACATGAACCAGCTCCATATAGCTGATATCGTTCCCTTTTTTGCAGTTCCTTTGGGGATAAAAATCATTCTGGTGTGATTTGTCTTTACTGACCTGCGGTTGTTGCCTAGAATCAGATCTTCCCTTTATTTTCTTTCAACAGAAGAACACCCAGCACTGGATATCTTCCTTCTTAGCACTGCTTATTCATCCAGAACATACCAAAGTTCACTGTATCAGTAGCCCAATGGAGAATTGTGACTTATTTGTACAATTAAAATTTCTAAAATATCATTGTTTCTTCTCTTTATTATACTGTCTTGATATTTAATTGTATCTTATTGAATGTTTATTCTTAATATTTCAATCTCTATATTTATGTCTATCTGTCATGTCATTATTCAATCTCAAAAGAAAAACAAGAGCATCTTGGCAAAACCTAAATAAACATTGGAATAAAACATTGAAAAGTGTGCGTGAGAGTGTATCACTTCATCACCACTTTATTAAGTCCAGAATTGGACATAACATTTGTTTGCTTTTGTCTTTGAAAGAGCTTAATGAAGGTAACACATAACATATAAAGGTCTCAATTTTTTTTTTAAATAGCAGCTCAAATACTAAATACACAGAATTAAAAGCATTAGCAGAAGGTTGACCAAAAGGCTGATTGCACTGTGTAAATTAAAATTGTAAAGGTAAGAGCTTCTCATGCCAGTCATGTTTGACTTGGGGGTGGTGCTTATCTCCAATCCATAGCTGAAAAGCCAATGTTGTCTAAAACACTTCCATGGTCATATAGCAGGCATGCCATAGGTATGCGGAAAGCTGTTACCTTTCCACCAAAGAGGTACCTATTTATGTTAAAACACTTGGGAGAATAAAAACATCTGTCTGGACCTAGAAAGGTGGCAAAAGTAAATGTTGTGAGCCTTTTTTAAGAGGATATTTTAAGACTGGGGCGGGGGGGCCTATATATGAGAAGACCGGCCCATAGCGAACTATTTCTTATACCCCAGTAGGAGTGGCACACAGAGCAATGTCTCTAAAAATAAAGATATGAGTGTTTAGCTCATATCTTGGGACAAAAATCATTATTTCCTAAGCTCTTACCACAATTCTTATATCTTTACAGAAGTTATCTTGTAGAATGTCTATGTTATTGTATATGTGTAACAAAATTGAAGGGTTGCGGTGGCTCAATGGCTAAGACACTGAGCTTGTCAATCAGAAAGGTTGGCAGTTCAGTGGTTCGAATCCCTGGGGCCGCATAACACAGTGAGCTCCATTACTTGTGCCAGCTTCTGCCAACGTACCAGTAAAAAATAGGAACCACCTTTGTTGGTAAGGTAACGGCATTCCGTGCACCTTCAGTGTTTAGTCATGCCTGCCACATGACCATGGAGGAAAGCACTGGATCTTCGGCTTTGAAACAGATGAGCACCACGTCCTAGAATTGGGAACAACTTGCATATATATGCAAGGGGAACCTTTACCTTTACCTTTAACAAAATTGAAGACAGTATCTATCATAAAGTCATTTAATCTACAGGAGAGGGAATCATATTAATGCAAATATAGGGCAGATGGCTGGCATAAAAATTGAAAGAAAGAAAGAGAGAGAGAGAGAGAGAGAAAGAAAGAAAGAAAGAAAGAAAGAAAGAAAAAGAAAGAAAGAAAGAAAGAAAGAAAGAAAGAAAGAAAGAAAGAAAGAAAGAAAGAAAGAAAGAAAGAAAGAAAGAAAGAAAGAAAGAGACAAGTATTTGGTACAGATGACTAATTCCACTTTCTCAAAAAAAAAAATGAGGAAAGAGAGCACCCATATGATATTCTCTAGGTGGAACATTTGTCCATATATTTGTCTGTTTTAAGATTAAGAAAAGATGTCTGTGGAGATTCTCAGACATCCAGATCATGGTTGTCCCAAAGGTTTTTTTGTAAGAGGCAACTGGACTTTCTTTGTTTTTTGCTTGTTTCGCTTATGATTCAAGAAGCTTCTTGGATGACAATTGAAACGTCTTCAAGGAAAAACAAAGAAAGTCCAGTTGCTTCTTAGAAAAGCACCTTTGTGACATTCAGATAAGCTTCTTATACTTTTTTTGGTTAACATTGCAAAAATGGATTACCCTTTGGTTTGATAAATATAAAAGGTATTTGAATATGTGTTATTTTTTCTTAATATTAATCCTCTTATTAATAACAAAAAGGAAGCTACACGTATGATGGTCTAACATCGATATAATGCCTCCATGCACTAAACATATAACTGTGCAGAACCAAGTGTGAAGAGTCGAATATCACAGACAACCAGAGACAATATTTGATCCAAAGTTCCATTGCTCATGTATCTGAAGGAAAGAGAACATGCTTATTACCAGTTCAGAGAATGAGATTATGAGTTCTAAATGGTAAATAAAAGTCAAAACCACAATGTGTTTGATAGGCATCTGCAGCTAGATGCTATTGCACAAGAATGCATAAGGAGCTGTCAGTTGCCAGTCTTTCCTCCTTTGTTCCTTTTCTGTGGACACCAATGTTGATTTCTGTGAAGAAGCTTTAGTTACATATTTGAGCATTTATGGTGGAATGCTTAGTATAGTCCGATTTGCGGGAACGGATCCTGCCTCATACATCCACACGGCCTATTCGCTCACACAGAGAGGGACTTCTCCGGGTGCCGTCCACTAGACTTTGTCAGCGGGCGACGCCCAGGGGAAGGGCTCTCTCTGTGGCGGGCCCAGCCCTCTGGAACGACCTTCCCCCCGACATTAGAACAACCACGGACCTCCGCTCCTTCCGTCTAAAACTAAAAACATATCTGTTCTGCTTGGCCGGCCTAGGGTAGTCTCCCTTCTATGGGGTTGTTAATAATTTTAGATGGGGATTTTAGTAATTTTTAACTGGGAATTTTTAGCGCAGGGATATCATTTAATCTGTTTTTATTATGTGTGTATATTTATTGTTTTATTTGCCCTGTGCACCGCTCCGAGTCCCTTCGGGGAGAGGGAGCGGTCAACAAATTAAATTTATTATTATTTATTATTATAAGTATTTAGAATTTTCATAAATGTTTCGAAATAATTCAAAAGAATTGATAGAAGGTTTGTTTAAGTGACTGAATTGATTTGGTGGGCCAATTTTACCTTTACAACCTTGATTTCATGCCAGTTTTATACTGCTTTATTTAGCGTACATCTCTCTTGTTAATAGTAGATGATATAGGATAGCAAGCACAATGACTTGAGGAAACTGACATAATCATAAGAAATCCTGACTAACCGCATAACTATGTTCCTCTGGATATTACTGTGCAGTTCTTGGGATAAAAATATGCAAAAATATATAATTTATAACAATAATATTTGAGAATATGCATTAACATAAAGAAGGTAGAGTGACTTGGTCACAAAAATATCTACTTATTAGATAAAATCATATATTAAATATTTTTTTAAAGAAGTAATATTTCTGAACTGGTTTTTTTAAATCATAGCTTTAATGTGGAAATGGGGGGGGGGGGGAAATGGGCTACTGTTTGAATAACTGGCACCTGCTGGATAGAGATTGATTTATCTCTGCTACAGAAGCTGTTTAACAGAACTCAGTTGTGGTTTCTATTGCCAAAGCAGATCAAAAGACTCCTTCTCTCCAAAAAGTTGTGACTTCCTTCCTTGTTCTAGAAGAAGCTTTAATACACCAAGGAACCATTAAAAATCAATAGTGCCCTTATGAAACAAAAATCCATGAAATTTAGATTTATTCTGTGCAATAATACCCAACTATACATGGAAATATATCTTAAGTAACACAGTAAGTTGGGTCTAAACATTTGGGTGTTGAGAAATCCAAATCCAAAGTTTGTTTTGCTTGGTGGGCATGGCAGGGGAAGCATACTGTAAAATCTTCATTCCCAACCCATTCCAGGGGAAGGATACTGCAAAATTTCCTTCTGGTCAGCTGGGACTCAGGAGGCAGAGAATAGATGGAAGTGGGGCCAGACAGAGGTGGTTACCAGTTCTCTGAACTATTCAAAATTTCTGCTACTGGTTCTCTAGAACTGGTGAGAACCTGCTGAATACCACCTCTACTTGTCAGAATATGCCCAACAATCCTCAGCAGGGCCAATGAGGAACTGGTATCCTTAAGGGCCCTATGGAAATAAAGCATAGTTTAAGCAAAACTAATTGTATTAGACATTTTGTTTCATCTTTTACTGAAAAGTTTAGTTTTAAGTAATAGAACAACAGCATTTGTACGAATTAAAGATATATTAAGTCATCTTATGTCATATTCTAAGAATGTTTAACTATATTATTCAGTTCACCGACAATTATTTCCAGTTCTCTAAAGCCGTGGTAGTGCAGTGGTTAGAATTCAGTACTGCAGGCTACTTCTGCTGACTGCCAGCTGACTACAATTTGGCAGTTCAAATTTCACCAGACTCAAGGTTGATTCAGCCTTCCAGCCTTCCACAGTTGGTAAAATGAGGATCCAGATTGTTGGGGGGCAATATGCTGACTCTGTAAACCACTTAGGGCTACAAAGCACTGTGAAGGAGTAGCTATTGCTATCTTTCCTGTAAAGCTTATTTCTAACTAGCCGTTCCCGGCCACGTGTTGCTGTGGCCCAGTCTGGTTAAATGGCCAACCAATATGTGTGTAAATCTACACCTGTACACACAAACACATACACACAACCACCATATAACCCCCCAACCTACCTACCTACTGTATTTCTCCCTCTCCCTCCCTCTCCCCCTACCTACCTACCTACCTACCTACCTACCTACTGTATTTCTTCCTCTCTCTATCCCTCTACCTACCTACCTACCTACCTACCTACCTACCATATTTCTCCTTGAATCTTATGGACAGAGTATTTTATGTTATAAAGGATGACATAACACCTATGGCCCACTGCTCTCTTCCTTTTTTACAATTTTTTACATTTCTGTTGTGTGTACCTGGCACAGGTGTGACATCTACACAATCTATACATATCATTGGTGCCGTATTCGAAAGGAACGTTGTGTGAAAATATGGAAGCAATCGGTGTAGTACTTTCAGAGATTAGCGGTTTTGAACAAATTCTTGTTACATTTTTATTTATATAAAATAGATGAAAACTTTAAGGACTAAACCAAACAATTCATAATGCTTTCAGGGCCATCCACTTTGCCTCTAACACTGAGCACTTTAGCATTCCCATTTTTAATTATGTAGAATGTTTTGGAATAATATGAGATCAGAGCTATGATGAGAAATTTAAAATATCAAGTGGAAATATTCCTGAAGGCTCATAATACTCCTTCTCACTGCTGTTCTTGTTTACATACTGTATGTAGGAAGAGTCATCCTGACATTTTTCTAAGGGCAATAAAGGTATTGTAGGCTTTGCAGAGTTTCCTCATCTGAAATTCATAGAACAGCCAATAGTCCCATTATACAATGTTGGTTGGTGTTTACAATTCATTGCAAATATATGTACGTCAGAAACAGAAGAATGGTGAATCAACACAGATTAAATTAATTTGAAAAGTACCTGGTGGATTACTTTATTATATCTTTTATTTTCTATTAATTACTTCTCTCATCACTATTAAATATTTCTCATTTTGTCATGAATTTATTAAAATAACTTTTATTGTCCAAGCACTCCCTTTTTTATAATATTTTATGTTGAATTTAGAAATTGCTGTCATTAGTGAGTTTTTACGGAAAGAAATTTTTTTTTGGGGGGGGGGAGTATTCAGGAAGACCACAATACTTTAACATGGATGACAACAAACCAGCCAATGCATGATGGAGCCTTTTCATTAGCAGACTGTTTATAAATTAAAATGACTCAGTATTGGGTGAGTTATTTTTTTATACTGAATTTTTCAAAAGCCTTTCTGTTTTTCTAAGTTGCACTTTGTTAGTTTAACATTCTACTTTTCTTAAACATGTTTCTTTTCCTTCTTAGCTATATATGTTGTTCTTTTTGTTTTTTGCTCCTATTAACAAGTACTTGTTTCATTTCCACTTATTCCATCCTGCTTTGCCTGGGAAAATTATTCCAACTATCAGTTCTGGGGCTTTTGTTAGCTTTTCAGCTTAGCTAACTTTAGAAAGGTAGAGATTTGTCAATTTCTCTCTCTTTTTTCTCTCTTCTGTTGTCTTCTGCCAGTTCTTCTGTCTCTCTAGGATCTTCAGCCACTGGATTACTGAACAAGAGCAGATCTATTTCTGGGAATCTTCTCTTTTCCATTTCACGCTTTGATTCCTCTCTTTTTCTTAACACCATATATATCCTACTGCTTTATCTTCTGATGGACAACACTTTCAACTCTACAACTAACCTTTCTCCAAATTATCACTAAAAATCTCGTAATAAGATTTTTATTTAAACCTTCTCAGCTCTGCCTCTCCCCTCTAGAAAGCAAAGTGTCAAATACAGTTTAGAACCTATGTGGCCAGGATGATAATCTGATAATCTTGAGGCATAGTGTTACAAGTAGTTCAAAGGTTCTTCTTTCTTTCTGATTGTGCTTACAATCTGATGTGCTTACATAGAATACTACTGTGAATCTCCATGTAAATATTTGAGATTTAAAGTATTTCTTACTGATATTATTAATTTCTACATAGACACTTATTAATTATTAATTATTATTTATTATTAATTTCTACATAGACTCACTTACAAAGCACATTAATTAATAAGGACATTTTTTCTTCTTTGAGCAATGGTGATTGCAGATCCTATCTATCTATTTATCTACCTATCCATCCATCCATCCATCCATCTCTATCATCTCTACATCTATCTATCCTATCTATTTTGACAATACAACAAAAGTCATTATATGTTCAGTGCTGTATTTCTCCTTATTGGCTGGATAATGTCTATATAACATGAAATAAAAGGCCTTAATTATTAATTAATTTGTAGCGCTAGTCTCCAGCACTCTACAGAATTTTCAATTTGCAAGGTTTGCAGTTTTATAAATTAAGAATTTACTGCTTTGCCCAGGTAGACCTGCCTATTCAACTGATGAGAGATGAACAGCTTCTCTCAGCCTCAAAAGTTAACATACATGCTCCAGTATCTAAATTAGATTAGTTCTCTGGATTAGAACTTTTTTTAAAGAATATTTGCTATCCATCTTCCAATGCTTAGCTTTGAGCAGATATGTCAGAGAAACTCAGGCAATACTTTTCCTTTTATACTTATCCTTTATTTTCATAGATTTGGCTATAGGGATATAAAATGTATTAATGAAGTTGAAGTGAAAGAAACGTTGAACTGGAAAAAACTAATCCACTTATGAAAAGGATGAAACCACAATTCAATAACTGAAGACTTAGATAATTTTCATTTTCTCTGGATGGAGATTTCCTTGAAGCAATCTTCCAAAATTGGTTTCATATTGTCCTAAAATTTATATACTTGTAGTTTTATGTCAGCTGTTACTTTTTTCATAACTATGCTTATTTGAGGCAGATACAGGTTTGAGATTTTACATAATGTGAGTTCATCTAAAAAGCCTTGTTTGCTGGTCACATTGTAATTTAAAGATAACTTTGAAAATATGTTGAGGATGAATTAAAAAAGCAAAAATAAAGTTGATCAACTGTGATAATTGTAAGTAATAATGATCAGAAAGTCACCTCATTATGACTGGCTGACTATTTGATATGGATTTGACCCCAGGCAATGCCTAAAGCATTGTTTATTTAAAAGGCCAGAAAACCATAGAATCATCAATATCTTACATTTACATTTTTAGAAGCCTTGAAGTCTTATTCTGCATGAAGGACAGAAGGGGAAAGAAGGAGAGGAACAAGCATAGTATAAATTTTAAAGTGTCTGTATTGTTTCACTTTTTACAAGAGATAATGAGGTTGACTGGAAGGTTATGAGTATGTTAAAAGCCTTTGTATTATGCCAATTTATTATAATCTCATACTTCAAGAAGTCAGAGAGGGAACCTTCATGTGCTTGTTTCTTTTTGATTTTCTCACAACAATTTATCTGCTATTATCTGTTATTTTTTTAATTGCAAGGCCTGATGAGTTTAAGTCAACATATTTCTTTATTGCTCCTTCTGCTTGTCAGCTGTAGCTGAATTGATAAAATGCAAATGAACAAATCATTAACGAGTGCTGGTTATGAATCTCTCAGGCAGTTCAGGACCCTATCAAATCCTGCACCTATTACTTTGTGTGATTGATGTACTATTGTAAGTGATTGTTCCTGATCTTATTAAATCTTATTGATTTTCCCCCCAGTTTCTATTTTATGCAGGACCAGGCCTGGACTATTATGAATGTTGCTGAACACTGTTAATCAAGCTTACACAGCTATTTTGATGGCAAACAATTAGAACTCTGCAGCAATGCCTTGCAATTAGCTTCAGGGATGTGGACCTCAGCACCATAATAATGAAAAAGGCCTTCTCCTTCAAGCAAGATAATGAGATTTATAATTATGACCCCAAATAACCTCTAAGAAATAACCAATCTGCAAACTCAGATGTGTTTATCAATAATTTGTGCCCTTTAAAATAAAAATGAATTTAATTTTGGTAAGGCATTTTAACATTTTTTTTTTTTTTACTTTCTGTGCATGATGCAAATTGGAATAAGAAAAAAAGTAAATTTAAAAGGCAGCACTTCAGTATTGATGATGGCTACTGTTTAATATTTATCTAGAGTAAACAATATTTCCACCAAATTGCTCATTTGTACAATATGACACCTCAGAATAATAGTGTTGAATATTTTAATATTCTGATGGCAACACGTCCTGGAATTGCTATTCACACATACATTTCTCTTCACATACAAGAATACATTAATATAGAATATAGAATTAGCATAAATGGCCTTTTGACATTTTCCACTAAAAATTTGGGCAGAGAAAGAGGGATTAGGATTTTTAATGAATTTCTTCCAGGAGAATTCTTCAACAGTTTCTTAAGGGCAGTGGCAGTAGCATAACTACTGAAAGGTCCAATGGGAAAATTTCCTTTATGATGTCTCTCCAGAAAGTTCAAATATATATCACTCTAATCCTCTTCAGTAACTAGTTACCGACATACATCCATACTAGTTATCAATCTATAAAGGCTTGACAGAAATACACAAACTGGATTCACACTCTATGTTTTATCTTCCATACCAATCCTGTCTACCTCCACTTACCTAGTGGGAAGAAACCTGAATGGGAGCTGTTCTATGTGTTTAGCTTAAAAGTCTATTGAGAACTTTAAATGTAATACATTATTATTATTGCTGTTAGTGATAGGGAATGTTTAGTGTGAGAAGGAGCCAAGTTGCATAATGAAAATTCCAGGCTTGCCACCTGCTATTCTTCACTGAGAAGCTAGTATGGCCAAGGCAAAAAAGTTTTGACAGAAATGTCCCAAATTTCTTGAATGAGAAGAAGCTTCCTGAATGGAGAGCAAAATGTATTCAAGGAAAAACAAAGAAAGTCCAGTTGCCTTTTGAAAAAGCACTTTTGGAACAACCATGACCTGGATGACTGAGAATCTGCACAGACATTTCGACACAAATCTTAGGGATTCCCTTCACCATTGATAATTATGCAAAAGGAAAATAAGTCACCAAAGCTACAATTTATTTTAATTCAATTAGCTACCCAATCAAGATATTGTTTTTCTTTCTAAAAGAACATAAGAAGTGTCTTGCTGAATCAAATGAATATTCATCTATTTATTTGATAAAGTAGAGAGGGTACCATATGGACTGCATCAGGTCTCAGGCACCATCTGCAACTTCACATGGAACTTTTAATTAGGTAGAACTTTTTATTTTCTTGCCCCCAGAAACATGGACTGCAGATCTCTATTCACCTCTTTTCACCTTCTTGAGACCCATTATTAGTTACCATTTTGCCAGTTAGGTCCAGATGTGTATTTCAATCAGAATAGAGTTGAAAGGGTCCTTGGGGGTCTTCTAGTCCACCCCCCTTCTCAGTATCAGTGATGGCTAACCATTTTGTCGAGGCATGCCAAAAGTGGGAGGAACATGGTAGGGGTCATGTGTGTGCGGGCCCACACCCATAATGCAATGCTCTCACCCCCCGCACATGTGCACTGGCCTCACTGAAGCCTCCGGACTTCTGGGAGGTGCACTGGGCCGTTCTTTGCCCTCCACAGGCTTCAAGACAGCCTCCTGAAGCCTCCGGAGGGAGAAAAACTGCCCAATGGGCAACCCGGAAGTTTGTTCCTGAACGTCCATTGGGTCCTGTTGGGCTGTTTTTCACCCTACCCAAGCTTCATGGAAGCCTCCTGAAGGCTGGGGAAGGCAAAAAACAGCCCAACATGAAAACCAGAAGTTCAGGAATGTTTTTCTCCAGCTGGAAGCTTCAGGAGCCTTCCCAGTTTTTCACTGTCCAGAGGGTTGAAGAAGATTGCCTGAAGCCTTTGGAGGGCGAAACACAGCCCAACATGCAAACTGGAAGTCCATTCCCTTCAGGGAAGCCTTTGGAGGGCAAAAAATGGCTGAAAATCAAGGCTGAAAATTAGCATGCACACTGGAGCTGGCAGGACAACACCTTATATGACCTCTGAAATGGCTCCATGTGCCACCTGTGGCATGCGTGCAATAGGTTTGCCATCATGGCTCTATATCATTTCAAACAGGTGGCACTGCATGCACTGAACTGGCAGTAATGCCGGCAGCAACCCACCCCTGCTCTTACTGACATTTTGTATTAAACAGAAAACATGCAACTATGAGTTATGGTATTGATAAGCATTGTTTGAGAAAAAAAGATAATAGTAAAAACTTTGCTGCAAAGGAAACCAGAAACTTCTATAATTTCTTTCTGCGTTTTTGTCTTTTTTCTTTCTTTCTTTCTTTCTTTCTTTCTTTCTTTCTTTCTTTCTTTCTTTCTTTCTTTCTTTCTTTCTTTCTTTTTATTTTTTGTTCTGCATTCATTTTTATGTTATTACTTAAAACTAATGTAATGCTAATACAAATTGTACTTAATAAAAATTATCTTAGGAAAACCAGAGATACATAGTTCAATGTTGAAGTGAAAAAAATAATCAAAGAACTGAAAAACAAATAACCATATCCTGGAAGGACAAAGCACTATATATAAAAAGGGATAAAATCTCACATTCACTTGCACTAATATTGTTACCTAGCCAGGTAATGAAACGTCAAAGAGCACTTTCTTTTGTAGTGGTTAGTTGCTCGTCAACAATATATTGAGCACTAACTGCACAATTATTTTGTCCACTTTAGTAGTTTTGGATTATTACAGCTCAAGAGAGGAAGAACTCAATTTGCAGTGATTTGGACCCAATAATAAGTTGATGTTTTAATGTTCCTGTCTTCCTTTCTACAGATAGCACCTGTTAATCTGTTGACAAATCCTGTTACAAAACAGAAAGCAGCAGAAGAGAACGAAGAGGCGAACTCTGTGCTGAATTGAAACTAAGGAGGAAAAATCCCTTCCTGGTGAATATTTCCAAGTGATTATTGGATTGGGGCCTGCAACTGTCCAAGAAATGACAGATATAAGGCATATATAGCTTCTGAGCACTTTATTTGATTTAGGTAATACAGCAAAAAGTGTCATTGGCGAAATATAGGTTTCAAAATACAAAAGTCTTATGAAAGTATGGTCTTGAGAGGCAGCAGGATGTTCCTAAGTACACATTCCCATTCTTTGAGCTAAAATAAAATACTGATGTCTTTTCCAAGTCTGCTATCACCAGTTTTGAACAGGGAATTTTCACCTCACGTTCTACAGTTTGAATCCTTTTGACTTGTTGTCATGTCTTTGACAGTTTTCATTAAGGCTGCTCCAGATAGGAAACCTGATAAGCTTCAGCTGCCAGATGAAATCATTATATCAAAGTGTTGAATTTTAAATACTAATGCGTTCCAATTATTAAACATTCCAAATATTGTAGAGAAGTAGATTTCAACATGCCAACTAGAGAACACCAGGATTTTTTTTTTAGAACTTTATTTCTCAATCAGAATTGGTAAGAGTAGATGAGTTTTCCTACATTTACAAGGTGCAGAAGTTGGGAAATATTAATAATGTGATGGGATGTAAGGTAAGAACAAACAGTTCCAAACCAGAATGGACTGAGTGTATGCCCCATAATAGTTATTTTTAAGAAGTAGGGACTACACTAGCATTTTTTCTCCTCTTATCACTAGCTAAGGACATTAATGGCACAACTGTGCTATAGGCTGACTATGCTGCTTCCAAGCCACAGTTTGTAGTATGAAGGAACTGGAGGAGTAAAATTGGTACACCAAATCTTATGAAAGCTTAATTAATCTATCTTTTCTTTTACATTTGCATTGTCACTGACAGTAAACTATCAGTAAACACCACATTTTGACACTGCTATCTAGAAGATATGTGGTGATGGTCTATGTACACTTCACTAACCACATTAATATCCTAGAAGAGACTTCAGACTGTTCTCAATTTATTGTGTATTATAGAAGAAGTGCAAAGACTCTTTGGCTGACAAATTAATACTATCCATATATCTCAACCTGCTTGAATAATTATCACATGTTGCTTATAAAAGAGCAGTGGAATGTGATCAGATTCTTATATCATTTGTATACAAATCAAAATTATCAAAATAAATGCTATGTACTAAATATTCTCTCTATCTCTCTCATTGTTGAATAAACTTTCAAAATGCATATTATTTTTTATTATTTCTATTTTGCAATAATAATAATTGTGAAATAGATACAGAAATTCCTTTCAAGAGAATTTCTCCCATTTGAAAGTATTCATGTGAAACTACTATGAATTAATAACTCAGAAGAAAGATATATTTTTATAAGCTAGAGGTTGGCTTATGGAGAATGCTAAAAATGCAATTTTGTATTCATGAGCTGTAAAAAAGATGACAACTTTGTAAGATCACTTTCTTTTCCTAAAAATAAATATATTAATTCAAAATCTAGGTTGGATTCTAGAACCAAAGAAAAAGAGTTACAGAAAACCCTTTACGATTTTTTTAAAAAAATGTAATTTATTTTCTGTCAACATGTGAACAAGATTATATTTTAAAATGTAGAATTAAGATTATGTTACTATAGCAGTATGACATAGCTCCTTTTCAATCAAATATTACAACAGTCTGAAAAAAATGGTTTTTGATTGTATATATCAAATATTGTTATTTGATGTATACAAGAGTTAAATTGAACAGAATGGTTAATGAAATATATTTATGTACATTAAATAAGTTTCATTACATCTCTTATTTAAGTATAACTGCTAAATCTGAACAATTAAACAGACATTTTTAATTCCTATCATATACATATATATTTGACATACATATTTGACTAGATACACCCATTAAAATGCACATAAATGCCAAGTAAACCTTTAAAAATGCTGTAGTTCTACATTGGTTTTTGGTTGTCACACAACTTCTGAAACAGAGTACAGTATATCAACTTTCTTGTAACAATATGTAGATCTGTTATCTTGGGACAGCTAAATGAATTATTTAATCAATAAGACTACATCTCTCATGATAAAATAAGCTCAGACAAATTAAAAAATGGTTCAACATATTGTGTCAGTGACTAACTCATTAGTTAGAGAAATACACACCTTAATATGAAAGGGTTTTTTATTCTTGTATTTTTTAGAAAGCAAAATAAACACAACTCGATTCTGCTTCATGTTCTGATCATGAAAAAATATTTTTTGGGAGAAACTATATGATACATATTTTCATTATGCAAACCTATTCTAATATCTAAAGGGCTTCCCCATAGAAAAGAAGATCAGCCTATTCTCCAAAGCACCTGAAGCATGGGTGGGTTGCTGCCAGCATTACTGCTGGTTTGGTGCATGCACAATTTTGGTAAATCGTTGAGTTATGGCAATAAGGTGCAGAATTTATATTGCCTGAGCAATGCAGTCATGTAGCATAATGTCGCATGTCTACATTATTTAGTGATGGCTATCACTATTGCTAACAGCATGGCGAAAAGAGTAGAAGTGGAATAGGGAGTGGAATTGAAGCACCCTTAAAATCCTAAATACAGGTATGATGCTAAGTGACCAAATTTTGATCCCATGATCGTGTGGACATTACAATAGCCATAACGGAACAAAGGATTGTTAACTGAGAACTAGTTGCATGAGACATTTATTCAGAGCATTTGGTGGCTGTAGCTGCAGTAATATTCTACATAATGGTATCTCCTCTAATAACCAACCTAACATTAAGGAAAAATGTTGGATGTGAATGAGTGCAATTAGTTTCTAATTAAATTGTTTTTTCCCTCTTGAGTTAGCTTATCTGTTCACTACTGAATGTACTATTATTGTTGAACTCAAAGATAATTTTATGTTTTATGTTCTGTTTTATCTTCTAATGATAATTGTTTTAATTGTAATTTGGTGAAGGGAAAATAAATTTATCTGAAATTTCAAAAACAGCTAAAAAGCAAAACTGACTAATTGGAAAGAATATCCTCTATCTGATCTGCCGGGTTCTGTTTTCAATAGATATCAGTGGGGATATGAATTTATATTCAATATGCCTGAACAAAGAAAGTATAGTTTTATGCAATGTTTTTCAAATATCTTAATGGTGATTTGTAGAAATACATCTGCAAAATATGTTATTATATAATAAATAAGCAAATATATTTATTTTTAATAAGATTGAAGATTCTTCTTTAATAAAAGCAGTAAAAATGAAAATATTGTTGGAATATATTTGATAACTTGATCATGTATGTTTTTGATAATTCTTAACATAAAAATTAAACATGAAAATTGCTGTAATGATAGAGTTACCATAATTGGAGGGATGGCCAGAGATATCAAGAGATATGACTGGATGTGTAAAATTTATTTGAGTAGCAATAGCTATATTGATACAAATATTCCCATGATGATAGTCTAATCTCATAACGTGTGTTATGAAAGGATAATATATCCTGTTTCCCTGAAAATAAGCCCTCCCCAGATAATAAGACCAATCGGGCTTTTGAGTGCACATGCTAAAATAAGCCCACCCCTGAGGTGATCGTGCTTGCCGCCTTCCACTTCCCCGAAAATAAGGCCAAGTGTTTGTTTTGGGGGTCAAAAGAAAATAAGACCCTGTCTTATTAAAATACACAATGAGTTAAATCACCTTAAACCACAGGTATGGAATCAATTTACTGAATATCCATGATGTTTGACTTTCCTTTATAAATGCAAGAGGAAAAAAACATCAGACAAATAAGAAAATTAGGAATCCTTTTTTAAAGATGTGATTTGTATCAAGATATAATGAAAAGATATATATAAAGGTAAAGAGAATGTTTCAAAATGATATCTTCTCACCTAAGGAATATTGATACATAGTTCATCATCTTATTCTGCAGATTGCATAAACCATATATGTGATATTGTACTGCAAAGTCTAATTCTGGATTTCCTGGCCCAGGAAGGTAGAACTTAGCCAGAAGGAAGGAGGGATCAAAGAATAGAATAGAATAGAATAGAATAGAATAGAATAGAATTCTTTATTGGCCAAGTGTGATTGGACACACAAGGAATTTGTCTTTGGTGCATATACTCCCATAAAGAAAAAATACATAAAGAAAAATGAAATAGAATAAATTCATCAAGAATCATAAAATACAACACTTAGTGATAGTCATGGGTTACTAATAAGCAATCAAATTATACTAGGAAACAAATAAAACAATATAAATTTTAAAGATACAAGCAAGATGGTTACAGTCATATGTGGAAAGAGATAGATACTAGGAAAGAGATAGGTACTAGGAAGGAAGATAAGAATAATAGTGAAGCAGCCTTAGTGAATAGTTTGACAGGCGTGAGGGAATTATCTGTTTAGCAGAGTGATGGCATTTGGGGAAAAAACTGTCTAGTTGTGTCTAGTTGTTCTGGTATGCAGTGCCCTATAGCGTTGTTTTGATAATAGAAGTTGAACCAATTTATGTCCAAGATGTGAGAGGTCTGTAGAAAGACCTGTAAATCTTAACAAAATCCACCAATCAAATGAATATCACTCAAAAGACATACTTAATATTTTTCTGGCAATTTGAAGAACACGGGTTAACTTGTTAAAATAAAGAATAGCTATGTCAAGGTTCCGAGTAATGAACCCAAACCATTTGGCCTGTCTCTGGATAAGATTCGCTTCCAAAGCACAAAATGTTTCCCTTTCTCATGCCTGCAGTCACTCTTTTCCTGTTATAAAACTTACCAATGAAAGTGGAAATGCAGTTCTCTGATGTTAACAAGAAAATGGACAGATGCTTTGGTGGCTATTTAATACAAGAAATACTGCAACAAAGGCATATGTGTATCGAAGGGGGACTGATGAAAAAGGAACAAAATATTATTTTGCTTTAAATACAAATTTTATTTCTTGGTCCCCCACTGCTCTTTTAATACCCACAGCATTTTCAGAGGATAATTGAGCCATGTGTGTATTTTTAGGACAAATATTGGGAAAAGCTGTGTTCAATACTAATGTCTATACCATTTAAACAATGAAAGCTTTGGGTAAGTAACAACATTTGGACAGCAAGTCAATATGACTATGAAAGGCCTCCAATAATGAGCGAAGTCAGACCAATATACTGTTTGAGTATTTGGCCTCCCCACTGACAAAGGTTGCTTTCAATCACACTGTATCTATTACCATATCAATCATCACTCTAAACGAATACAGCATCACCATTGATGAAGGCATCATTTAAAGCAGAGAAACTAAAAGGTTTATAGAACAAACAATGAAATGTAGGCTGATCAAAGAAGGAAAATGAAATCTATCCCATAACTGTTCTAGGTGCTAAACCTCTCCACCTAAAACTGAAGCTCCCCGATGGAGGTCGTGAAAACCAGAAAACTTTGTATCTCATTATTAAAGATAATGCAATCCAATACATTGTTTGCTACACAAATTAAGATATGGAATTGAACTGATGGAAATGATTTACGTGCAGGATTAAAATATTGGCAGCTTTATAGAGTGAAATGTCACTATACTGCTGTACCTTCAAGTTTTACATTTCCTCCTTTGAATCCCTGTCAGCCTTCATGAACACTAGAGACTTTAATCAATGCTTGCTGTAGCTATAACATAACACTGAATATTTTACCTGTGTAATAATCAAACGGCTGTTTAGCTGCAGCTATGAGGAGAAATAACAACTATATACATTCCAATTGGCAAGGTTACAACATCAATAGAATGTCACATTAAAAAAAATATTCCACACATCAACAGATCCTGTTTTCAGAATGGAAAGGGGTTTGGTGTTTTTTTTGCAACCGTTGAAATAAAACAATTGTCAATCAAACCATTGCATAAGGAACCATTTTAAAAGCTTAAAATTAGGTATTTCTTATGCTTAATTGAATTGAATTTGTAAGCATTTTCAATGAGGATAACATTAGTTATTATTCTAAATTAACTGCTTAAATCCATGCAGGAAAATTCATGGCATTTTATGGATTAAAACATGTGGATTAATATATTGAAATATGTATGGCAAAATGTTTTGTTTTCTTGATAAGACTGGGATTTCTCTACTAATACTAAGTTAGTGTAGATTTGAAAATAGAGATGGAGACAGATAGGAAAATCAAGTAAGACAAGAGGCAATACTGGAATTTATAACTTCATAATAGTAAGTTCCTCAACAACCTCTTAAATTTTTTGAAATTTGTCTTTCTCCCAAAAGTCACTTTCTAAAGCTTTTTTTGTGCCTCAGGCCACTCCCTCAAACCAAATGAAAATCCATACCTTACGACAGGGGTTTCAAACTGAAGGCACAGGGATGGAGGGGGTCGGATCCAGCCAGAGAGGTGCTTAGATCTGGCCACCTGGAGACAGTGAAGGATGGGCTCACAGTGCTTCTGCCAATGAAAACGGAGCTGTGTGCGGCCCTCTCAAGCTCCATTTCATTGGCAGAAGGTTACAGGAGGCCATAGCAGCCGAAATGGAGCAGGGGATACATTTTTACTGACAGAGCTCTCAGACTGCCACAGGCACCCATGGCATGAGTGACATTGAGCTGGCCATGCCCACCCTGGCCACACTCATTCCAGACCCCAAGGTCAAACACAACCCTGATGCAGCCCTCAATGAAATCAAGTTTGACACCCCTGCTTTAGGACTATTTTTTGGAAATAAGACAACATAATAAATGAATGATTGGCTCAAGTAAAATTAATAAAAGGAATAGAGGGATGGGGGAATACCTACTTCATTTTACATTTTACATTTGCCTAATTCCCTGCCTTTGATTCAATATACAAACTAGCTCTTGCTACCTCTGGTTACTATTGGTTTTGTTCGCTTGGCTTTATCATGTGCCAACTATGTATTTCTTTGCCTTGACGTGTCTCTTTACTGTTCTTCATTAGGTATTTCTCATAGATGCATTTGATCTCTTTGGCATTCAGTAAGACTTCGTGGTGTGCTTCCTACAGCATCTTATTTATTGCCCATCAGATATTCTTCTAATGCCCTTCCCCCCTTTCTTCAACTGTCTGGTCTACATGCAACATTCCATGCCCACCTGTACTCCTTGGTATATAGAGTCTGACAACATCACTGTGAGGATGAAAGACATGATCCATTGTCATTATTTTTCTAGTTTTCCTCATCTATGGCTTCTAGTACAATCCTCTATTCGAGCTGTATATCCAGTGACTGGAATTTTCCAGGTTTTAATCATATTGATTGTATTTCTACAAGATTCAATATAATCTTATTTCATTGTTTTTGATGTTCTACATGCTCAGTTATTTTTAGTTTCAATTTTTCATAAAGGACTTTGTTCTTTCTGAGGAGAAGGCAGATGAGAATGCCTCGTTTAAGAATAAAAATGATTCCATATCTATATTGCTTTGTCTACTGCTGATTTCCGCTGGTTTACCTGTAAAATAAGAGCTGTTGCATTTGCAGTTTTTCCATTTCTGTTTCTGTAACTATTTTATCTTGTATTATAATCTATATTAATCTGCTAGCCTTTGTTCTATTATTTCTGATTCTTGATTATTTGAAAAATTGTAGATATCTTTTTCCTGTTGGTCTTGATTTGTAATTACAGACCATTTGTTTTCATTCTTCATATATTTACGATAATAAACAACTCTTCTTCTTGTAGTCCTGAAGTGTTGGCCCTGCATACTTGCTCAATCAACCAGTCCTGGGTCCTGTAGTCTGTTTGACACCAGATATTCAGAAATTTTAGCCTAGCATAGTCCTTGTGGACCTAGGTGATAACTGATCCACTATGAGTTTTTGCAAATTAATTCTTACTACATTCTTTATGGGAGATACATTCTTCGGTTGGCTCCTCTGATGAACCCTATCCAGTATGGTTGAACCTTGACATAGCTATCATCCTCAGAGCATGCAAGCCCCACAACCATGTCAAGTCTATTACAATATAAATTGTATAGTAATTTAAAGGACTGTGGAGAAGCTTTAGTCCACTCTGGTCATCATTCCAGACTGTTGTGCTCAGCAGGAAAATTTGATTTCAAAAGCTGTATCCTCAAAAATCAAATGCTTAATCCATCTCTGCAAGATGTTAAATTTTAGAGCACTTATTCATGAAAACACTTTGCTTTACTGTCTTCAATTCTACATGTGATCACACACACAGTGGTGTCCCTATAATATAAAATTTGCAGAACTTCAATAGGTTCATTAAGGGAAACTGCATTGCAAATGTAATTTACATTTACTGTACTCCAGGCCATAGCAGGTGCCATTGGTTTAGGCAAACATGAACTAAAGGCAAGTAGATTTTCTTTTCTTTTTTCTTCTTCTTTATATGCCAACTTGAACTTCATTTTTCTCACAGCCAGCATTCATTAGAGTTACAGGGGCTGAAGCTTAACATAGCACCATAGCACGCTGTTTCCTATCTTGGCCAGCAATAAACAACATAATACCATGTCCAGTCACTTCAAATGGTTCTCTTCTAACTACAACAAATACCATATGCATAAATGGTGCATGCAACCCTCAAGATGCTATAAGATTGGATTAATTTTAAAAAGCAGTACATACTGAAGAGAGGACATACTTTTAAATGATATATTTCTTTTATCCTATTTACTTCTTCTTTTTACATTTTAACAATATATTCCTATTCTTTTAGCTTTCTGCTCAGGATAGCAATAAATTGACAATCAACAGCTGGTCTCAAATTTAATACAAATCAACCCTTGATTTTGCATGGAGGAAGTTCCATTTTTAAGGAATGTCTAGGAAAGAACTTCCACCACTTTAGTTGTGTCACTGAAAAAAATCTTCACCATTTCAAGCATATATTATATGTATATTGAAGAGACAGAAGAATTTCATTGCATTGAGGAAGGATAAATTTAAACCAGAAAAGGGTTGCGACTACAATTGGGACATCTCAACTTTCTTAGAAAGTTAACCAGCAAGTTCAGAAACAACCCTGAAGTTATATTATACAAAGTTCCCTGTATTTGGAAACAACCTAATAACAGAAATAATTGTGGTCTGACAAATCAAAACAGTGAAGAAAGATAATAAATTTATTGAGCTAGTATTCTGTTCTTAAGCTCAGCAGGTATAGCTTTGGGTAGCTGCTTTAGGGTTCCATATATTCTGTTATAATTATAATTCTGAGAGAAAGTAAGTCACCAAGAGTATTTAATGGCTTAGAGGGTATTGAACTCAGGTTTTCCTAATCTCAATCTGTGCTACACCAGGCTTGCTAAATGCCCAGCAGCTTTGACTACCACAGAGATCTACTTTCTCTGGTGCCTTCTGAATGGTTATTTTAGTTAAAAATTCTAGGAAATGTAATCACAAAATAACCAGAAGGTATTGGTTTGAAGAAGTTGGTGTAACTTTTAATTTTCTTCCTTTTCCAATTCAATATCAACAATTTTTCCAAAAATGTAAGTGCCATGAATGGTGAACTAGAAACTACAACATATCCCTTGAGTATAAATAGAGTATCTTTACTTATACAACCATCTGACCTGCTAGAGAAAAATATATTGATTGAAATAAGGCTAACATCCAATTCTCAGTGAAGATGAAGGAAATCTGAGAGATGGTGTTATTATCAGTTATTTAACCAAGAAGATAGGATTTGGGTGAGAAACTAAAAATATCTAGCATTTCCACATAGTACAACTGTCTTAGAACCAACTTAGATAAATGAAAACTGAAACAGATACACAACAAACAAGTATATCTCATTATGCCACAAGCTCAGAAATAATCTTATTGCTTTTAATGGATGTTCAATAAAACTTGACTTACATAGGAAATAGTTATAAGTTAACAGTGCATCTGCAGCAATCACTGGCTTTGAAATGGCAGGAGTGACAGTATGATCCAAAATATTCTTTTCATGCAGGTCCAATATATGCTACACAGAGTTTGCCCAGTCATACTGGTCATTTTGAAACCAATGATATTGAAAGCAGTTTTCAGATCATAAAGGCATTGTCCAATCAATTAATATATAAATGATATTATGGCATCTATAGCATTATAGTACAGTATTATATACAATGTATTATATACAATGATGTCAGGTGCAACCAACCAGAACAGCTCTGAGAATTACATCAAGAAATTTCTTTATTATTGAGTCACCAGTTCACAAAAAATTTGCCAATCTGCCTTCCTTCTCTTGGGAAACACCTGATATTGTCCTAAGTTTTTGGCCTCATATGCTTCCTCTCCCTCCAA
The DNA here is from genome assembly GCA_039707465.1 of Rhabdophis nuchalis. NCBI lineage: Eukaryota > Metazoa > Chordata > Lepidosauria > Squamata > Natricidae > Rhabdophis > Rhabdophis nuchalis. The sequence goes on along the minus strand of CM077645.1, from coordinate 187,567,987 downwards.
GGAGTTCAAACTGGAATAATTTTTAACTCTCCCTACCAGGGTCTTCTTTCTTTCAGCCATTGATTTCATCACACATAATAATAGTAATGTAATATTATATCATAGATGGTGTCATACTATCTATAGATTGTACGTTGGTTGAAAAAAATTGAAAAAAACAGAAAAAAGTTTTTAAACCCCCTTGAAATTCCTTTTCTCCTTGTCACACACTTCTATCTCAGAACACTAAAAAATAAATAAGTGAAAGAATACATTCACAATGTATTGGAGACCCAGTTGCAGAACCTATTCCCCAAAAGGTATCATTGAATTCTGTTATTGATTTATTACAATTGATAAATTTATACTGCTTTCCCATATTCTCTATTTAATTATATATTTGAAATGTTGTTGATTATACTTAGAAACTAAGCTTAAAACCACAATGTGCTTTTAATTATACTTTTGATTTATTTGGCATCCAAAAAAATGATAAATTCATCAGAGATCTCTCAAAAATCCGATACTTTCATCAAAAGGATGGAAGCAGAATCATGCCATTACAACATAGCTTTTGTTATTTATTACCCTCACCCCTCGCTGCTATTTGCTGCCCCCTGGGAAGGCTTCGGAGGCTCAGCTTCCTCATGCCTGTATTGTCTCCCACATCTTTATGACAGAAGGTAAGCATCAGGAGATTGGGAAAGAAAAGCAGAAACCTTATTCCACTTTCCTACTAAATAGCACATACTAATAAGGTAAGCCATAAATGGCTTAATTAAAATCATGCATCATCCACAAACTCAGTAGGTGTCTGTATCTGTAGCTACAGTGTGTCTGAAGCTATACAAATGCAAATACGCACACAGAGAGATAAGATTTTTGAACATTCATTATCTGGCACCACTAGGATACATTATACCCAATACAATTTCACACCTTAAAACAATACACAATCTACATCAGGGTTAAACTATGCTAAATTCATTGGGATTGCCTCTTAGGGCAAATACTATCCTGCAACTATGTGTGAAGTACAATTACTAGTAGCCGTTGCCATTATAGTCAATAGTGAAGAATGCTGGGAGCAGAGGTGGGTTCCTAAGGATTCAGCCCAGTTTGGCCGAGTAGGTAGTACTTTGGCCGGCCACACTCCTGAACCAGTTCTATCGGCTGTACCATAGGTACTGCCATCTTGTTTTTTGCTTGTCTACATGCGCAGAAACATGTTTTCACTACTTTGCATGCACACTTAGCGTGTATGCCCGAACCGCATCCCTGAGTGAACTGGCTGTAACAGAAGCCAGAACCCACCCCTGGAGCCTGTGAGACATAGTTTATCAACATATGTAGAGACATAGTTCCCTTTCTTCCTTCTTTAGGATACAGATGTAAATAATTTTCAAAGGAACATCCATATATCTATAGATGTGTGTATTTGTGTATATTTCTGTGTATCATTAAATGGAGTCTGCTCCAGAGCAGTTTCTTGAGAATTATAACTTGGATTGCATGTATCAAAAGAAATGGGATTCAGGAATATATTTACTTGATTTTTCCAGTGCTGAAAAAGATAACATGTCTACTGAAGGGTTACACACTGCACATTTTCATGAGAAATAAAAAAAAAAAGACTTTCCAAGTATACATTGGGAACTTCTAACCAAATCAACCATTCAAAAACCAAGTGAAAGAACCATAAAGAATTTCACTTCTATTCCTTGTGTTTAGTTTTTTACTTTTACATTTGCTTCTTGACAATTTTTAATATAATTCATCACTGTAGAGATGTATCAGTACTACAATTACCATATCAATTTACCACTTTAATTAGTGTTCATTTTTAATTAAAAAATCATATTGAATTGTTTCTTTCTTTTTTTTTGTATTTTAGGGGTTCCTCATCTTTTTTTTAATTAAAGTTTTTTTTATTTTAATGAAACAAAAATACAAAAACAAAGATTATCCTTCATTACATCCTGTAGAAAGCATGTCGATTGGTTACATATAGCTCTCGTGCGTTTCTTCCACCATCATTACTCATAAATCATATTAAATTATACACTTTAAATCAGAAATTCATTGTATATCTTAATCATTATACCAAAGTTCTCTTTTGACCACAATTATTTAAACCTGCTTTTTCCTCAGATAGTTCTCACTTATAGGCATAACCACATAATGGCATTCATTGACTATTTCAACAAGCCTCCAAGAACATTGCACCTTAGAAGCGTGTTCTACATAAAAATCAATTAATACTATTTCTAATCCCTCCCCTTTTCAAAGTGTTATTAAACAATATCCATTAACATTTCCTTAATAGTTGACTAAAATCTTTTACTATTTATGTCCAACCACATTCCACTTTGAATTGTATTGCACCTATAATGAATTCTAAATAAAAATTTGTTAATTTGTTTTGGTCTTTTTTCAGAATCACAATTTACCGTTTATTCCAACTTCTTTTACTAGTTACTAGTAAACTAGTATATATAACTAGTTACTAGTTACTAGTTATATGTGTGTGTGTGTGTGTGAATTTGCACACAAAATGGTTTTCTGCCTGAAAGGCTCCTAAGTTGGAGCTGAAAGGCAAAATGGGTAGCAGTAAGCTCCCTTCCTCCCATATTTGGGCATACCAGGTGCATTGATATATATATCAATGTTTATGTCAGAGCACCTGGTATGCCCAAATACTTCCTCCCTTAATTGAGGCCCTTAATTGGGGCCCTAACAAGCTCCCTTCCTCCCTTCCTCCCATATTTACATACATACTTGTTTCCACAACACCCTGTTAGGGCCCCAATTAAGGGAGGAAGTATACTGCTTTTCCTTTTCTGCCTTTCGGCTCATCACCAGAGACCATCTAGACAGAAAGCCGTGAATTCCGTTGTGTAATTTTTTTTATATGTGTGTTATGTTTTACTGACTTATTTATTGATCAGCTCAAAAACATACACACACACACATATATATAATATTTATATCCATTATTATTTCATTACTCTTATTATACTAAATATTTGTTAACTAATAACAATAACAATCTAAAACAATCTAAAAGTTACTAAATTTCTACTTATTAATCACCAAGAATTGGCTAATATTTTATTGTCAGCTTTCATTGTCCTCCATTGATGGCCCAGTGGGATGCCACGAGACAGATCTTGTTTGGGAGGAGTTTGACTCCGTTACTTCCGATGATATGGACAGGTTACGTGGGCGACTGCGAGCCACCACATGTTTATTGGACCCGTGCCCCTCCTGGCTTGTACTGGCATCCTGGGAGGTGACACAAGGCTGGCTCCAAGAGGTTGTCAACGCATCCTTAAGTGAGGGTTCCTTGCCTGCTTCCCTAAAAGAAGCGATGGTGAGGCCCCTCCTTAAGAAGCCCTCTTTGGATCCAGCTCTTTTAAACAACTACCTTCCAGTCTCCAACCTTCCCTTTCTGGCGAAGGTTGTTGAGAGTGTGGTGGCACAACAGTTTCCCCATCACCTGGAGGAAGTTGACTATCTAGATCCGCGCCAGTCCGGCTTTCGGCCCGGGCAGAGCACCGAGACGGCATTGGTCGCGTTGGTTGATGATCTCTGGAGGGCCAGAGATGGGGGTTGTTCCTCCATCCTGATCCTATTAGACCTCTCGGCGGCTTTCGATACCATCGACCATGGTATCCTATTGCATCGGCTGGGGGGGTTGGGAGTGGGAGGCGCCGTTTTACGGTGGTTCTCCTCCTACCTCTCTGGCCGATCGCAATTTGTGTTGACAGGGGGGCAGAGGTCGACCTCGAGACCACTCACTTGTGGGGTGCCTCAGGGGTCGGTCCTCTCGCCTCTCCTGTTTAACACATACATGAAGCCGCTGGGTGAGATCATCCGTGGTTTTGGGGTAGAATACCATCTATACGCTGATGACACTCAGTTGTATATATCTACCCCAAACCACCCCAACAATGCCGTAGCGGTGATGTGCCAGTGCCTGGAAGCCGTGCGGATCTGGATGGGAAGTAACGGACTTAGGCTCAACCCGACCAAGACAGAGTGGCTGTGGTTTCCAGCTGCCCGATTCAACCAGCTCACTCCATCGCTGGCCATAGGGGGCGAACATCTTGCCCCTGTGGATGGGGCACGCAATTTGGGTGTCCTCCTGGATTCCCGGCTTTCCATGGAAGATCAAGTGACAGCCGTGGCCAGGAGGGCGTTTTACCAGGTTCGCCTGGTTCGCCAATTGCGCCCCCTATTGGATCGGGACGCCCTGCGCACAGTCACTCATGCGCTCGTGACATCCCGACTGGACTATTGTAACTCTCTCTACATGGGGCTCCCCTTGAGGTGCACCCGGAGACTTCAGCTAGTCCAGAACGCAGCCGCGCGAGCAATTATGGGAACCGCTAGGTTTACCCAAGTAACACCGCTCTTGCGCGAGCTGCACTGGCTACCTGTCGTTTTCCGGGTGCGCTTCAAGGTGTTAATTATCATCTTTAAAGCGCTCCATGGCTCGGGACCTAGCTATCTGCGGGATCGGATCCTGCCTCATACATCCTCACGGCCGATTCGCTCCCACAGAGAGGGACTTCTCCGGGTGCCGTCCACTAGACATTGTCAGCGGGCGACACCCAGGGGAAGGGCTATCTCTGTGGCGGGCCCGGCCCTCTGGAACGACCTTCCCCCCGATATCAGGACGACCACGGACCTCCGCTCCTTCCGTCTTAAATTAAAAACTCACTTTTTCTGTCTGGCGGGCCTAGGATAAGTCTCTCTGTCTTTGGGGTTTTTATTGGGAAATTAGTACTGCTTAGTTTTAATGGGGAAATTTTAGCGCAGGTTATGTTTAATTTGCTTTTAGAATTGTTTGTATGTATTTATTGTTTTTATTCTACCTGTGCACCGCCCCGAGTCCCTGTGGGGAGAGGGTGCGGTTTTATAAATAATATTATTATTAATATTATTATCAACCAGTATCTTTCCAATAATGAAGTAGTCTTATCTCTCTTGCCATTTGTGATTTCAATCTTCTTTGTTCTCCTTTGCTCTTGTAAACGTCTCTCCACACTTTACTGTTCAGAACAACTCTCAAGTGGTATCGTTGCCTCCTTCTATTATTAAAAGTTGTTTATCTTTGGTTATCAGGCGTGCTTCTGGAAGAATTTCTCTTCTTACATCCATCATCAATTCTTTTTTTCCCCTCTTCATCTTGGAGACTGAAATGGAGCTCAAATTATTCAGATTCCCTTTTCAAAGTTCCCTTCTTTCTCCTTTTTCCCACACTTGATCCATTAATAAAATTCTCTGTTATATTATCTTTATCTTCAACTGAAAGGGGTATCTCTTTATCTTCTACATCTTCTTCCTTCTCTTTAATTTTTGGGCACCAATCTCCTCATATTTTGTTGTAATCAACACCAGTTTTTCCAATTTATTATCAATTCTTCTATATCCTTCCAAAAGACTTAAAATTTCAGCCAAATTTTTTGGATATTCTAAAGTATCCTCATCCGGATATTGATCCATGTTTCCAAAAAGAAAAAAAAAGAAAGAAAAAGGAATAAAGAAAATCAATAACCACTGCCACCTGGTCTCAGGCCTATTTTATCTTTTCATTTTAAATTAACTTAAATCACAAGTTCTGTTGTACTCTTCAAAGAAGAAGGATTCTGTATTTTTTCCCTTTTTCCTTCCTTTGCCTAGACAATTATCAGAGAACACCTGTAAAAACAATTCATGCTCTCAAGTCTTTATCAGTTTCTATAAACAAGTTACAAACCCTTCATCCAGATAGGCAACAATCTCCAAGAAAGAAAAAATACATTGTCTCAAGAGGTCCAGCCTCTGACCTCCGAGTGGCAGTGTCACTACTTTTCACTTTCTAATATGCATCTCTTTGTTATAAAAAAAAAGAGAACAAAGTTCTTATTGGAATTTAGTAGCAGATTATGAGAAGAATTATAAAAGTAAAAATTGGGCTTTAGTCCAAGACTCAAAAAATAAAGTAACAAAAAACAGAAGAAACAGCTTCACTTGCCAACTCAGTTTTTGCTTTAAAAAAACAATAAAAAAAACAGAAGAAGAGGAAATAATCCATTCGCTTTAGGAAGAGAAAAAAAAACCTGTTGCAAGCGTTTCAATCCACAATTACAAGGGGAAATGAAAAAAACAAAAACTTTCCAGATCAGTCCAAAGTAGGTTAATTCCACTTATTTCTTTTGCTTAAAGGATTGAATTTTTTTTTTTTTTAAAGTTTCTTTGGGCAATGTATTTCCAAAAGGAAAAAAAAAACCTTTCCAGATGGACTCACTTTCTCTTTCAACTTCCTTCCTGGAGCTATCCTGTCTTTGTCAGCATGGGGCTGCCTGTTTGCCGCTGAGTAGAAGCGCTCCCCTTGGGTCAAACAGGGACTTTGCGGTGTCCCTGTGCCCAGCAAGGTCCCTGTCGCCATCCCTCTGAGACGGTTTAGGTCCAAATGGACTGATCATTAGCAAAAGTGTCAATCATTGAGACCTCATGTTGTATTGACGCGACGCTGGCTCCTCTTTCCATATTGAATTGTTTCTGATGGAGTTCTCATCTATTTTCAGAAAAGCTATTCTTCAGTTCTTTCTATGGACTCTGTCATTGCTCATTGCTGCTATTTGGTTTTGGATACATTTACTAATATGGGCAAAATGTTTAATACTCAAAGCACAAAAATTTCAGAATGCATAATTCTTCAGTTAGACCAAGTTGTATGTCTCTTACACCCCTTGTGCCATCCACCACTATGTAAAAAACAAAGCTGAGACATATGAAGGATATATTTCAGATACCCTTCAAAAATATGGTGTAACCTGTCACAAACTCTTTTTATTTTATTTATTTTTATTTTATTAAATTTATACCCCGCCCTTCTCCAAACGGACCCAGGGCGGCTCATGCCCTTCCACATCTCTCTGCCTTTTGGATTGCTCTGTACTGGAGACATCCAGCAAGTCAAAGATTCATTAGTGGTAGACATTACATTGGTTACTACTGATAATATCTGCATAATAACAAGCTTTTAATAAATTAATATATTTCAATATGCAAATTTATATCAATGTAATTTTAAACTTTTTCAGCTAATTGTACAATACTTGTAAACCAGTTTTCTACCTACTTGTACTTTACTTTCTTTTTCCTTTGAGTCTACCCTTAAATCCAATAGTCTCAGAGGGAGATATTCCACTCTCAGAAATGTACCCAGCAGGTTATTGGGCCAGGAATGGAGTGTGGCTGTTATTATCAGAGAATCTCTGACAACTTCCAGAGAGCATTGCTCCACAAGTGCCTGGCTGTGAGATCCTTTTTCTTAGGTTGGGCTCAAGGAATCAGATGGGGATTGTTGCTGCTGTACCAGCTTCTCTGCTGTATGGCAGATTTTCTATCTGGCCTCCTGGACCTTACCACAAGGCTGGTGGTAGAGTTCCCCGGGCTTATAGTACTGGGGGACTTCAACCTGCCATCCCTGGAGGTGGAATCAGAGATAGCCCAGGATTTCATGGAAACCATGATTTCCATGGGTCTGTCCCAATTTATCCAGGGTCCAACTAGGAATAGTGGCACACACCAGATTTGTTGTTCTTGTCAGAGCATTGCCTATGTCGCCTGGAATTGGTGGACTTGTCTTTGGTCCTCCTGACATGATCAGGTTACAGTTTTGTGGCAATGAGTTTCTTGAGAGTTGTTTTTGTGCAGATATCAGTGTGTTCATTTGCTACCTGTCCTGTGGGAGCTGCATTGGTTGCTGATTTGCTTCTAAGTGCAATTCAAGTTGCTGATTTAAAACTCTTAATGGTTTGGGACTAGGTTATGTGAAGTCTTCCCATCTCCATAGTCTGCCTATCCTCACTGCTCAATAAAATATTTGCACCATTTTCATCATCTACGTTCATATGTCTATCTCATTATCTGGATAACCTTTAGAGAAATGAACAAACAGGTAGACTTTGGCAATCATCTGCGATAATCATGCTAGTTCCTGACATTGGTCTCTGAAACTTGTTGCAAGGCATTAAAGCTCTTACCAAACAGAAATGGACCTGTTTCAACATGTGTTTTAACAGAACACCCAGTGACAGCTGTTGTCATCTCTGAATGCCAAACTGATAGATTTACCAGAGTTAGGTCAAGCTGAAATATAGTTATTTTTATAGGTAATAAAGCTTACAATCAAATAAATTAGAAATTTATAATACAAATTCTTTCAAATGGGAACATGAGAAAATTATTACGCTCACTGATTCTACGATGTACTAATAATTTGTTTGAGGCAGTGATGCTAAGGTTGAAATCTGAAATGTCATCAAAACTGTGAACGTGATAATAACAGATAACTTTAGAAATGGCTGCACATATGTCAGTTGAGGTCATTACAGAGAGATAAAATGTCGAGATGCAGTAAATAAGTATGCCTTGGAGCAGTTAGAATAAACAAGAGAAGCCAGTGCAGATTTTAAGGGTGAAGTATTGAGTCATTTAGCAAAAGTAACCATAATTCTAGTTTTAACATAGATATATAAAATTTGTTTTAAAATAATTACACACTACTCTAGTTCAAAAGAAGAAACCAAATTTCTTTCTTAGTGCCTTTGAGACAGTCTTGGCAACAGTCTGGATAAATCCTTGAAATATTATTGGCATCATTTTCGGGAAGTAATTTTTCATTGTCTTCTTCTTAGGCTGAGAGAGAGTCACAGGCCCAAGCTTAAGGTACGTATGGAACTTAGTCTTCTAGTTTCTTGCATTGCTACACCAAAGTGTCTCTTAACAGAATTTTCTAGGAAAGAAAGAAAAAGTTTAGTTTTAAATTGGTCACTAAGGCAGAAAGGATATCATCAATAAATTTCAGTTTAAGTAAATTGAAACTGCCAACATTGTTAAAAAATAAAGTCAATAACTTTCTTGAACTTCACATTTATCTTTCTTTCTTTCTTTCTTTCTTTCTTTCTTTCTTTCTTTCTTTCTTTCTTTCTTTCTTTCTTTCTTTCTTTCTTTCTTCCTTCCTTCCTTCCTTCCTTCCTTCTTTCTCTCCTTCCTTCCTTCCTTGACAAAAGAAAGCTGATTGAAAAGATTATAGACAAATAAATTAACATAACGCTACAAGAATATAGGTGGAAAAAATGAACATCTGTATACTATCTATATCACCGGCCATAGGGGGTGAACATCTAGCTCCCGTGGAGTGGGCACGCAACTTAGGCGTCCTCCTGGATTCCCGGCTGTCAATAGAAGATCATGTGACAGCGGTGGCCAGGGGGGCATTCTACCAGGTCCACCTGGTGCGCCAGTTGCTTCCCCTATTGGACCGGGCGCCCTGCGCATGTTCACTCATGCGCTTGTGACGTCTCGTCTGGACTACTGCAATGCTCTCTACATGGGGCTCCCCTTGAGATGCACTTGGAGGCTACAGCTGGTCCAGAACGCAGCCACGTGGGCAGTTATGGGAGTTACTAGATACTCCCATGTAACACCACTCCTGCGCGAGCTGCACTGGCTGCCTGTGGCCTTTTGGGTGCGTTTCAAGGTGTTGATTATCATCTTTAAAGCGCTCCATGGCACAGGACCTAGTTATTTGCGGGATCGTATCCTGCCCCATACATCCCTTCGGCCGATTCGCTCACACAGAGAGGGACTTCTCCAGGTGCCGTCCACTAGGCAATGCCAGCGGGCGACGCCCAGGGGAAGGGCCTTCTCTGTGATGGGCCCGACCCTCTGGAACGACCTACCCCCGGATATTAGAACGACCACGGACCTCTGCACCTTCCGCCAAAAAGTAAAAACTTATTTATTCCATCAGGCCGGTTTGGCCTAATTGACGCTTCTTGCCCCAGTCTGTTTTTTGCAAATTATCGATTTGGTTTTAATGGGTTATAATTTTAATGTTTTAAATTCTTGTACAGGGTAATTTAATTCATTTTTAACTTTGTATGTCTTGTATGTTTTTAGATAGTTTTTTAATTTTCCTGTACACCACCCTGAGTCCCTTCGGGGAGAGGGGGGCAGTTTATAAATGTAATAAATAAATTAATTAAATTAATTAATACTGGAATTATAAAGTGTAATAACAATAGCATACATTGAAGAACAGTCTATTACTGAACATTTATTTCATATATCTTTATATAGTAATCCTATTAGTTGTTCAAAGAACATCAATGTCGAAGTATTTTTTTTAAGTATCATTTTCAGTAGCTAGGTGCAATACGTGCTTGAATGATTACATAAAGAAGTACTTAGGTGTGGAAAAGCCAGTGTTTGGTAATTTCTCACCATTTTTTTTAAAAATTCAATATCTGGAACGTTCCCTTTTTTCTACTTTTTTCTTTCTTTCTTTTTCTTATTGTTCTAAGTACCAGTGTAGGGTATGTTTCCTTCATTATATGTTTATTGTTGCTCATCTAGAAATGTTATCCCCTTAATACGTTTCATTGTAGAGATAGCCACATCACTAAAATTTTCATATAAGCAACAAATGTCTTGGTGCCACAGTAGTTAGAATGTGGTATTGCAGGCTAACTGCCCCACCCCGTGTTCATTGAGTTAGAAGGGACTTTGAACTTTCTCAGGTTACAAAAATAAGAAGAAAGAGGACAGCAAGTATGAGGAAAAGTGGGTATTATCTTGCAAGATGATGCCTAAAATATTCCTGGAAAGCCTATTTCCTTGTTTATGCAGTCATCTTTCCAGATATTATAAGATATGTACTGTAGATTCCAGTCAGTAGCATTAAATCAAGTTTTAGCAAAATGGTAGACTATGCTTCCCAAATTTGATATTCACCAGAAAATTTAAGTATGAAAAAGTCAAATCAGCTTAAGTTCAACTAATGATGGTTGGAACAGTACTGCTTGTAGATTTATACGCTATTATATGAATGGATATCTAGTGTACAAATAATTTATAGACCTTTATAAAAATATTAATTTTACCTTAACTTAAATCAATAAGTTCTAATTGTTTTTCTATTTGTTTTTCATTCATTCATATATTCAGGACAGTATCAGCAAGGTATCTCACCAAATTTTCGCTCATAAAAAATTAAGGCAAGAACAGTTATGTTCCTAGATATTCTGTCTATCGCGAGGTGAGCTTGTAAGACAAATGGACATTGAGGCAAGACTTGACTGTAAACAGAAAAAGGTCAGATGAGTATGTTTTAAATGGAATAGATCTATGTAAACAATATTTGTGAATGCATTGGTTCACTAGAGGGAAAATAATGAGCACTTCACCAGGCTAAGAGAAGTGTGCAAATCCTTTGAAAGGGGTGCTTAGCAAACTTCAGTGGCATGAATAAAGCACCCACTCCATAAAGTACTAAAGTAACTGCAACCTTTAGAACTCTTGGCCCAGGTGAATCGAAGTCTGCCTGTGCATGCATGAACAGACATGCTTCTGCAAATTAAAAGAATCCACATGTATACTGAGACAATCAGGAAAGGGTTAAAAAAAAACCTGGATCTTCTGGAGATGTAGATGCTATTCAGAAGAGGAAATTTACTTTCTGAAGCAACCCTTTCAGAGATTTTGCAGAGAGGATTAGAAAAATACAGCCTTTCAAAAAATTAAAAATGTAATTACAAACTATTTCTGGAGTGTCGTTTTATATAAAGTTAAAGTACCATGAATATTCCTTCAAATCAAACCTTGCTTTAAGTGGCAACATGTCTGAGTATTTTTCTTGGTGGTATTAGGGATATAATTAGTTATTGCCACTTTTTGGATATATTTTTGGCTTCACATTTACAATACAATACAATACAATACAATACAATACAATACAATACAATACAATACAATACAATACAATACAATACAATAGCAGAGTGGGAAGGGACCTTGGAGGTCTTCTAGTCCAACCCCGTCGAGGCAGGAAACCCTATAGCATTTCAGACAATTGGTTATCCAACATCTTCTTAAAGACTTCTAGTGTTGGGCATTCACAACTTCTGGAGGCAAGCTGTTCCACTGATTAATTGTTCTAACTGTCAGGACACTTCTCCTCAGTTCTAAGTTGCTTCTCTCCTTGATTAGTTTCCACCCATTGCTTCTTGTCCTACCCTCAGGCACTTTGGAGAATAGTTTGACTCCCTCTTCTTTGTGGCAGCCTCTGAGATGTAGGAAGCCTGCTACCATGTCTCCCCTAGTCCTTCTTTTTATTAAACTAGACATACCCAGTTCCTGCAACCGTTCCTCATATGTTTTAGCCTCCAGTCCCCTATTCATGTTTGCTGCTCTTCTCTACACTCTTTCTAGAGTCTCCACATCTTTTCTACATCGTGGCAACCAAAACTGAATGCAGTATTCCAAGTGTGGCCTTACCAAGGCATTATAAAGTGGTATTAACACTTCGCATGATCTTCATTCTATCCCTCTGTTTATATAGCCTAGAACTGTGTTGGCTTTTTTGGCAGCTGCTGCACACTGCTGGCTCATATTTAAATGGTTGTCACTAGGATTCCTAGAGCCCTCTCACAGTTGCTACTATTGAGCAAGGTACCACCTATACTGTACCTGGGCATTTTGTTTTCTTGCCTAAATGTAGAACCTTACTTTTTTCATCATTGAATTTCATTTTGTTAGATAGTGCTCAATGTTCAAATTAGGTAATGCCCAATGTTCAAGATCCTTCTGTATTTTAAGCCTATCTTCAGGAGTGTTGGCTATTCCTGCCAACTTGGTGTCATCTGCAAATTTGATGAGTTCCCCATTTATCCCCTCATCCAAATAATTTATGAAGATGTTGAAGAGTGCTGGGCCTAAAACAGAGCCTTGTGGTACTCCACTGCATACTTCCCTCCATGTAGATGCAGTTCCATTGAGGACTACACATTGAATGCAGTTGGTCAGCCAGTTACGAATCCATCTGGTGGTGATGCTGTCTAACCCACATTTTTCTACTTTATGTAGTAGTAGGTTATGGTCTACTTTATCAAATACCTTACTGAAGTCCAAGTAAACTATATCAATGGCATTCTTTGATCCACTAATTTTGCTGAAGCATGCAATAAGATTTGTCTGGCATGATTTGTTTTTACAAACCCATGTTGGCTTTTGGCTATTACTTTGTTTGCTCCGATGTGTTCACTAATTCGTTGCTTGATTATCTTTTCCAGAATCTTCCCTGGTATTGAAGTCAGGCTGATAGGTCTATAATTTCCTGGATCTATTTTTTGATTTATTATAGATCTATTTGATTCCTACAAGCCTGGATTTTATGTTTCACTCATTCACAAACAACCTGTTTTGATGCTACTTGTCTGAGAAAAGTCTCTGAGACCAGCCAAGGCCAGTTTTTCTGCTGCCACTTTCTGTAGGCCTCCATCCTGGCTGTTTTCATTAATAATTTACTCAATTTTTTTTACTAACATATATGGACTAATAGTTTCCAAGTTGTTTGCTCTTAAAATTTAACAGAAACTAAATCTGATTATAACCAGAGATGGGGGAGATTATCAAGGCATTAGTAGAGGAGAGGTACCCATGACTGTACTTCAGCATCTCTGACATGTGATCACTCAACCTCAAAAAACTTCATATCAAATATTAAAAGATTTGAAAAAGAATTTAAAATGATTCTATAACTAATAAGGTTCTTTGTACTTCTTATTTGCTTGATTTATTTATTTGTTTGTTTGTTTAGTTCTATGTTTTAAAAAAGGGATATTTCAGAACAGATTTCTTTAAAAAAATAGTTTTTGCAACTGAACAATCAAATCCACATTTTTTTGTTTTAAAAAAAGGGCAACATGTATGATGCATGTAAAGAAGGAGCAGGACTTTGACAGCTGCTTTGGCTACTGTCTTGACTTTTTTGACCTTCTTCTTGGATACCCTACCCTGATATTTGCAAGCTAAAAGATATGACAACACAACAACAGCTGAATCAAAAGAGATGAGGAAAGAAGGTAAAGGAAGGATAATCTGGCTCACAGTATTTGCAATTTGCATTTTGACCAGCTGGGATAAAAGCTGTTCCAATAGTGAGGAAAACCAGCAGCAGCTATCCTTTCAGCAAAGATAATAAACTAGTCCCACTGCTCTTTTGTATGTATGATAGAGAGTGATTAATTTGGCTATTTGCAGTTTCAGATGAAAAAAAAAGAACACTTGGTAGTAGCACCAAGCTAACCTTGACTGAGCCCTAAACCTAATGACAGTCAGACCTAGAGAGGATGTGCTGTAAGATAGTTTAGGAAATCAAATCAAAACAAAAAGAGCCATCTATATGATGGAAGACAGTGATAAATTACTGCTCTTGAAAAGAAAAATGCATAGGTACACCTATAAAATAATCTGTAGACTTTACTTCTATTTATTTCATAAACAATGCTTAGTGGTCTGTAAGGGCATGTTACATGGAGACTGTCTTTGTTGGCTCTCTGTCTGTGGCTGGACATTTGGTATTAGTGAGATAGTGGCTATATCATATGAAGCTTTATATATGAAGCTGAGTGCACAACCACTAGGGATTTAGCCAGCAACTTGTTGAATGCAGAAAGGAGATTACAACGAATACCCCATGTGAATGCAACAGACAGAACTGGATAATAGCAGAAGTCTGCAGCTATTGCCTACATAGCAGGATGCAATTACCTAACAGAAGATTTTGGTTTGTATTGCAGTTGATGTGTTGAAGAGCAAAGTTTTGATTTCCACATAATAACTGTGACTTAAAAACATTTAAGTTTTATCAGTGTATAGAACTATTGACGATAGGAAATACATTTCAGGAGGGCTATACATTTGGCTGAGCTGGTTTACCCATCATCAAATACAATTGGGTGCTTGCTTTTCAATATATTTTGTTTGGTTACTTTGATAAAATTGAGAGTCCCCCCCCTTCCCCTTTCTTAAAAAGAAAACTAAGCAAAATAAGGTTCATTTTTATTTTTATACAGAACCAAGCCATTGCATGCCAAACCCTATTATTATAAATGCTGCACTATGCTATCATAAATAATTGATTTTTGTCATAAAGCTATTTAGAGGCCATAAGGCATCTTCAAACTTGCAGAAGAATACATTATAATTTTTTTCACTCTTAGCTGCCTGTTGCTTTCTTCTGGTTATAAATACCTTATGTTAACACTTGCTCAAATTCCTTATTCAGAATGACAAAAAAATTTTTTGATATCACAACAGAAAAAGGAATGTATGTACCAGATAAATCAAAGGGAACATAGCTTAAAAAGTGTTAATTTGAAATACTTTATATCGGGCAAAGAACTAATTTAATTAAAATAGGTCTACCAAATCTGGATGCAGAATTACTGACGTACCATTACAAGATAGCAAAGTGTTAGTGGTTCTGTGGGTCTTTCCTTATACAGTGGTCACCCATATTTCTGCTACTCAGATCTTATAGCCCTAACTCAAATAATTTCTGAAAAGCTGAAGGACAGATTACCACTTCCTTCTTCCTTGACTAATTGGTCTTGTTTCAGAGATATCCATTCATATACTACCCTGTTTCCCAGAAAATAAGACTTTCCCAGATAATAAGCCCAATTGGGTTTTTGAGCACATGCGCTAAAATAAGCTCTTCCTTGAAAATAAGCCCTCGCAGAAAATATTGCAACACAGCAGCAATCATGAGGTGTCCAAGCTCGCCGCCTCCTGCACCTCAACAATAATAAGACCTACCTGAAAATAAGGCCAAGCGCTTATATTTTTGGGGGGGAGGTCAAAAATAAATAAGACCCTGTCTTATTTTCAGGAAACACGGTAATTATAGGATCTATGTAACAAATTATGTGGATTAATCATAATTTTTCAATGCAGATTTAATAGCAAATGATGGTTGTCTTCTATGATATAGTCAGCTTGTGGTTTGTAGATACCTGGATGAAATTTAAAAGCAAATAGTTGAATATTAGATGCAATAATTTTGCTATTGTTGTTCTAAAGCAGGTGTCCCCAACCCCCGGGCCACGGACCGGTGCTGGTCCATGGCTTGATAGGAACCGGGCCGCAGGGCCGGAGAGAAGGAGGAGGGAGGAGGGGGCAGCCCCCTGGGCAGAGCGCGCACCAGATGCGGGAGAGTGCAGGCGCGGCTGTTCGTGCAGTTGGAGGTCCTAGAGGGCCAAGTGAGCCAAACCCCCCACGTGCGCATGCGCATGCATGGCCTTTCGCACCGTTGAAGGCCCTAGAGGGCCGAGTGAGCCGACTCCCCCCGTGCGCATGCGCCGCCTGTTCCCCCTCCCCCCCCCGCTCCTCCTCTACACCAGCCGGTCCGCAGAATTTTTTTGAAAATGAAACCGGTCCCTGGTGCAAAAAAGGTTGGGGACCCCTGTTCTAAAGCATATGAATTACTGCTTTATGACATAGATGTGTTAAACATTCAATAGGATGAATGTTTATTTTACTTTGAAATCTTTCCAATTAAAAAAAATCAAAAGAAAGAAAAAATTCCAAGCATCTTTGTGTGTGTGTGTGTGTGTGTGTGTGCCGTTATCACCATTCCCTTGTAGCTGTTTAAAAAAAATACACTGCAAAAAACTCCATTCATTTTAAAATCACAAATGGAAAAGTTTTAGGTAATTTGAAACAGGGCAGTCAGGATAAAGATTACTGACCCTTCCTGGAATGGAACAGAATGGAACAGAATGGAAAGGAACAGAACAGAGACTAGACAAGAATGATTCAACACATAAGGAATTTGTCTCTAGTGCAAAAGCTCCCAATGTACATGCAACAGAGTAGAAATAATCATAATACTGTATACAATTCTGGGCACCATGTTTTGAAAAATATTTCCAGAGTAATGGAGGCTCAAAGAAATATAACTAATATAATACGGGGATTTGAAAATATGCCTTAGGAAGATCTAAGATAAACGAGACACAAGAGCAACATATTATCCTTAATTAGAGGAAAACACTCCAGATATCCAAATTTATTATTATAAATAAAAGAAAGAAAGAATTATTCTTTCTTTCAGATTCATGAACACATACATAGTTAAAAAATGAGAATACAATTTTAGCTTGGATGTAAATACTGTTCATAGTGATTCCTCAAATCATAAAAGAGCTATTGAAAGAATTCTCCCGGTAAGGAGAAAAACTGAATTAGGAACCATGACAATACATTTCCCATCCCTTCCTATTGATCTCTAAGTAGAAAGGAAGCAAATGAAAAATCCTCTTTATTTTCTTCAGGCCAACATCCAAATATGGCTCACAGAGATTGATGATAATTACTGATAATTTTGGTCCCCACTGGTTGCAAAAAGGCAGCAGGATTTTACTGGACACATTAAGAAATACACAGATATGCACAAATCTCTTCCTTTCTTTGAATATCCAATATGTATACTTTCAAGGTTTATAGTTGAATAATCAAATAATGTATATAACATTAAAAAATGTTTTCAGTTAATGCAAAGATTTTTCCTAACAGTCTGCAGGGAACTTCCAAGGCTTCATACACTTTAGTTAACTTCCAGCAGTGAACTTTCCTGATAGGGTTTTTCAAACCAGAAATATGGGGGGGGGGGCATGAAAAGTGCAGAGTGATAAGAGAAATAAGTAATGGCATAAAGTACAACACCATAGGCCCTCTACCTCCTTCCACAATAAAATTCAGAATAGCATCAATAAAAATATGAAAACAATCCTAAAACTTTTAGAAAATTTGATGAATGGAAGTTCCTTTAAAAAAACCTTGAGGAAAACTGAAAGATTTAAGTCTTGTTTTAAAAGTAACATTGTGTGTACTTGCATAGCTATAGCTATGTAGTTAAGTCTCTAACATTTCCTTTTATAACTTTATCCATATTAGTATCTCAATACTAAGTTATTTTATTATTAGAAATCAAAACGCCAACGTAATCCTAAATTGCATTAACAAAGAGCTAGAATCAAGATCACATCAAGTGTTAGTACTGCCTTATAAAGACTTAGTAAGACCACATTAGGGACACGGTGTCTTGGTGGCTAAGACACTGAGCTTGTCGATCAGAAAGGTCGGCAGTTTGGTGGTTTGAATCACTAGCACTACGTAACGGACTAAGCTCCCATTACTTGTCCCAGCTTCTACCAACCTAGCAGTTTGAAAGCATGTAAAAATGCAAGAAGAAAAATAGGAACTACCTTTGGTGAGAAGGTAAAGCATTCCAAGTGCCTTCAGCATTTGGTCATGCCAGCCACATGACCATGGAGACGTCTTCAGAGAGAGCTGACTCTTCGGCTTTGAAATGGAGATGACCACCACCCCCTAGAGTCGGGGACGACTAACATATATGTGCTAAGGTAATCTTTACATTTATCTTTATGACCACATTTAGAACACTGCATCCAATTTTGGTCACCATATTATAAAAAAGATGTAGATACTCTGTAAAGAGTGCAGAGAAGAGCAACCAAGATGATTAGGGGGCTTGGAGATAAACATATAAAAATGGTTGCCAGAACCATTGGGGTTTATCTAGAAGGAGTAGACAAAACAGCACTGACATAAAAGTAGTGTTTCAATATTTGAAGGTTGCCACGAAGAAGATGGGGTCAACCTATTTTTCAAAGACAAGGCAAGAAACAAAGAATGGAAACTAATCAAGGAGAGAAGCAACCTAAAACTAAGGAGAAATGTCCTGGAAATGAAAACAATTAATCAGTGGAACAGCTTTCCTCCAGAAGTTGTGTGTGCTCCATAACTGAAGGCTTTTAAAAAGAGATTGGAAAATCACTTGTCTGGAATGGTATAGGCTCTCCTGCTTATGCAGGGGATTGGACTAGAAGACCTCCAAGATCCCTTCCAATTCTGTTATTCTCTTAAGAAAATAAAACACACTCAGTTCCTACTCCTGTTGTATTTCTAAGTGACACATCCCTTTCAATTAATCTTGTCGGTTTTCTTACTGAATATAATTTATGTAATACTAAACAAAGAAATAATTATCAGTTGATGCTTTAGTTAAGAATCAAAATATGATCTTCTGGCTTATTTCATAAAATCGACAGATGTAAATATATGTAGGATTTTAAAAAACAATTCCACAAAATTCATTTCATTTTCAATCCAAATCTATGCCAATTCCACAAAATTCATTTCATTTTCAATCCAAATCTATCTCTGGAGGGCGCGGGATAGAGGTTATTCCTCTATCCTAGTCCTATTAGACCTCTCGGCGGCTTTTGATACCATCGACCATGGTATCCTATTGCACCAACTGGGGGGGTTGGGGCTGGGAGGCACCGTTTTGCGGTGGTTCTCGTCCTACCTCTCTGGTCGGTCGCAATATGTGTTGACAGGAGGGCAGAGGTCGACCTCGAGGCCTCTCTTATGTGGGGTTCCTCAGGGGTCGGTCCTCTCGCCCCTCCTTTTCAACACATATATGAAGCCGCTGGGTGAGATCATCCGTGGTTTTGGGGTGGAGTACCACCTGTACGCTGATGACACTCAGTTGTACATATCCACACCAAACCACCCCAACGATGCTGCCGAAGTGCTGTCCCGGTGTTTGGAAGCCGTACGGATCTGGATGGGTGGTAACAAACTCAAGCTCAACCCTGCCAAGACTGAGTGGCTGTGGTTTCCGGCACCCCGGTTCAGCCAGATTACTCCAACTCTGGCCATTGGGGGCGAAACACTGGCCCCCGTGGAGAGGGCGCGCAATTTGGGTGTCCTCCTGGATTCCCGGCTGTCCATGGAGGACCATGTGGCGGCCGTGGCCAGGGGGGCGTTTCATCAGGTACGCCTGATGCACCAATTGCGCCCCTTACTGGACCGGGCTGCCCTTCGCACAGTCACTCAAGCTCTCGTGATGTCCCGACTCGACTATTGTAATGCTCTCTACATGAGGCTTCCCTTGAGGTGCACTCGAAAGCTACAGCTAGTCCAAAACGCAGCCGCGCAGGTGATTATGGGAGCCACTAGATGCTCCCACATAACACCGATCCTGCGCGAGCTGCATTGGCTTCCTGTGGCCTTTCGAGTGCGCTTCAAGGTTCTGACAACTATCTTTAAAGCGCTCCATGGCTCGGGGCCTAGTTATATGCGAGACCGCCTCCTGCCCCATACATCCCTTAGACCGATACGCTCCCACAGAGAGGGCCTTCTCAGGGTACCGTCGGCCGGACAATGCCGACTGGCGACACCCAGGGGAAGAGCCTTCTCTGTGGCGGGGCCAGCCCTCTGGAATGACCTACCCCCTGAATTACGTACCATCACCGACCTCTGCCTCTTCCGCCAATGTCTCAAGACATATTTGTTTCAACAAGCCGGCCTAGCCTAACCTCCCATGGGGACTTTTAGATAGTTTTAAATTGGGTTTTAAAATTTGGTTTTAGCGCAGGATAGGTTTATTTAATAGTTTTTAAAATTATATTTATTGTATTTTGTACGTTTTAAATTTCCTGTGCACCGCCCTGGGTCCTCTGTGGAGAAGGGCGGGATATAAATTTAAATAAATAAATAAATAATAAATAAATAAATATGCCAATGTTAGAACTTTGCTGTTCTGAATTTGAGAACAAAATCTGCTTACAATATTTTTTAAAAGTATGTTTAACTTAGAGTGAAAAGAAATATGCAAATCCTTTTGATATCAGAAAGATAAACTTAGAGAGTAAAGAGAATAGATGCCAAACTTTACTTCATATGTTTTTTACATTAAATCCATTTACCAATATATAATCATAAATGTGTTTTATTAATTAACAGCACAACAAAATATATTATAATTAATGCATTAAAATGGGTTGGACTTGATTGCAGAATGAAAGTCACATGTTGTCGTTTTTTAAACATAAGGATTCCAGAAATCCTTACTTGATCAACGGAAATTTGGTTAGAAGAATAGAATGATATATCCTAAAGAAGGGAAATGTTGACTAACCAGCACATTCAATGGGAGCAGCTTTCAGATTCTTCAGACTCTGTTAATCATAAATAAGTCTGGGAAATTAATCTGACTACTGCCTTAGATGGATAGGCATTTCACTATTCTCTAGTAAGTATACAACCAATATATTTGTCACTTACTATTAAAATATATTCAGAAGTAAAAGTTATAATACTCAGTGGTGGGTTCCTACGGATTTGGACCGGTTCGGCCAAACTGCTAGTGGTTTGACGGCCTGAGTCACTGTCAGTTCCAGCAACCAGGCCGCCAAACCACTATCGGTTTGGCCGAACTGGTCCTGCCATGCCCCTGAACTTGTTCTCTGGATAGCGCCTATGGCAGCACCATCTTGTTTTTCAGTTCTGCACATGAGCAGAACAATTTTAATTGTATTGTGCATGCATCAAGCTCGCGCACAGCATACTCATGAGTGAATTGGCAGTAGTGCCTGCCAGAACCCACCTCTTTAACAATTATATAGATAGATGATGGATGATAGATAGAGATAGATAAATATAGAAGTAAATCGATAGATCAATAGAGATAGAGATTATAGAGATAGAAACATAGAGATATAATTATATGATTATCTAAATTCTTTGGAGATAAGTTTAAACTTGCCTCTTGTATGATTACATAGTTGGTGAAATAACTGCTTCAATAATAAAATTAGTTCACCATTATATTTCTACAGATGTTACTTTCCTATGTAAACAATACATAAATACATCTGAAGTGAATTAGTGAATGAAAGTAAAGTGTAAAGTGATTCCAATGTTACTCTTGTAATACGTGAAAGATTATATGAGATTTTCTAAAACTCACTTTCCTGGGCCTATTAGGCATCCTTTAAATATATTTATCTGCTATTAATACCTGACCATGTTCTGTTTTTCTTTAAATTCATTCTCGGGATTTGTGTGTTTCATAACAGTTTAAACTTCATTACAAAACACAATTGCAGTTGTGCTTAGCCAAGAAAATCTATTTTAAAAACTCAATTATGAGACAATTCAGCAAGAGATTTCACACATAAATTCAAGCAGCTGAAGCCACCAACCCTTATATATCTTATACGGTCCACTGGATGATGGTTAAAAAATAAAGTGATGTCAAGGAGGCTATGACACATTGAACTCAATGCTTAAATCACTATCACTCTCCAGCATCTTTATTGTATGAACTGAACTTGGATATGTTGCCTCTTAAAGATTCACAGTCAATTATTATTGATAACTTTTACAGTTAGGTGATAATTCCCACATCAGGTTCAATTATTGAGATGTTAAACATAGTTCTTATAAATTGGCTACTTTGCTGAACAATGATCTTGACACTGAACTTGATAATTAACTGCATGATTTAAGAATTCCATTTTTATAAATCTATAAAATTATATACATAATCTTTATAATTATACAATTTTGAAAATGCAGAAGTTATATTTGTTCTGATTATAATTTATTTTGAATGCTAGTATAATCTACTATAATTATGAAAGATAAGAGAATTTTATCTACTCCAATGGACTATTTTCTTTTTTTTCTTTAAAAATAGAAAGAAGGGGGAAATAGGAGATATTATTTTATAATATGTCATTACATAAATGTAGACCATGATTTTGAAACTGGTGGACATGTTTTCCTTCATTAACCAATGAACCATAACCACAACTACATTCAAATATATTACGAATGATAGAAGGACATGCTACAGTTTTAATGTAGCCTTATTCTATGTCATTTTCTAAAATAATAATAATAAACAAGCAAATTCTTGTTTCAGACCTAACAAACTTACCAGGAGTACATCCCACTGAGTTTACTTCGGTATATGCAAATATATGTACGGTATGCTTTGTGATTCATTAAATATTAGGTTTAAGATTCAAAGTTTTGTATAATCTGAAAGAGTAACTAGAAATGTTAGCAATGACATTGAGTTAAGACTATACTATTGAAAGTGAGTAGCAAAAAGGGAGAATTCAAAATTACTGTAGAGGCCTTCTACTGGCACAGCAAGATACATGGAAAGATTATCATTTAGAATTCCAATTCCATGAACGGTGAAACTGCTTAAATGTTAATGACTTTATTGATTGCATCATAAATCTACATCCACTTTGAGGGGTTTTTTTCCAGATAAAACAAAATGCTGGTGGTTTTGCTAATCTCTCCAAGTACGTTAAAATCTAGAAGTTTTCACTTTAAAAAAGTGGATATTTTTCAGTTTATATGATGCCTATAGTGAGACCAAGTATAGCTTTACATTTTTATTTCATATTTACAAATATTAGATTTTGCTACTATAATTTAGCTGTATGAGAAAAGGAGCAAATTAAGAAGTTAGTAATGGCATGGTTTATATGCTTTATAAGAAACAGAGCTTTATCAGGTGCGAAATATACATAAAACCTGAATCTGATTTATTTCATAGATCATTTTTTCCCTCAAGTCCTTCATTGCTTAATTTAGGAGAAAACTTCAAAGATGCACTACTGACATCTTTGAAGCATCCTGCGGAAACTGAATCTGAATAGCCCCTTTTACAAAGGCTTGAATTCAGGATCTAACAAGGCTCAAAAAGCAAATGACCCTGTTACTGCTTCTTTCTCAATAAGGGTCAGGCACAGTTTTGCATTTACAACACACCAACTTTGAAATTCTTCCATATGATATGGAATAGTCTGCTATAATGAGTGCCATGATTGTTAGCCTGCTGCTTAGAATTTAACACAGAATTTTAACATCAGCCAATTTAAAATGCACATCTCATCAGAACCTGAACATGGTTGCTTTACTCTTTTAATCCCATTTCTATTCTTGCTGGAAGTAAGCCTCTAAAATGAGATAAAACGAAGGTCACTTAAATAGGGCCAAAGAACACAAAAATTGGTCCTGAGTGCCAAGAGAGGCAATTGGTTGTCCCTCTAACCCTCCCCCCAACAGATTTCATTGCTGTTTGTCTTGATATTCCACTGCTCTTTATTTCCAGATGCAGAAGCTGAGACCACACATCACTGGTTTTTTTCTTTTTCTTTTTTTTTCTTCCTCCAAGCTAACTGTACTTAAACTTTGTATCTGATCAACTTAAGTGTATTGGATTTGAAAACAGTTAGTCAATTGTTTTCAGTCCCTAGGTGGTGGTTTATGGTAATGTTTGCATCAATACTAACAAAAGCCATACTGCAGTACAAAGTACATCAAGGAAATGAAAGACAAGGCTGCCTGTTGTCAGCTCTGTCTACAATAAAAGCAGGATTCAGGACTAGGAACCGTAAAAATGAATGAGCCACAGAAAGCAGAGGGCTGATGGTTCACATCAAAGGTGCAAGGACTGGCTAATGGACAAGGTTGCACATAGGCCAGGAGACTGTAACCTGGACTCATCTGACTAGACAAAAAAAAAAGTCAGAATAAAACAGCCCAGCAAGATTTCAGATTGAGAACCAGGGGATGCTGTCCTGTTGGTTCTTAAAGAGAAACAATCCACCCTCTTGATCAAGGGGATATTGACCCACCTGACATGAAAAGTTTAGAGTATGTAGCATTGCTTGGAATTCAGTAACGGGGTAACATGTATAAGGAACATGAATTATTTGAACAGCATCAGAAGCATCTGGGTAAAATAGCTCAGTTAAACCATGACTAATTTTTCAAAACTACTCCTTACACGTGGCCTTGCATGCAAACACATATACAAGTACATACACATACACATACATATGCACATGTAACGGGCAAATGTGCCACACCATAATAATGACAAATTAGTAAAATTTGGGCTATTTTTTTATTCTCACTTGTCTTGGCCTGCTTTATCATATATAATTTAAAAGAAAACAATTAAAGGAACTAAATGCTGCAATAATATGACATTCATACAATGGCATCTATTAATATAAGAAGGTAGTTATCCTTTATTTGAAGCCTAACCTCTGGATACCTGCTGTGCTACTAGATGTGAGAATGTCAGAGAAAAATAAGTGAAAGCATATCTCGTCATGGGGTAAATTGCCTGTTGAAAAGAATTGTGTTTAGTTTCTCATTTGAATGCTGCTTTCTGAGAGAAAGGAAGAAAGAAAGAAAGAAAGAAAGAAAGAAAGAAAGAAAGAAAGAAAGAAAGAAAGAAAGAAAGAAAGAAAGAAAGAAAGAAAGAAAATCAAGCCGTTGGGGGTGAGTTAGAAGGATTGTTATCAAGGTATAGGCTAATCTTTCCTGGCCAAATGAGAGTGAGAAAAGAAGGGAGGGGAATATCCACTTCAACAAAAGATACAATCCAAAAAGAAAAGGGTAATAACATCTCTCTTATCCTTTGTGTTATATTCCTATTTCAATATATTTTAGGCTTTTTATCATCAATAGTCAAGTTTACAGGCTATAGCAGAGTTGTAAAGCAACCAAAAAGAAAACAGAAGGAAACATGATTCATTGAGAACGCTTAAAATGTAATAAATAAAAAATAATAAACCAAAAAACCTTTTATTTCAAGATGTGCAGCATTTCATAATATTTTGCACATAGTGTTTTGCAGATTCTAATACTGCTCATAATATTCTTACCCTATTACAATATCTTGATAAATCTGCTTTCGATGATGTATTATTAAATATTACATATTTCCCTACATTCCACATTGAGAAATGAAAATAACATCAGAATATTCCAGTAAAAATATTATCTAAGTGAACAAGCTATTTACTTAAGGTAAGGATAAAGGAAAATAAATGCTTAATATTGCCAGGTATTTCACATATCATTCTTCACATTTTAAATTAGTATAATTTGCACAATTGTGTGCTCTAGAGCAAACTGCAGTTCTCTTCAGATCTGCTATATACAGAATCTAAAAGCAGATTATATCAAAAGAAACATCAGGGTGTAAAAACTAAAGAAAACAAGTAAAAAAGAACATATATCCTGGAATAACCATCTTTACTTGACCTACCTTATCTGTTGCAAAATGCAAAATCCCTTGAGAGGCCTTGACTAATTTTCCTAGTAAAGTCTTCAATGACACATAAACCATCAAGGGTTGAATTCACATTTCAGTCACTTTAAAAACAACATCCTTTTCAGTCTACTGAGTTTTTATTAAAACTTCCATATCTTTTCCTATATCTATTTCTTATCTCTGTATTTATTTTTCTAGCATACAGACTGTGCAAAGAAACAGATTTTCAAACAGGACCATTTACATTTAATTATCAGCATGACAACTATATTTCTATATATCAATTCAGCATTGATAAATCTATTTTTCAGAAATTAGTTACTAGCTGGAAAATGAGACATTTAAAATAGAATAATGTTGTAATTTTCGAAGAACTTAAAAAAAGATCACTCAAGAATGGCAGTGTCAGCAAATTAAACATCATAAGATTCTTTTTGAAACAAGATATTAATGCAATTTCCAATAAGAAGATATAGTTTGTACCTACGTTGCTAAATTTCATTACAGGAAAGAATTGCTCCAGTTTTATATAAAAATCCCCAACCCATTCAAAATGACAAAATGTGTTTGGATAGAATTAAAAAAAAATTCAAGGACATTTGAACGTTAGCTGTCATTATGGTCCAATACACTATTTATTTCTTTGGTATGCATCTCCTGACCTGTATATAAAATTCATAGTTTCAGAAGTGACATGTGCAAGCCTTGGACAACAGGGGAAAAGGCATATTTCCTGACCTTGTAACCATAGCAACCACTTGCTGATTGGTAGCAGGCAAGCGTTCCATCCTTTACCACTGAAGGCAAGTATGTAAGATTGCTGGCTTTGTTTGTGGTTCCTGCTTTATTTACATGAAAACGTGAATGCCAGTGGTTTTTTTTCATTTTTTTTAATACAAAAACTGGTTTTGTGAAATGTTATAAGAAAGAAAATGGGGAAGAAGAATTGTGTTTGTGGGATGTCTTTGTTTACTTATTTATTGTCATCTAATTAACAGAATCTGTTTCTGATTGTTTCATTGCATTTGAGAAAACGTGCACCTCCCCAAGTTAAGAAGTGTTATTAATGCCCATTTAAATCATAGGTATTTCTATCCTCACTTTTAATATTTGGAGACTGTTTCAAACTGGGGGGGGGGGAATCCCCTTGGACATTTATGCAAATAGCAGGCTTATACTTTTTATTGAGACCTTTATTATTATTATATAATAAATATTTTCCCAAAAAATCCATGGAGGTGGCATAGAATTTTAAAAATACTAACACAAATATATTGTCTTTAGTGTAAGTGGAGCAATTCCAGGGTTAAAAATAGTTCTTGCCTTGTTTTTAGTGTAGGATTAAGATGGTACACCTTTGCTTTTAAAATGGAAAGCATTAAGTTCCATAAGGTTATGAACCCAAGCACAATTATCTGAGATTAAGCTCTAATATGCATAGAATTTACTTAGAAATAAATATACAAAGACTTGTGCTATAGAATGATATGAAATTATTTCTTAGTACAATAAGACAGTCTCCTTTGTGGCTAATAAGTCCAATATTCCCCCCTCTACCCCTCCCATCTCCACATATGCATCCCCTATAAAAATGAAAATGGAATTCTATATAACGCAGGGTGGAATGAATAATCTATGCTCTCTGCAGTGATATAAGACTCAGCTAGTATGAAGATGTATTTGTATTTACTCCTGCTCTTTATGGAGAGAATTTATCTCCAGGTCAGTGTGTCTGTAAGGAATAAGGCGGTGAAGGAAAGACAATTCTTTGTTCATAACATAGTGTGAACAACAACAAATAAAAAATAAAAATAACAAGGTAATATCTGTGTAATATTCCTTTTTATTTACACAGTATTAATTATCTTATTCATGTATTGCTTTTATGTAGATTACAATTTCTATTAATAAATCACTTGAAAGCTCCCAACTGTTTTTATTCCTAAATTATTAGTCATGTATTTTTGCATGTAACTTTTTAACTACCATGCTCATTTTTAAGTCTATCTGCAAAACAAAACAGAAATCATACCAAAGCACATATTTCCTTCCTCCAGCTAATATTTTATGGATTATATCCTGAAAACAAAGGTATAGCAAAGTACTAATGCCAAAGGACATATTTCCACAAATTATTTCTGAATTGAATATTCATCCTTTGCGTAATGAACAAATGTTCTAAAATGTATATTGTATAAGCACTGCATTGTTCCAAGTGAAGATATCTGCAAGGATTGAGAAAAACCTTGAGTAAATGAAAAATAAAATTGATCGTTGTTTGTTTATAGTTATAAAGAGCTATTACACCTGAAGATCTACACTCTGGTAAATAATATAGTTCTTTGTATTGCACTAGGTTTTAAAATATATTATGTGTATTTACTTGTACAGAACTTAGTCATGTTAGCGCACATAAACAAAATGTGTTTATGAACTGAAATTAAAGAAGCCCTTGAATGTTTCTTTCATGTATTAGGAATTTTATTTTATCACATTCTATTGAAAGAAAGGTAATTTAGAAGACAGCCCATTAAAGAAAACATTTTCTCTGTAAGGTCCCTTTTAAAAAAAAGCATGAAATCTTACAGTTGATACCTTTGTGTGTAAATACAATTGTGTAACAGGTTCAGTTAGAAACTGTCCCCAAAGAGAAGCAACTCAAAGAGCTTTTTGATATTTCAAGTTTTAGAGTATTTTAAATAATTCTCATTATATGGAATTAGTCTATATTTAACCAGATTCAAGCTTGCACAGTAAAAACAGGATAGCAAGGCAAGATCAATCTTTGATGTATTTGGAATTCAAACTGAACCTTAAATGTGGAAATTGCCTTTGTATCATCCACAATCATCTCGTAATTCAAATATTTAAAATAGCACCACTTTAGGAAGACAAGAAGGCTTAAACTTACTAAAAGATTGGGGTTTTTTCCTCACTCTGTTTTCATGCTGAAAGTTGTACTTTTTTTTGCACCAGATAGCTTATAAGGTTAATTTTCTGCTATGTAAAATATTTTCAATGCACTAATATTAAACATAAATTAGATTTATATTGAGAATGCTACAGAATGGGCTCTATAATCAACATAAATGGAATGTAATTGTAAGAATTGTTGCCAGATTAAATGCAAATGTATTTATCACCTATTCTAAATGAGGTAAGGAAGATGTATAAATTATTTATAGCATCCTGAACATAATGCTGATTAAAACAAACCTTTATTAATATCATTAATAAAGATTTTTTTAATATTTTGCACACTTAAAGAGGCTAGTAATTTTAACATAAACCATTGCTTGTATCTGATTATTCAGATGTTATTTGACTAAAATATTTGATTGGTACAGATAATACTCAGTGTTCCAATGTCCTGAATCTGATTTTCCCCTCCATTCGTTGAATATCTAAGTAAGCATGTCATTTTGTATTAATATCATAATTCAAAGGGAAATTTATTATACCTCCTCCCAGCATTCTCATCAGAGCTAAAAGTTGCAAATTCTAGGTGGCAGAGCCTAGACAGTGATATCAAATTTTAATAACAATTTCTCTTCTTCAGTCAGTGCTACAGCGAAGAAAAGCATAAATTGCTGTGACTGACCGTTAGTTGTTACAGAAGCAATCTGACTTACCCACACCCTTATTTCAGTGTGTCTGTTCTGTCCCTCAGCTGTATTAATGATAGCATGAAAGGTCACATGATAAACGAGTGACAAAAATATCAAAACATATTAGCCTGTAGCTTTGTTATCAGTGTATGGCAGAGATGACAGAAAATTGTATTTTTTCCCCTGAATAATTTTGCCTTACATTTTGCTGGCTAGGCAGAGTGAATTAGGGAGAAATTTCTGCTTCTGACTGTTTGTCTCCTTTTCTGACATACTTGAAGTAATAATGTACATTAATAATAGGGTGTACACAGAGGGAAAAGGTAAGAATTCAAGAGAAGACAGTCTAATTCAATTGCACAAGGTACTACCCTTGTTTTTCCCCCTCACAAAAACATTTTTTGTTAAGAAATATGCAGATAACCAAATATCATTAATACTAATAATGATTTCTACTGAGTCCTTTGGTTACAACAAAATGAATGGTCAATTGAACAAAATAACAAACATCAACAAAACCCCAAAACACTTTAGTGTAATGAGTCTATATTGCACACGATTATATGTCTAGCTACAAATATACACATTCTTTAATTAAATAAGGTCCAAACCTTTTTTTTAATGGCGACCCAATAATAATAAATTAAAGACCAATATAATCCTGGCCAGTTTACAGTCTGACTGAAATTGTAGGGCCAGAAGGGATGAGGTGAGTAAAACTGGAAAGAGAAAACAGAATAGTCATATATGTAAGTAGCTAAGTGCAAATTTCTGTTTGATCTGGAATGAAGTTCAGTTCTTGAACATGTGGTGAGTTTCAGCAAAGAAGATTTTGAAAGAGTATCAGTGCAGTTCCAATTTTTCATAAAACTCCTCAAAAGTAGTAACTTCAAATATAACATTCTGTTTCATTAAAAGTTATATTGAACTATTATTTGTTTGAGCAGATGTACATTTCTTTGCGTATTAACCAAGCAAAATCTGAAATTATAGCCTGAAGCCTTCAGAAATTGTTGGGTTGGATTAACTGTAGTTTTTTTTTTGGTATTTCTTTACTTTCTCTGTGCCGGTTTTTTATGACTAATCTCTCAGTTACTGTATCTATACTTCATTTAGCTATACAAAGGAATTATCAGTTAGGAACTTGGTTTTACGCTGGAATCTCATTGATGTTCTAGATATCAATTTTATTTCTTTTTTTACTTGGCACCTGACCCCTTCTGTATCCATATCCATAACCATCTTCAAAACACCTCCCTTTATAGACTTTGAGCTATAAAGCAGCTTTGAGATAAGATACTTTTTAAAAATTATCCAGGAATATATTCAGAAAGGTTAATTTTACTCTGACAAATTTAACCCAAGTTGTTAAACTGATGCAAATCCACATTATCTTGAAAAGAAGTACAGTACATAATATAGATTTTTGTTCCTCAATACTTACATGTCCTTTGAAGCCCTCTTCCTGGAAAAACCATTTATGCCACCTCAGCACCTAGATACCCTGATCACTAAAGATTTGCCTCTCCAAAGAGACAAATAAAATCAAAATGTTTCTTTCAGGGAAACCATCAAAGTCCTAAATATAGAGGTTGTATTAACAGCAATTGTTTCAGAGACCACAAAAAAATATTATGTCCATTGTTCTTTTGTTTTCCTGTAACAGTCATGGGGTTAAAGAATGTTTTCTATGCTTCAGCTGCATTATCATCAGCTCAGTTATAACAGATAACTCTTTTTCCTTGCAGGCTCCTGCAGCTGTTAGTTGACTGAGACAAAGGATGAAATTCTGAATGAAGAAGAGGTAGTAGTCTTTCAAAGATAAGGAGAAATCTAGAGTATATACTATATTACAAATATATATTACTATCAGAAGCATCTACAGATGGAGTCAAAGAAGATGGCAGCTTCATCTGTACGACCAAGTCTCACTCTACAATTTTTACACGCATAAAGGAGTAGGGATTCATTCGTATAAGTTGCAATTACCCTCTTGCCTGTTTTGACCACTTTTGCAGACGTTCCAGAACACTGACCATCCACAAAATAGGGGATTGTTTCTTTGACATACCCAAAATATAACAAATAAACATATACTTTTTATACATTTATATGTCATCATTTATAATAGCTTTCTTGGATGAACAATTTATCAAAGGGATCTGCAATAAACTTTTGCAATAAATAATAAGCCATTATCTCATTATCTGAATGACTTAGGTCATTCTCAGATAACTACCAGTGGTCAAGGGGACTATGTAGCACTTTTCACTATTTCCTGGAAACTGGGAACACTAGCAAGACACTGAACAAGTCTATCTGGACTATAGATAATAGTGGTAACTAACAGTGTACAATCCAGATTTAGAATCAAATCAAATGCTCATTCAATAGCATGAACTCCATACAATAGAAGGAAGAGAAATTTGTCTAAAGTGCACTCATCTCATTTCATATGAGCTTTTAAGTGGCTAAGTTTTATTATTTGTTCTAAATACTACCCTGTTTTCCCAAAAATAAGACCTCCCTAGATAATAAGCCCAATTGGACTTTTAAGCACATGCACTAAAATAAGCCCTCCCCTGAAAATATTGCAACACAGCAGCAGCCATTGCGCACCGCCTCCTGCACCTCAAAAATAATAAGACCTCCCCGAAAATAAGGCCAAGAGAAAATAAGACCCTGTACAGTATGCAGGAATTCTGCCTTATTTAAGACCCTGTCTTGTTTTCGGGAAAACACAGTACATAGCATAAAAAATGGAAGGGTAATCCAGTCAGAGTTACATAACCAGAATTCCTGCATACTGTACAGATATTGATCAAAGATATAAATGTGGATGCTGCTCATAGCAAATTGATTGTGTTATCAGAGTTCTCTGCAAAACTGTGTAGTTGGAGCATGTGCGTGCTCATGTGTGTGCGAGTAAGTTGGGTTGTATGAGATTTAATTTTCTATTTTCCATGTGCCTGAAAACAGACCTCCTGGCAAAAAGGGGAAAAAATCAAAATGAGGTCAGCCAGGACTCTAGAGATAAGAAAGCTTTTTGCTATGAAATATAAGAACCACCATGTAATACATTCCTTAATCTTCCTATTATTAACAAAGGTTTTTTTTAATGCTCCACCTGTTCTCTGTCTACACCTCAGTAGCAAAACACTCATATAAAAACAGAGTCAAAAAGTGCTTAGTATCCAACCTCCATGTTTGTTGCATGGGCGATGTATAACAGTTTTTACTTGTTTCATTTAAACACTTATAAGCTGTTCAGAATTCTATTTTCAATCAGAATAGAGATGGAAGGGACCTTGGAAGTGTTCTAGTCCAGGGGTCTGCAAAGTTGGCTCTTTGAAGACTGGTGGACTTCAACTCCCAGAATTCCCCAGCCAGCTGAGGCTGGCTGGGGAATTCTGGGAGTTGAAGTCCATCAGTCTTCAAAGAGCCAACTTTGCAGACCCCTGTTCTAGTCCAATCTCCTGCTCAAGCAGGAGACGTTATACTATTTCAGATAGGTGGCTGTCCAGTCTTTTCTTAAAATCTCCAATGTTGGAGCAGCCACAATTTATGAAGGCAATTTCTTTTCCACTGATTCATTGTACTCACTGGTAGGAGATTTCTCTTTAATTCTAGGTTGTTTTTTTCCCTTGATTAGTTTGTATCTATTGTTTCTTGTCTTGCTTTCTAGTGCTTTGGAAATAAGTTGGCCCCATCTTCTTTGTGGCAGCCCCTCAAATACCGGAATATGATCATTTCACCCCTTCTTCTTTTTTTCTCTAGACTAACCAGGCCCAATTACTGCAACCATTCTTCATATGTTTTTGTCTCCAGGCCTTTAATCATCTTAGGTGCTCTTTTTATCAGTTTTTCTAAAGTTTCAACATCTTTTTTGTAATGTGGTGACCAAAACTGGATGCAGTATTCCAGTGACGAGCAGTGAGATTTATGGCTTGTGAGCAGTGACACAGTGCTGGGTTTCAAATTTTTTTAGACTTCTGGACTTCAAGTCCCAGAATTCCACAACAGGCATGCTCAGTTCTGATTTAAAGCGACAGCATTTGTTTTTCTCCTTTGTGAAAGAAATTTCCTTTTTTCTTTTTCTTCTCCCTTCCCCTCCTTCCTCCCTCTCTCCCTCTCTCCCTCCCTCCCCCACTCTCTCAAACACACACACACACAGAGAAAAGTCGAATTGGACTATCTCTCCTACCACCTTCCCTCTCTCACTCATTCTCTCTCAAACACACACACACTGTTTGGATATATTTTCCAATGGCTTGAAAGCAGCTCCTCTGCCATCTCTCCCTCCATTCCCCTGCTGCATTCTCCGAATATCTCCAATTGCAAATGCAGCCTGCTATCTGGGTGGGAAATGCCTGAAATGCAATAAAACCCACCCACTGCTTCAGAGACGACTTCAACTCTGCTCTTCTTGCCCCAGGTCCTCTGAAGAAGCCCCGCCCAAATGAACTGCCCTGTACTATGAGGCAGGAGAACTGCATGCCTCACCTTATGTCAGGAATTTTTAGGCTTTTAACCCTCGCTTAACTCTGCTCAAGTGATCATAAAATGCCTAAAGTCAGCCTACATGAGGCAGGCAGTTCTTTTGCCTCATAGTAGAGGATGCGTTTTTAGAGGCTTTTTTAAACAGTTAAGCAGAGTCATCCACGGTGAGGTAGCAACTAGCTCAGCCTGACAGTTCTCATCTTTTTCCTTTTACATTTTTTTTCTTTTCATGATTAGAGCAGGTGAGGCCGTGCCTCCCCTGCCTCATGTGACTGCCCGTCATTGCAGTATTCCAGATGTGATCTTACTAAGGATTAATAAAATGGTACTATTATATCACAGGATTTTGATTCTATGCCTCTGTTTATAGAACCAAGGATTGTATTAGCTTTTTTGGCAGCTGCTGCACACTGCTGGCTTATGTTTAAGTGATCCTTCTCACAGTTACTGTTTTTGAGCTAGTTTTCACCTAATTTGTACTTGTATCTCTGGTTTTTCCTGCCTGGATGTAAAACCTTGCTTTTCTCCACATTAAATTTCATGCTGTTGGGTAGGGCCAATGGTTCAAGTCTGAGCTTGTCTTCAGGGATGTTGGTTATTCCTGCCAGCTTAGAGTCATTGCAAATTTGATGAGTTCTTCTATTTCCTCATCTTAGTCATTTATGAAGATTCTGAAGAGTACTGGGCCTAAGAAGGAACCTTGTGGTACCCCTCTGCTTACATCCTTCCATGTAAACGTAGTACCTGTTAACCCTGAAGCTGACCTGACCAAGGCCATTTTGAGGATTCAGTGTTGCCACACTGGAGCTGAGAGATAGAGAGGGGGAAATAGAGATAGCTGGAGTTTTGTAGCCAAAGCAAAATACTTTTTCCTGGGAACCAAGGACATTCCCCAAGTGGCCACAGAGAGAGGAGTAGTGAAGTTACCAGGCAACTGGACAGCACCTTGATTGGACCATGTTGTTTGGGGAAGAGAAAAAACGTTTACTTTTAATTACGTAAAAACTCCGGGAACATTCAGTCAGTTTTCACCAGCCAGTGCCAATATGATATATGCAATAAAACTATGAATTGAGAAATCTACCTGCTTCAGAGTTCTGTTTACTATGGGTATATTACTTGGAACCCTACAGTACCATTAAAGATTACTCATTTAGTACAGTTTGTCAACCAGTTACAAATTCATCTGGTGGAGATGCTGTCTATCCCACATTTTTTTAGTTTACCAAGAAGTAGGTTGTGGTCTACTTTGTCAAATGCCTTGATGAAGTTATACTATACTATGTCCACAACATTTCTCTGGTGTGATTTGAATAGCATTTCCATATGTGTGATCTGAACCCCCTGCTAAAGTTCCTCAATTGCATAATCAAGCAAATATATGCCGAAGTCTCCATGGTCCATACAAGGATAGGGGCATATGTAAGGTCCAGATGCTGAAATGAAAAAGAAATCTCCTTTGAATAAAGAAAAGGATGGGTAGGAGTATACTTATCTGGTATTATAGGCAATCTAAACATCATTGGAATAGTTTATATATGTTTCTAAATTTAGGTAGAATATAGGATTTTCAATCAGTCTGTCATCAGCACACACCACTTTCCAACTGAATGAACCCATAATATAGGAGGGTCTGAATATTTGGCTCAGCCAATCCTAAATTTATCGTGACTATACATCATCCTTAATAGTACTACAATAATAGAGTCTAATTTAACTTTAACTAAATAAAAGGTATATTGATTAAATTTGCTTTTTCCATTTATGTATGCATATTTATTTAATTAAAATGTTTATATGCATAAAGACAAAAGGCAATGGCAAATACCTAATATGAAAAATTAATTCATAATTTAATATGCAGGAATCTCTATTTGAAAAAATGTCCTCAATTTTAAAAATGATTTTTTAAAAAAATAGGTAAGCAGCAGATGTCACCGCAGATTTGGGAAAAACAAATACCTGAGATTCCTGACCAAATTGGACATGCATATGGACATGAAGCTGTTATCTATAGCTGCTTTCTTTCGGACATCTGTTCACACGGAAAAAAGTAAAGATGTCTTCATTGCTGCTAGATGAAACTTGGTGCCCTTCTTTTCTAATCTCAGTTTGGCAGGAAGGAGTTGGCAAGAAATCAGGAAAGTTTAAATTACAAATTGTAAAATTTAATTTGAATCAAATTGGATATCACATGAAGTTAAATAACTAAAAAGAGGGTCAGTTTCATGCTTTAATAAAGGTAACATATCACATTACTGAATGAATCTTCTGTTAATATTGAATGGCACACCACAATGTTTCTCAATCCTAGCAGCTTTAAGATGGTTAGACTGCAATTCCCAGAATTCTCCAGCCAGCAAAGCTGGCTGAACAATTCTGGGAGTTGAAGTCCATACATCATAAAGCTACTAAGGTTGAGAAACACTGAATACCATCTAAAGTAGAAAACTTCTACTGTTTTATTTATCAGTGAGGACTTTTTAGGTTTATAAATACATACCTATGAAGATTTATTGATTCAACATAGCTTACATAAAATCTCTAAAATTATGGCAAATGTAACTGCAAATTTAGGCATAGTTTTTCATAGTACCAAAAGCAGTATAAGCATCCCCTTCTGGCATATTCCAGATGTGTACATTCCTGAACAACAACCCATTCCACTGAATATCCTGATAGTGGATGATGAAAAGTCATTGACCTATTTGGGTGGGACAAGATTGGGAAAGCTGGAGGAATGAATTAGTAGAGGCTAGAGGAAAACTGTGTGGCTACTATTCTATAAGAAATATTTTGGGTACATGGATGCATTGTAGTTATATGTCACACTATAATAACTAAACTGTCACAATCATTGTGCCATAGGGAGTAGCGATCAAGACAGAGTGAAAGAACATAATCCTCTCCTATTTTTTTAATCAATGTGGAAAAGATTGCCAGAGTTTCCATCTCTTTGTAATAAACCTCCTACAGAATCCTTCCAGTGTTCAATTTTCATGATTCCTAGTTTTCAGAGATCTTCCATGCCTTCATTTAATTATAGATATTGTCAGTCAAAAATAGAAGTATCATTTGGGAGGGAGGGAGTTAATGGAAATCCCTAAGAATAGGTAATTAATATTTTTTTATACTCAACTACATAGCCACTTTTCTCTATATCACAATTTTAAAAAAGACAATAGGCTCATCTAATCCAGAATCTTTTTCCTTTACTCACCATATATATATATTGCATATAGATTCCACATTTTTTGAGGTTGCAGTGATAAGAATTCTTTGATCTGCTAATCAGTAATACCATGAGGCTATTTTGGGAATTCACAGTCCATAAGGGCACTTTGTACTCTTCTGCCATCATTGGCTGATAGGCTTTGTTCCCATTAATCTGGAAAAATAACTTGGTAATTTTAAACAATTTATATATATAAGAGTAACTTCAATCAAATGGCTTGTGCAGCATCTTTTGTATTCCAGCTGAAAAAAGTAGATAGTTGGAGAGGAGGAGAAGGCAAGGAATGTTTTCCAGATGGTAGCAAAAGATTCATTGTGGATGAAGCACAAAGGAGGAGTCGTTGCTCATAACCAGTACATTTTAGGATAAAATAAAAGCAAGTGACCCTTAGGTGTTAGATTGCTGGGGCCATTTCATTGTTATTGGAAGGGAATAGCATGTTATAGACATATTATCTGCCAGCTAGGGAGTGGTATAGAGTAATGAAGGATTATTTAGGGACAGTGCTGCTTTGTAGTGGGTAGGGTATTTTAAATTTGTTCAATGTTTACTTGTAATGGCTGTTCAGAATTTCAGCTGGTGGTCTTTTCCAACTCTACTTAAAAATATCAAGAAGTTAACAAGGGACTTATTGCATTACATATATATGAGCTAATTTAAGGAATTTAAGTTAAAGAATTTTAACTTAAGGAAAGCCAAACAAATGTGTAAAATGGATCAGCAATATTTCAGGGGTTGGATACCACTAGGGATATTGCCAATGAAGTGAGCAGCTTGCTCTACAAAAACCTTGAGAAACCACAAAATTATATAGGACTTGGTCATCTCACCCCTGAGAAATCATGTGATTTTGTTAAAGATGTTAAAGATGTTGAAACCACAGTTGTTCCACTCAGACATTATTAAGATCTTACAAGGAGAACATGAATCAAAACATCTTAGAAGATTTCAGCCATTTTTTCAATATTTTGAATAATGAATAATATTTGAATTAATTAAAGTTTATATCTTTTCTTTATGTAATGTTTCATTGATTGATTGATCATGTGCCATCAAGTCATTTTCAACTCCTTGTAACCACATAGATAAATGTTCTCCATCGATCAAGTCCATAAGGTATCAAAAGGAGAGGCTAGCACAATTCTGATATTTCTAGGTATTGACCCATTTGAATACATTTCCAAGATCTTCATGACTGCTCTACCAAGTGCTAAAGTAGCATATTTCTTGACTGTTTTTCCCTTTATCATTGATGGTTGACCCCAACATGTATTATAGTTAAACTAAAATATCCAATGCAGAATTTGGAATAAAAAGGAGAAATATCTTTTCCACAAATTCTTGGCCTCTGACTTCTTTAGTCCTTTGGGTTAGGATTTACTCTGTGTCAGATACATCTCTGGATCCCAATCATTCCCTGGACTCAAAGTGTTGAAAGTGCCCCAAACGTTTATGCTTGCTAATTGAATTTGGAACTGTCTAAAGAAGAAATCTGTAGTCCAATATTTGAAAGTTTTAAAGCAGAATGTAGAAACTTTATTTTGCGACATACAAAATATTGGACATGTCTATAACACAAGGCTGTTTTGGGGAGGTTTGCAGAGTGCAAAAACTTTTTTTCCCCTTTCGGAAAGCTGTTTAATTAGAGGGATTGATGAGAATTACATTGGTTAAGTGCTGTGCCAGCAGAAACAAATATTTAGATGCTACAGGTTGTCAGCTATTTCCTTCTCTAGAACATGGGTAAATATATCTGGAAATTTCTACCTACCTACTCTTTCTCCCTACCTACCTACTTTATTTCTCTCCCCCCCTATCTACCTATATATCTACCTACTCTCTCTCTCCCCCTACCTATCTACTATATTTCTCTTTCTATTTTTCTCTCTCTATCCCTGTACCTACCAACCTACCTTCTCTTTCTCTCTCTCCCCCATCTACAGTATTTCTCTCTCTATTTTTCTCTCTCTCTCTCCTCCTACAACCTACTTATCTACTGTATTTCCTCTCTCTCCCTCTCTCTCTATCCCTTTATCTACCTACCTACCTACCTACCTACATACCTACCTACATACATACATACTCTTTCTCTCCCTCCCTCCCTATTATATTTCTCTCTCTCTCTCTCTCTCTCTCTCTCTCTCTCTCTCTCTCTCTCTCTCTCTCTCTCTCTCTCTCTCTCTCCCTCTATCTACCCACCTTTAAAAAAAATTGCCTCTTCAAAACCTGGGTGTGTCTTATACTCCGGTGCATCTTATACTCCAAAAAATATGGTATGCTTAAAGCTATAGTCCATACCCTCTTGCAAATCAACTTCCTCAATAGGTGTGTGTGTATGTGTGTGTGTGTGTGTGTGTGTGTATTCCTGATAGAGGTTATTTGCCATGATTACCAACAAATCTTGAGTTCATCCCTCTTTTTTTTTTTAATAAATAAAGGTGTTATTTCCTTCTGGAAATTATCTTGTTTGTAATATTTCCAAACCATAAAGCAAGAATGCTTAAAATCCTCAAAAAGTTAAGACAAATTGAAAAGACATCTTTTTAAAAAATTCTATTTCTTAACTAAGTTGTAGTTCAATTAAGTGTTCACAATAACTGTACAGAAATGATTATAAGTGAGACTTATCTTTACAAATATTTCTATATGCTTTTAGATGTTCATTGAAATAGCAAATTAAGCCAGGAAATAATTGAGAAAAAAAGGAGCAAAAAAGTCCCGGTTTAGCATAAAACTATACCTTATACACTCAATGAAACAGAGTAGCCACAAATTTTGTAGTAAATTTCATTTTTCCACAATCCATCTTTCCAAACTATTCTTCATTAATTCTATAGATATTGTAGTTTATGCTTTCTCCCCCAAAAAACTTTGAGTTGCATAGATTTAGTCTAATTGTATCAGATTTGGGGAGGGGGAGATTGCAGGAATTAGTTTAGCAGACAAACAGTATTTAGTGACCACAGGATGCTGGAAATGAAAATAATTGTGAGCCAGTTATTGAGCACCCAAAATGCAATTATGTGACTAGTACTTGGAGAAGGAGGCAACCATCTAAAGTTCAAATCTGAAGCATAAATAGCCCCAAGGAGGTCCATTGTAATCTGTAATGTCACTAAATAGCCAGGTACAAGTATTTATTTATTTATTTATTTATTTATTTATTTATTTATTTATTTATTTATTTATTTCGCATTTGTATACCGCCCTATCTCCCTAAAGGGACTCAGGGCGGTGCACAGAAAGAGTAAAAAAGGTAGTACACACAATGACAATATAAAAGTTAAAAATAGATTAAATATAGTGGGTCTGTGCTAAAAATTATACTAAAAGCAATTAAAATTATTATAATCAGGACTATATCAATTAAAAACTATGCCAGGCCAGCCACATGGAACAGATGTGTTTTTAGAGTCCGGCGGAAGAGGAGTAGGTCTGTGATGGTCAAGGACTAGCTGTAATTTTTGTCAGAAAAAATGATTGACTGTGTAGTTATCAGGTACAAATAACTAGCAGCATTCATTGAATTTAAAGCACTGAAGGGTTTATTATTATTATTATTACTACCTATAGACAATAATCTAGTCAACCAAAGGCCAAAACTAAATTGGCATTAGATAAGACTCAGAGAATTCATTGGGGGGGGGGGTGTTGAACTTGTAGCAACACAATGACTCTATACTGGTGATACGTTTAACTCCATCTTCCAGCTCAGTCTCCTGTTCTACAATAATAAAATAATAAATAATTAACATGCAATTTCCTAAAATATTAAATAGAGTAGAAATACATAGCAGCATAAAAATAAAAGGACATACAAAATGTAAAGATAGGTAGAAACTATTGCAGCTGACCCATGCATTCCATTTGCAAGAGTCAAAAATTATTTCCAATTATAGCAAACAATGTGTTTTAAGTATTTTAAGAATTTAGCAATATATGAAGAACCATTCTTAAATAGATCAAAGCCATAACTAGTTCAATATTCTGTCCCTAAAATGGCTAACCAGATCAGCTGATTATGATAAGCCTTCAAACAGGATATGAATGCAATTTTTTTTTC
Source organism: Rhabdophis nuchalis (assembly GCA_039707465.1). Lineage (NCBI taxonomy): Eukaryota > Metazoa > Chordata > Lepidosauria > Squamata > Natricidae > Rhabdophis > Rhabdophis nuchalis. The sequence continues at coordinate 187,526,789 of CM077645.1, read as the reverse complement.
TGAGTTCCTTAGTAAGAAGTGTTAAAGAAAATATTACTTCTGATGCTGGTGTTTTGTGTTGCAGAGATAATATGATACTTTTTCTTGAGGTAAAGAGCCAACATAACATTTCTGTCAAGGTGCTTCATATAATATTGGAATCTTGAAGTTCTGACTGGTAAAGAAACTGTTTCTCTCAAGTGGAACTGCTGAAAGTTGCCTCAGAAGCCAGGGGACATAAAGCTTTGCTACCTGAAATAGTGAATGAGTTATTCTGCAAAGTAGCTTTAATCGGTGTTTCATTCAGAGGATTGTCAGTTCTGGTCCAAAGCTGTGCATACAGCTCTAAAGTGTCCTTGATTAGTAGTTAGTCTTTGGTAGTCTAATTCCTTTTAACAATGTCTCGCTTGAGAGTCACCACTATATCTTATACTAGTATATTCCACAGGTTTACTATTAATTCTGTGACAAAGTACTTCATTTTATCTGTCCTGAATCTTCTACTATCCAATCACTGTCAACTATTTCCACACTATTATAGGCAACTGTTGAATGACCATTCTTCCAAATGTCTGAAGCGTATGTATAAGAAGCCATACAGTGATAGGTGTGTGAAGGATTTTTTGTTTGTTTGTTTGGGATGTTAAACTGTGATAGGAGAAGACTTCCCAGAACATAAGAACATAAGAATAGCCTTGCTGGAACAGGCCACAGCCCATCCAGTCCAGCATTCTGTCTCACACAGTGGCTCACCATTTGCTTCAGGGTATTCCCAAGCAGATGTCTTCACCTGCTTGTGATTTCCTGCAAATGGCATTGGGAGATATCCTGCCTATCTCTCCATCCTGGAGGGTGTCCTTAGGCATCCATAATGATAGCCATTTATACCCTTGTTCTCCATGAACTCGTCTAATCCTTTCTTAAAGGTGTCGAGGCTGACAGCTGTCATCACTTCTTCTGGCAGGGAGTTCCATAGACCAGTGATCTTCTGGGTGAAAAAGTACTTCCACTTATTTGTTTGAGGTCTAGCTATCAAAAGTTTCATGGAGTGCCCCCTAGTTTTAGTGTTGTGCGATAGGGAAAACAGTTTTTCCTTTTCTACTTTGTCGAAAATGATTTTATAGACTTCAATCAGGTCACCTCTCAGGCGCCGTCATTCTAGAGTGAAGAGGCCCAGCCGTTGCAGCCTCAGATGGTAAGGAAGGTGTTCCTTACCAAACAGTTTTAATTTTCCCTGTAAAAAACAATAGCTAAACCTTGAAAGTAGTTCCAAATCTTGCAACCAGTACTCCATACTGTGACAATCTTAGCATGCCAAGTGGCAAAATAAGATTCTGGAAGACTGTATTGTCTAACACTATTCTATACCAGGCATAATTTTGTTTGTTCCTTTTTACCATCACAGTCTTACCTACAAATTTCCAGTCTCATGTACAAATTGTTAAATTCCAAATCTATTTTAGATTATTTTAAATACAAATCCCATAACCTCCAACCAACATAGGAAGTGTTTAGGAGTTCTGAAATTGCTAATTCAAGATTTGTGAAATTGCCAGTCTCTAGATTGAGTAAATAATTCGTATTCTTCATGTTAGCATAGACTTTCCTCCCCAATGGAAACCTAGCTAAACTTATGGTGAAACTTTGCTTTTGCAATATACTGTTTCTATATCAACACGACCACATTGCCATTTTCTGAGTCCAGTACAGAATAAACTTTTCATTTTGCAAATGGAAGGGAATTGTGACTTGAGCACTGAAGAGCTTACAAATCAAAATGTGTAGCTATAAAACAAAAAATAAATGGAGGCAAGGAGCCATCTTGCGTAGTCCACTCCTAAGTGCAGAAATATCTTATTCTGTCAATGTGATTTCATAGCAGGATGAAAAATGTCAAAAATGCGGATGACAAATCAGTCTAGTGAGGAAACATGACTCTGAGATGAGAGATGTCATTTGTCATGATTGTCATGTGCACTTTCCCATCTTTTCTTCTCCGATGAATATTGTTGGTTTTCTTGTCTTCTCTTAATTTCAAAATAATCTTAAATAAGCTAATAAAAGTCAGAGAAATAGAACACTAGTGTATTGCAGCTCTTACTCATACCCAAAGTGTTCTGAAAGTGTTGAAAGTTTTTAAAGGTGTGACTTGGGAAACCTTTACATTATGAAGCAAGTTGGCATGCTTGGGAAAGCTAATTTATCAGATATTCCAAAGCTTCGGTCTGAAATATATATTTCCTAAACATAGGCAAATGTGTGTGGCTTTTGTTCAGAATGGACACAGCTGAGCCCAGCTCTTGCAGCCACTGCATAATACGGGTGGTAATTAAGCCACAGCTTCAAGGTTGCATGGGCACAAGACAATTCAGCCTAATGAAGTATCGATCGGCTCCAGTCGAGGTAAAACAAGTTGACATTCATTTAGAGGTAGCATTGTGAATATACCACATTGCAACTCTAGAAAGAAGGTGTTGATTTGGCAGTGTGTGGGGGGAGAGAAGCAACAAGCCTGAATTTTAATCTTGCAAACCCAATTAAGAATCTTATTTACAGCACATTGCTATCATTTAAACAAATGCTAATTGCATACTTCGGAGCCTCGATTTATGATTCTTAAATCAGCTGAAATTACAAATTGTTAGAAAGCACAAGTTAGCCAATGTCCCAATTAGAAGTTATGCTAATTTTATTTGCTTCCCCCCCCCCCTCTTTCTTTTTAAAAACCTCAGAATTGCAGTTCCTAATTAGGGTTTTGTTTTCAGATGGAATGGTAAATCTCTGTATGGTTCACAAGTAGATAATTACTTCTTATGGCCATTCTTTCAAAGTGTGCCATTTCATTAAGAAACTTTAAAAAGTTGTCGAGTGCATCAGAAGTTGTCATTTTTCATTTTTCTTTGTTGCTTTCACTCTCAGTAATTTGTAAATTTAAAAAATGGTAACACTAAGATGATTCTGAAAAATTTAAATTTAAACACATGAGCCGATACAGTTTATTTTATTATAAGAAGATTGGTTTCATTCATTTGATATTACCTAAAAGAAGGTACAAAAGACTTTGATACACTGCATTGTTGGGACAACATAAAAATTGTGAAAAGACTCACTGGTCTTTAATTAACTAAAATGTTATTTTTGTCTTGGGGAAAATCAGAGCTTGGTGGAAACATAGACTTCAATTCTGAATTTGAGACACACAGAAAGAAAGTGCACACTTTCACTGACATTGCTGAATAGAGAATTACACTGATTAAAAACACTGGCAAAGTTGCATATTGGTTGGTTTGAGAATCTTGCAGATAATCTACAACTCTGTTAACTTTATTTAGGATCTTCCTGGCCCATAATACCCTGCTCTTATATTTGTATATTTGTTACAAGAATTACATGGCTTGAAACATAAATTGTGTTCAAAATGTAGGTTCCAAGTATTATCAGAGATGGGTTGCTCCCAGTTCAGCCCGGATCAGGCGAACCAGTAGTAGTGGTGGTGGAAGGCTCCGCTCACCTGCCTGGATGCTTCTGTGCATGTGCGTGCTACCAAATTGGTAGTAAAAAAATTGGCAACCCACCACTGAAGTCCATATAACTGAAGTGCTTTCTCTTTGAAATAAATGAAACCCAGATTCTTGTGAAAATTGCCTCAGATGCACTCAATAAGATGAATAAGAATCAGAGATATGTCTAGATTGGAGACTCCCATTGTAGTTAAAAAAAACCTTTATGAAATATATAGAAATAGCAATAGTACATAGACTTATATACCACTTCACAGTGCTTTACAGCCCTCTCTAAGCTGCTTACAGAATCAGTATATTATCCCCAAGAATCTGAGTCCTTATTTTACTGACCTTGGAGGGAAGGGTGAATCAAACTTAAGCTGATGAGAATTGAACTGCTGAGTTGCTGGCAGTCAGCCATCAGCAGAATTAGCTTTCAATACTGTGTTCTAACCACTGTGCCTCCATGGCTTTTTAATGTATATATTTGTGCATAAGGGATTTCATTTTATTTGTAGCTACTGTATACTTTAAGGATACCTAGAAACCCAGAGTCACTAATTTGAGATGGGCAATTATTAATGTATGTATGTATGTATATGTATATGCTTGTGTCACAACAAGCATATATATGCCGGTGGCTTAGTTGCTAAAACATCTGCCTAACATGTAATACAGCCCTGGTTTAAATCCCAGTAAGGGTGTGGCTAGTGGATGAGAGCTAAAAAGCTCAAAATAGATCTATCCCAGTCTCCCTGATTTATTTATTTATCAGCTCAAAAACCTAACAAACATATATATATGTCATTCTTACATGGGAAAACACCCGAATACAACAAGACCAGCACACCTACACCCGTGCAAATCTACGAATATATATATATATAAATGGATCCATCCTGGTCTCTTTATTTTCAGCCCTTAAAAAATCTAACACATATCTAAATTATATATATATATATATATATATATATATATATATATATATATATATATATATGTGTGTGTGTGTGTGTGTGTGTGTGTGTGTGTGTGTGTGTGTGTGTGTGTATGTATGTATGTATGTATGTATGTATGTATGTATGTATGTATATATATATATATATATATATATATATATATATATATATATATATATATATATATATATATATATATATATATATATATATATATATAATTTAAGGGCTGAAAATAAAGAGACCAGGATGGATCCATTTCAGGCTTATTAGCCTTCTTCAGCTGGCCATATTCCTTCTACTGGGATTTCAACCGGTGCTTTCCAGCATATGAGGCAGGCTTCTCTATGCCTTGAGCTATCCGGTATCCCTGATACATCAGCCAATTTACAGGACTCTTAAATGAGAGAATATTATCACAGCTCCTGTTCAAGGGTCCCTTTAAGAGGAGGAGACTTAACGTCATCCCTCTCTGCCCTTCGACTCAACCTAGAGATCATCCAGACAGAGAACCAATTAGATTACTGCTGTGTGACATTTTTTAGATATGTGTTAGATTTTTAAGGGCTGAAAATAAAGAGACCAGGATGGATCCATTTCAGGCTTATTAGCCTTCTTCAGCTGGCCATATTCCTTCTACTGGGATTTGAACCAGTGCTTTCCAGCATATGAGGCATTAGAATATTATCACAGCTCCTGTTCAAGGGTCCCTTTAAGAGGAGGAGACTTAACGTCATCCCTCTCTGCCCTTCGACTCAACCTAGAGATCATCCAGACAGAGAACCAATTAGATTACTGCTGTGTGACATTTTTTAGATATGTGTTAGATTTTTAAGGGCTTATCCCCTTATACACGGGAAAATCCCCGAAGCCAGCTATGCCAGCATATATATAACCCTACACAACTTCCTCACACACCTCAACAGCCTACACCCCAAAATACAATTCACTATGGAAATAGAAGATAACAACCAACTTCCCTTTCTGGATGTCCTAATCTACAAAAAACCCAATGGCTCCCTAGGACACACCATCTACCGGAAAAAAACACACACAAACCGCTACCTAAACGCACAATCACATCACCACCCTGCACAGATCAACTCTGTAGCCAAGACCCTCATCTCCAGAACCAAACGCCTAGCTGACAAAGATCACCTGAAAAATGAATTACAAACCCTCACAAAGATATTAATCTCTAATGGTTTCCAAAGAAACACAATCACCAAACTAATCCAAAAGCAGACACCCCCCAAGATCCAAAACACAGAACAAGACAATGGCATCGCTCTCCTCCCCTATATTAAAGGTACCACTGATAAAATCAGCAAAATTCTCCACAAACACAATATAAAGACATCCTTCGACACTAACCAAAAAATTGCCAACATTTTAAGGAACCCCAAAGACAAAATCCAGCTAGAAAACCAAGGAGTCTATGAAATACCATGCAAAATCTGCTCGTCCACATACATTGGACAAACTAATAGGAGAATTAGTGCACGTATCTCAGAGCATAAGAATTCTGTTAAAAGACAAGTAAATACTTCCTCCCTCTTCCAGCACTTCCAAGCAACAGGTCATCAAATTGACTTTGAAAAAACCAAATTGCTCTCCAGGACTGAACACTCCAACAGGAGAATGATTATGGAAGCTATTGAAATAGAAAAACATCCCCAAAATATGAACAGACGTGATGATGCCTCCCGCCTGCCAGACATCTGGAAACCAGCTCTGGCCACTAAACGAGTCCCGGCCACTAAACAAACCCTGGCCACTAAACGAGTCCCAGCCACTAAACAAGTCCCGGCCACAAACACTGACACCATCATCAATCACTCTCAACAAACTCCAGCTACCAATCAGGATGTGGCAAATCAGCCAACCAATCGGTTTAAAAGTAGCAGAGCCAACATTCCAACCCCTCCCACCTCCACTTACAGAAAAACTGCCATTTCAAATGCAGTTCATTTGCAAAAGGCAGAAGCCAAAGCCTGATGATGATGGGGGTGATCCCATCGAAACGTTGCAAAAACACCTTTAATTTTACACGGGAAAAGACCCGAATAAACCAAAATCTACATATATATAATAATATAATAATATATAAATAAATATTTATATATATATTTATATATTTATATATATATATTTATATATTTATATATATTTATTACCTATTACCTATATATAGGTAATTGTTTCACAACAACCTGTTATTAGGCCCCAATTAAGGGAGGAGACATACTGTTTCCTTTCCTGCCTTTCGGCTCATCACCAGAGACCATCTAGACAGCAAGTCAAGAATTACGTTGTGTAATTATTATTTTTTAGATATGTGTTCTCAAATCCCAGTAAAGGGTATGGCCAGCTGACAAGAGCTAATAAGCTCGAAATAGATCTATCCTGGTCTCTCTCTAATTTAATTTATTGATCAGCTCATAAAACTAACATATATAACCACCTGAAAAATGAATTACACACCCTCACAAAGGTATTAATCCCCAATTGATTTCAAAGAAACACAATTACCAACCTAATCCGAAGGCAGACACCCCCCAAGATCCAAAACACAGAACAAGACAATGGCATCGCCCTCCTCCCTTATATTAAAGGCACCACACATAAAATCAGCAAAATTCTCCACAAACACAATATCAAGACATCTTTCGACACTAACCAAAAAATAGCCAACATCTTGAGGAACCCCAAAGACAAAATCCAGCTAGAAAACCAGGAAGTCTATGAAATACCATGCAAAGTCTGCCCGGCCACATACATTGGACAAACTAATAGGAGAATTAGTACACATATTGCAGAACTTAGGAATTCTGTTAAAAGACAAGAAAATACTTCCTCCCTTTTCCAGCACTTCAAAGCAACAGGACATGAAATCGATTTTGAAAAAACCAAATTACTCTCCAAAACTGAACACTCCAACAAGAGAATAATTATGAAAGCTATTGAAATAGAGAAACCTCCCCACAACATAAATAGACGGGATGATGCCTCCCGCCTGCCAGACATCTGGAAACCAGCTCTGGCCACTAAACGAGTCCTAGCCACAAACACTGACACCATCATCAATCATTCTCAACAAACATCAACTCCATCTACCAATCAGGATGTGACAAATCAGCCAACCAATCCGTTCAAAGCAGCAGAGCCAACATTCCAACTCCTCCCACCTCCACTTATAGAAAAACTGCCACTTGTTTTTGCAACATTTCGGCAAGATCTCACTTGCTATTTCCAGGGTTCAGTCTCTGGCTATGAAGATGCTGCCCTTCCTTAAATCTTGGGGGGGAGGATGGACAACAGAGTCAGCACTCCACCCACCCACCCCCACCAAGATGGGCGACATCTTCGTAGCCACAGACCGAAGCCTGAAGATGGCAAGTGAGATCTTGCCGAAACATTGCAAAAACAATCTCATTCTTACACAGGAAAACACCCGAATATAACAACACCAGCATACATACATACATACATACATACATACATACATACATACATACATACATACATACATACATTTGTTGAATTACTGATAATAAACATTGAGATGGTTACAAGTATGTCATTTCATTCAGAAAAAAGGAATGTAAGGAAATTCTTGCTAAGGGACCAATAAGATTGTTTCTCTTCTGTGGCTTCTACATCTTCTTCCACATTGTTTCAGAAGAGTTTGAACCTCTTGAGCTGATATTTGGGAGGAAAAAATGAAAGTCATCTCATTTCTTGAATCAGTTGGAAAGCTATGATTCTTCCCCCCCTTCTCTTCTTCTTTCCTTCTTTCTTTCCTCTTTCCTTCCTTCCTTCCTTCCTTCCTTCCTTCCTTCCTTCCTTCCTTCCTCTCTTTCTTTCTCCAATTATGAAACCTAACAATTTAATCAATGGATAGTAAAATGATTTAGTTATCAATCAATTGGTCACAGAGTTGAGAATTTGATTATGTAACAGATAATCTCGACAGCTAGATCTTTCAATTTTGCAAAGTAATATTAATTTCATGTGCTTCTCTTTTTCTAAAGGTATGACCTATTTTTCTAAAAATGCATCCAAACAATCCAGAAGAGTTTTAATGCACCTAAGTGGATTTAAACTCCCTCTGGCAGAGAGGCAATTCTTTAAAAAGTTACTCATTAGAACATTCTTATTGCCAGATGTTAAATTTCATATAAAGTATCAGACTTTGTCTCTGGTGATGACAGTATTGCACTGAGATAAGTCTTACAGTATTTTAGTAATTAATATGTAGTCACAGAAAATATTTCTGGAAATCCAAATGTGCTCTCTTGGGTTTTAAAATGCTGCAGTGATTTTAAATATTTTCAGAATGCTTAAGGCCAACAGTCCTTCTTTGTTAGGTATGACTTTCATCCAAATACATTAAACCAAGACATATCAAAACACATTTTTATAACAGAAATGGCAAAAGTAGTTTCCAATGAAAAAGGAATCTCAGGTTCACAGAATCACATTCATAGAATTGTTACATTTATAGTATCATTAGAAGAAATGCATTAATCCATTCGTCCAATTATACAATGAAATTGCAGCCTTTATTCCATTCCCTCCATTTCCCTCTTTTCATCTTCCAGTTGTTCTTCTTCTTTTTGCCATTCCTTGTATGTCTTCCCTTCATTGCCAAGGATTGCTATCATACTGAGCTTTTCCAGCAGTCAGAAAAAATGAGCTCTTGCAACCATCATGAACAGAACAAGAATGAGAAAAAGAGATAGTCAAATAGATATATTTCGACTGAATGAGACAGCATGGTCATGTTGGGTGCTTTATGTTACACAAGCCCAAGGCACCCATTATCTGCTAGGTCATCTACTGTACTCGATACACCAGATTTCTCTTTGATGGGCCATTTTGTATGATGTAAAGCCTTTCTTCCAGACTTTTCCTTGCAAAAATTGGAATTTTGTGCATGTGCAAAGTATTAACCCCCACATTCTTTTTTCCAGAATATGCTTTTCTTCTGAGCAGAGGCCATCTGTCAGGCCTGCAGCCATCTTTTCTTTTGGATTTTTGGCCTGCTACACTTTCTATTATTCTGTTATGCATTTTCTATTCTGGGAAAATATGAGAGGTGATTGTAAGAAGTTGCATACTATGTAGCCATAACAAAATTCTTTCTAGAAAGCTTTGGCTCTGCATCGCTGCACCTGACTGAAATTGGATGGGTGGAACTGCCTGCATGGCAGTGGGATATTGGACCATGAGATGGACTTGTAGGTGTGGGGGCAAGATATTGAACTTTCAACTAGGTGGGGAAAACTGGGAAGCTTTCAGATTCGGCTTTTCCCAGTTGTGCCAACATGGCTCTCTTAATAAATTGGAACTTTGAGCAATACTTTGCCTTGGACTCAGATTTACTTTTGGATGCTATTTGGAAAGGTCCACTGAAGTAAAGCAGATTCTCTTCCCAATGGAGAAGAGAAACTACTTTTTAGATGAGCTTTTTTGTACAGCTTATCTATAAAGTTCCTTTGAATGACATCACAACGGAGTAGACCTTTAAGACTGTAGGATTTTTAAAAAGGTTTTTAGTTTCTGCTTAAATTTTAATAAGGAAAGAGCACCTCCCTCAACTTCAATAGCAGTTTATTGCATAGAAAGTCCCCACCACCAGAAAAGCAGAAATGTATTGTCTATCTTAGATGTGTCCAAGCAGAAAACATGGCAGACACTCAAGTGAAGACCACAGAGCACAGGACAATGGAATTAGGCAATTCTGCAAATAATATAGCCTTAAACATCTACGTCTTTGCACACTAAAATGAACATATTAAATTGGATTTTGAAAGCAATTGGATGTTATAGATTCATTGAATCATATGACTAGAAGGGACCTTGGAAGTTTTCCAGTCCAGCCCCCTTCCCATGGCAGGACATCTTATATCATCCTGGACACATGGCTGCTCAATTCTGTCTTGAAAATCTCCATCAATGGTGTACCCAAAACTCCAGTCTGTTCTATTGGTTCTTACCGTCAGGAAATTTTTCCTGAGTTCCAGGTTAGATCTTTCTTTTGTAAGCTTCCAACCATCCTAACCTTAAGAACATTGGAGAAAAAATAGATTCCCTCCCGACATTTCTCTGTGAGAGGCTTTAAGTACTAGAAGTTAGCTATCCTGACATCTTAATTCTTCTTTTAATTAGGCTAGACTTTAACCATTCCTTGTACAACTTATTCTGCAGACCCCTTAGTTGCTCTCTCTTGCACTCTTTTGTTGCAACATTGTGCGATGTGGCACTTCCAACAGTTACATTGTGACACTTCTGCAAAATGGATAGTACTTTGATATAGTTTGCATTAAAATCTTTTGATTGCTACACATTATTCAAAAAAGAGTAATGTCTTGAAAGTTTAAGACAAATATAGCGATGTAGAATACCCAAAAATTGTGCAGTGGAAAGTTAATAATATGGTCACACTTCAAGATTTAATTATCAATATGATAAAGACTCTTATTTCGAATAGTCCAATCTATCTGGCGAGTTTCAGTACTTTAAAATAAATGGCATGGCTCTACAGTATTAGAATAACAGAAATAGAGGAAATTCTGAGAGACTTGACTGAATTGGAAAATCTTATAATATGTCATTCAGACCATCTACCTAGTCTTATTTATTAGCCAGTGAGGTATTATTAAGCAGGTGAAGTATGATTCAGAACTTCAACAAGTAAAAGATCATGCAATTAAATGGATGCAGAATTTGAATTCAGAAAAACAATTTTCAATGGAAGACAAAAATTAAATTACTCTGAATATAATATCTAGAGAAATTTGGTGTAAGATATTTTATCATTAGTATATTTGTACAATTTTGAAATGGCACTATATTAAAAATTCCATTACAAATGTAATGGATGGGTCATATCTTTTTTCATTTTTGTAGCAATGTTGTAAAAGTCAACAATTCTGAAGAATGACCTATACTAGAATGAAACAAAATTTAAAACTTGAATTACCATTTAAAAGTATGGTATTTTAAATTAAATGAAATTTTACTAAACCATATGTCCCTTCAAAGTATACTGAATTCGCTTTTTATATGTTAACTGCTGCAAAGTTATAAATGTTTTGTACTGAAAATAGTGCTTTATTTCCTCCTTAGAACAAATTGTATGATTGCATTTTGTTATCCAAAACAACATCATACCATAAAAGATAAATATGATATAGAATTCAGTTTAAACTGGAAACTATTCCTAAACTCGAATTTAATACATAGATTTGTATTACATTTTTGGGTTTTATGTGTATGGAACCCATATTCTAATTATGAGATGATTACATTAGAATAGATTTCCAGAAATCAATTCCATTTATTGTAGCTTACAATTTTAGTGGGTGATTTATATTTTGCTTATTATGGTTCCCAACAGGTATTCTCAGTTCAAATTCCAATAATTCTTAATCTTTTAAAATGATACAATATATCTAAATATTCATAAATAATTAATGATATATTGGAAAATTGTAACCTCCATGACATTTTTGGATCCCTTGTTTACTCATCTGTATTTTACCCATTTTATTTATATTTGATTTATGTTTGTTTAGGTTCACTTTCTGGGCCAACTGCCAATTGTGGGCAGTTTTCAGAAGTACTAGGCTGCAATAATCAACCTTGATGTAACACACATGTATTACTGTAAGCCACCTACACCCTGGTTGGTTTTAAGTAGTCAGATACATTTCATAAATAAATAAATCTGGAAATATGTTTCTCCCTACTCTAGGTACAAACACTCTTTTGCTACAGATGTTATTTGCTGTTCATTATAGTTCTGGATGCAGGAAGGCTTTCAAAATATACTCCTTAAGTAAAGTGAAGTGTAACCTCATGCAAAAATAGATGTATCACCCAATTCTTGAAGTCCAGTCCTAGGAATTAGCAACATTTCCATCTTGTTAGATTTGAATTCAGCCTATTCTCCTGTAACTAGCCCCTTGCAGTCTGGAGATCTGAGGAATATTTCAAGATCCAATAGCGAATTTGATATTACCATGCTCTATTTCATTGTACTATAGGCTAGTGAATTTACACTATCATGGGTCCAATAGTGAAGCTCTTGGTTCTCATTTAATATTGATTGCTTTTGACCCAAAAGTCAGACTCTTTCTCATTTATACTATGGCCCAAAGCAGCATTAGAATTTAACTTATTATAAATAGTTTTGTTGAAAGGGACCACAAAGGATATTCACATTTTGAAATAATAGTAGGGTGACCACCATTGACTTTGTGTTGCTAATCTTCAAATTTAACCAACAGAATTATTGATTTTGAAGTTGACTTTTCAGATGGGCAATGACCATGCCTCTCCTTTATTGTAATATAAATTTCTAACACTCTGATGTACTGAATGGAATATAAAGATTTCCATGTACAGGGATTATTGTATCAAATAGTTCAGTGAATTTGAGGAAGCCTTTCAGTTTTTCCTTTTCTATTCAGGTTATGTGATTATCACACCAGGAAAGATTAGCCTAATTGAATGTTGTACAGCAATTAAGAATATGGAAATTAATTTCAAGTTTAATTTTTTGAATGATGGATAGTGTATAGAAGCCAAATATTAAGCTAGTTGAAAGGTTTGTAGAAAGATCAATGGCCACCATCAGTAGAGATTATATTAGATATGAAAAATCATAAAAGACCTAAAAGGAAAAGGTTGAACTAGAAAGCTTGAAAAATTAATTCTGCATTTTGCAGCTTACACAAAGGCCTAACTTTGGGTAATAAATTAATTTTATGTAAATCAAGGTTAATTTTTGCTTGATTTACTGTTGGGGATGCACAATGTTCCATCCCATATGGAACATCCCATCTACAACCTCTAAATTTGCCTTGCAATTGAAAATGGTAACACAATGTTACCATATGTGGGTAGGGGGATATTGAATTCCATGTGAGTTATTAAAGATATTAATTTTTTATTGGTTGGCTTAAGTACTGGCTTCCTTATTCAGTCAGACTGAATTGATCATTCCATCAACATGACAAAGATGCCAATCACAGTGTCTATTTATAAGAAAGATGATAAATCTTACCCATCAAAATTTCACTATCCTTTTAAGACTATTTAGCAAATCATATGATAGGCATCTTTATTGGAAATTAGACTTTGGCTGATACAAGAAAATATATTGACAGAGGAGTAAGTTAGATCTAGTCAGGTTGATCAACGCTCAATTTGTGCATAGTGTTACATCATCTAATGGAACATACTCTTGCTACTTTTGTGGTTTATGGAGTCTTTATTGATGTAATCCCTAGGGTTAGTCTTTGAGCAAAATTGACAGGCATTTCTATTGACCACCATCTCTTTTTTCTGATCATAATGCTGCGTGAGAACACCTCAATGCAGGTCAGATGTGCACTTTCAGAGGATTTTCTGCTCCAATTCCCATTCAGATAGGGATTAAATAGGAGTATTTTATCTGGCCTCCTTTTCAGTCTGTATATGAATCACATAACTCAGGCTCTGAAAAAGCATCAATTTCAATTCCCAAGCTGGCTAGATCTATTATGGTTTTCCTCTATGCTGATGATATGATTATCCTCTCTACAATGGTGGCTTATATTGTTCAGAGGAACTACTGGATATCAGTTACACTAAAACAAAAATAGGTAGTCTTTCTCAAAAGTTACATAATCAGATCTCTAGCTGAAAGTTAAATGGCTCCTGCATTGAACAAGTTAACACCTTGAAATATCAAGCGTTATGTTTCTGCAATGTACAAGGACAAATTAAAGCCATTCCTAGTAGTCTCACAAGACAACAAATGCAATTGTATCTTTTTGTCTACCGGAAGAGGTAACAGTGATTACTTGCTGCTATTGATATCTTTAAAACTAAAGTGATCATTTTTTTGAGTTATAGTTTGCAAACTTTATTGCCTATGTCTTCTCACTCAGATTTGTTGGCCTGGATGAGTCAGACATGATATTCAATTCAATTTGGGCACTCACTTTTTTCTTTTACTTTTATGATGTTAATAGCTTTCTGTGATGCCACCAAGTAGATTTCTCAGTTTCTGTCATATATTAAAAATAAAAACCTGATGAGGCACAATGTGCTGAAATAAATACTTACTTCAAGATAAATGCATCATCAGCTATTTATATCTGCATGTCATCAGCGTTTTGACTGATAACCTTTCAAAATTCTCTCATACTATAATAGGCTGCATGCTACAGATTCAGTTAAGTTCAGAATGACAGGAAATTCATTTTCACCTTTGTTGGAATTACTTAGAGACAAAACACTTGTCAATCTTCAGTGTTATTCTCTCTTCTTAATGTTATGCTGCTACATTACACAAATCTTTTAATTTTAAATCTTTTTTTCTCTTTTTCTGATTGTGTCTGCATATTTTAGTTTTCTAATAGAATAATCATTTTTCAATTGCCAGCATTTACAAAAATGTGATCAAATAACACTCCTGAATATCAAGAACCAATCCTTAATATGTATATTCTTATCAATAAATTATAATAAAAATGACCTCTATGAGTAAGGTACAAAACAAAATCTCCCACAAACCAAGCATTCTTTTCTCCTTGGTGACTATAGAGCAGTGATGGTGAACCTTTTTTGCCTCGGGTGCCAAAAGCATTGTTGTGCACCATTGTTGTGCACCATTATTTATTTTATTTATTTATTTATTTATATTTATTTAATCAAATTTATATACCGCCCTATCTCCCTGGTGGGACTCAGGGCGATGCACAGAAGAAATAAAAACACAGTACATACAGTCATCATATAAAATAGAATTAAATTTAGAAAATCTGCGCTAAAATATGATTAAAAACTATTAAAAGCATTATATTAAAATTAATATAAATTAATATATATATATATATTATTAGGGAGAGGGAGCAGTCTAGAAATCCAATAAAATAAATAATAATAAATAAATAAATCATTAAAACTATGCCAGGCCGGCACACACCCGAGTGCCCACCTGCATAATTTAATCCCCTCATGCCATATCCCTGTGCATGCGTGAACCCGACCCTGCTGCTCCATACATGCATGCACAATTTTCTTGGAGCCTGGGGAGGGCAAAAACGCCCCCCTCCCAGAGGCCCACCAGAGGCCGGAAACAGCCCATTTTCCAACTTCCGGTGAGCCCGGTAAGTCCATTTTTCATTCTCTGGAGGCTTCAGGAGGCTTTCCGCAAGCCTCCAGAAGACAAAAAACTGCTGAAAATCAAAGCTGAAAATCAGCTGGCCAGTGTGTGCATGCGTTCTGGAGCTGACAGGGCAACACCTCGCGTGCCCTCAGAAATGACTCTGCATGCCACCTGTGGCACGCGTGCCATAGGTTCGCCATCACGGCTACAGACAATATTCAAGGCCTCTTCCAAAGAATATTGAAAAACTCAACAGGGATTTGCTTTGATGACTGCTGGATCTAATAGCTACCTTACTTCTTCCCTCCAGTGATATCGTTCTCCTGACTGTGTCCAAAATAGGACAAGTTAGGACAAATTGTGAAATGTTTATAAAACAAATAAGCGTTATGAATAAAGGCAAATATATATGTCCCAGAATAATGTTGCAGGATCCCATCTGGGTGAGTCACCAGGACCAGAGGTTCTACTTTTGGTGAAAGAGAGGTTCCCTGAGGATGGGCTCCAGCATGAGTCTGAAAGACTAAATCTCTGGTCCTGGTAACCAAAGCATGTTGGATCCTGAATTACACATTTGATAAAATACTGATTTTATAAAGTGCTTATTCACTAAACATATTAAATGAAACTCTTTCTTTCTTGTACATGAAGCATAGCAATGTGATGGCTGTCAAGCCTGGTAGTGAGACAAGAAGGACAGGCAGGAACATTAGGGCTATAGTAGGCAAAAGGTGATATGGTGGGAACCTGAGGGCAGGGGACACTTGGGGACATCAGGAATGCTGAGCAATCCCAATATCCAGTCCTCAGGGTTCATCTCCCATGCTAGATAGTCATAACTTTGGTGGCCCTAGACTCTAGTCCTGGGTAACTGACCCACAACACCAGGTTGTTTGGTAATAAATCTGTTCTCATCCATGATTTTATTGTGGTGGGACAGAAAATCTGGTTTGTCTGGACCCAGAAAGACTGAGACAGAAGACTCCCTGTCTAAAATAGGTCCACCTGGGTTTCGGTTTGTCACCAGCCAAAAATCCAGAAGAGTGGAAGGGGAATAGCTATTATCATATGCTGATTGTAATAGGCCCTCAGACATTCCGCTCTGTGGATAAGCAGGAGTGAACCTCTCTAGGGCACAATTGCTGGCACAGTAGTTTGAATGCAGTATTGCAGGCTAATTATGCTGATTGCTGGCTACCAGCACTTCGGCAGTTCAATTCTCACTGGCTAAAAATCTTCCATCCTTCCAAGGTCGGTAAAAAGAGGATTGTTGGGGGCAATATGCTGATTCTGTAAACCTTTAGAGAGGGCTGTAAAGCACTATGAAGCAGTATATAATTCTATATAAGTACATAGGTTCCTTATAAAGGTGTGTGTGTGTGTGTGTATGTGTGTATGTATATATATATTTGCTTTTGTAGATTTTCACGGGTGTAGGTATCCTGGTATTGCTGTCTTCGGGTGTTTTCCCATGTTTCGGCAAGATCTCACTTGCCATCCTCAGGCTTCGGTCTGCGATTGCAAAGGCAATCTTGGTGGGGTGTGTGTGGAGTGTTGACAACCCACTCACAACAATAGTCAGCACTCCACCCCCCCCCCCAAGATGTAAGAAAGGTTGACACCTTCGCAATCGCAGACCGAAGCCTGAAGATGGCAAGTGAGATCTTGCCGAAACGTATATCTGCCGAAACGTATATACTATATATATATATATATATATATATATATGAGATAATATTTTACAACTCCTGTTATGAGGCCCCTTTAAGGGAGGAGAAAAACTGTCATCCTTCTCTGCCTATTCGGCTCATCCCAGAGACCATCTTTGGCAGAGAGCCATGAGATTACTGTTGAATTTTTTTAGATATGTGTTAGGATTTTAAGGGCTGATTAATAAATAAGAGACCAGGATGGATCCATTTCAGGCTTATTAGCCTTCTTCAGCTAGCCATACTCATACGATTCAAACCCCAGTAGAAGGAGTTCATATGTTCCACAACACCCTGTTAGGGCCCCAATTAAGGAAGGAGACATACTGTTTCCTTTTCTGCCTTTCGGCTCATCACCAGATACCATCTAGACAGAAAGCCATGAGTTCCGTTGTGTGATTTTTTTTAAATATGTGGGTTAGTTTTATGAGCTGATCAATAAATAAGCCATACCCTTACCAGTAAGGGTATGGCTAGCTGATGAGAGCTAAAAAGCTCGAAATAGATCTATACTAGTCTCTCTGATTTATTTATTGATCAGCTCATAAAACTAACACACACACATGTGTGTGTATGTGAGAGAGACAGGTTTTTTTTGAGTTGATCAATAAACATGTGTGTGACACAACAAAGTGTTGTGACCTAGTCACTTGAATGGATTACTGTAATATACTGTACATAGGACTGCCCTTGAAGACCACTTAGAAGCTACAGCTAATCCTGAATGTGACAACATAGAGTGTTGGACATATGTTATTATGCTAGTGATATCCCTGTTAGGGTAAAACATTGATCTTTATAAACATTATTGCTGTAATGGATTTTGAATTGGACAGCAAAATCAGCAGGCAAACTAAAATTGCTTAGTAACTGCATTGAAAGGAGGCTCTTGTATTTTCCATACTTTAAAAGCCGTTTCAATCCTGCCATCTTTCATGTTTTGGAGGGGAAAGCTGACTGTTTTCCCATAAGCACGTACTGTTTTGTGGGAAAAGAAATGAAGTTGGAGGAATGTACCAATCACTTTCCTTCATTTGTCTCATATGAAATCAAGAAAGATGGCATCAGTTGCTGATTTTGTTCCTGCAAGCAGAATAGAAAGTGGCAATAAAGACAGGACCATTATGCTGACATATTCTCCTGACTCAAGGATTGGAAGGTAATTCCTTAATTCCTTGTTATGTGTTCCCCATCAGTCAGAATGTAAAAGGAGAAAGTTAAATTGCTTCTTACTCATAGAGTATCAAGAAATGTATGAAAGCTAGGGATGGTTTACACATTGCATCTTTGTTCTGAGTCTAGCACTGAACTGAAAATGTCTTCTAGGTTTCTATTCTAGATTCTTCTTAGATATAAAACTGATTTTTTTTCCAATGGAGTATCTATTTTGATATTGTTGTTGGGTCAGAAATAAGCTGCCAGTCTATCTGTTATGAAGATATTTAAAATTTCCTGGGTATTGTTAAAAAGAAGGCATTTGTAATACATACACAGAGCTTATCATTAATCCCTTAGTTACTGTGCAAACCTAGCTTTGCAGCTGAAATAACAGTTTCACCTAAAGAAAATTGACTGTTGGCTCGGCTTTTGGCTGTTCATCTCCAGGAAAATGCTTCTTCAAAGTTTCTAGTAGACGTTTTGCACATGGCTTGCCTGATGCTACCAAAACACCTGGGTCAGATACATATTTAATTAACTGTATCCATTCTTTCCTTGATTTCTAGTGTGTAATGAAACACTGAGCGCTTTTGGACATCCATTTATATGAAAACTCCCTAGAGGTGCCTGCTGTTACTGTTAATGACAAACTGGGGAGAAGGGAGAGAATACTTGAACAATAATTTTTCTGTGGAATATTTCTCTCTTCAAGATACACTTCCTGTTGTTTTTAATAACACCACAGTAATTAATACTATTGAATATTTCAAAACTAATATTAACATTACTACAAATGTTTATAATAAAATACCATGAATATTTAGGAAATATTAAATTGGTGTTCAAAAGATTCCAGAAATCTGCCCATGTTTTTTTAAGACAGCCATAATGGTTTGAATGAAGCTCCAGCTGCTTCATTCAGCTGCTGAATGCTGAATGAAGGTATGTTGTATTGTGCCTCACATTTAAAAAAAAACAAAAACAAAAACAAAAAACAGCAGAGCTACAATGGCACTGTCATGGCTGCCATCTTGACTTTTTAAAGCAAACCTATGTTTTTAATATATATTTCTAAAGATTCTTGAAAATCTACTGACCCTTCATTTGGGTATGTCTATTGAGTACAATAAAACTGTAAGTAAATAAAACTGTAAGTAACACTCCATAAACAAATGCAGGCTGGACAGCATAAATCAAGTAAATTTGTGGTTAACTTCTCTAATTGTACATACGTGTGGAGCTAAGTTCAACTATCTATGTAAACTCTTTGGAATTCATGAATCCTAAAAAAATCAAATTTTCTCTTTCTTTTAGCAGTGGGTTCTGTGGGTTCAAGTGAATAAAAATGACTGCTACTATACAAAAAAAAACATTTGGCACAAGGCTGGTCAAGACTTTTTTTTCCTTTTCTTTAGTGAGACAGTCATTCAGCAGTCAATGGAACATTTTACTTCAAAATATTATTTGTTGATTCTATCATCTCTTATTACATTATTTTTAGGAGATAATATTATGACTTTTGTATTATTTCCTTGTTTTTGTTAAATGCTTTTAATTGTGTAAGCTTTCATTCTTGTTCGCTGCACTGAGTGCAGCACATACACTAGAGATGTGGAACCCAAAATTGTCTGTTTCAATGTCCTACCTGTCAACGACTACTTCAGCTTTAACCACAATAATACACGGGCAAACAATAGATACAAACTCAAAGTAAACTGCTCCAAACTCGATTGTAGAAATATGATTTAAGCAACAGAGTGGTCAACGCCTGGAATGCTCTACCTGACTCTTTTGTAACACCCTCAAACCCTCATAACTTTAACCTTTAACTGCCTACTGTGGACCTAACCCCTTTCCTAAGACATCTGTAAGGGGCATGCATAAGTGCACCAGCGTGCCTACCATCCCTGTCCTATTGTCCCCATTTGTCCCCATTTGTCCCCATTTCCTGGGTCCATGTCCATGTTTATACTTCGACTTGTTATCTCGCACATTTGATAAACTAAACAAACAAACAAATAAATATAATGTTTTAAGTAAATAGGTACTTGCACTAAATATAAATGCAACAGCAAGAATATGTTTCTTAAACTTTTTCTTACAATAAGAGAAAGCAACAGGGAAGGCCACAGTGATGACCAGTTGCAATCCTCTCTGTTGGCTTCTCCAAAATGTCAGCAGGTTGCAAGAAGAGGAGTTGCAAGGGGAGAGAATAGAGGAGAACAGTCATTCTGCAACTGCAGGAGCAGAGCTGAAAATCTTCATGATTTCAACTCTGTTCCTACAACTAGGAGAAGGATTCCCCCTCCATGCAAATAGATTGCTGCAATCCTTTGACAGTTTACATGAATGTGTCAAAGTGAAAATGTTGCCTGCCGGGAGGATTTCAGTTCCATCATATAGCTCTTTCACTTTGTCTGCTTAATGGCTGTTCCAAGATTGTGGCCGTTGTGTGAAACAGTTAGGTAAACACTTGCATTACAATCAATTCACTCAACAGCGGAGATTGTGATTCCAATTGTGGTTAAGGAAGGACTAACTGTAGATATTTCATTTTATTTTCTTTATTGTATAATTTGCTTTCTTTTTCTTCTGTCTTCCTTTTTCTTTTTTCATGTGCTTTCTATTCTTTTTCTATTCTACTTTCTTTAAGTTTAGTTTGCATTAGTTTTAACTACTTTTTAATAAAAGTTATATTTTTAAAGATCAACTTTAATTGCCAATCACATTCATTATTTGAACTGAACTGATAATTAAAATTAGATTTTGTTTTATTCAGGCAGGCTTTATGCATATATTTCTACATCATTATCCATGAAAAGTAGGCATGTGTTTATTTATAACATACAGACATACAAGGGCAATACATAGATACTACTTTTCATCATGCAGATTCACAGAAACATAAATAAATTACACAAAAATTATGTTACTATATTTAAAATTGCTTATGAGCTACATCTAATATTAGTTAAATAATGTTTGAGCAAGAAAAATAGGTTTTGAGCGTTTGGAATAATTTTTAAATATTTGAATTTTGCGATTGATAATTCATAGTGATTTATAAGATAGTTTATCTGGCTTGACAGAAAATTAATTAATGCACTTCAATTAAATTAAAACATTTTGTAAACATTTAGCATGTTTTGCAGTCTGTGACTTTGCCTTCAATCTGTTCCAGATAATATACACAAATGAAATCTAGGAACTGAATTCACAGGGTAACACTGAGCTGCTTTTCATTTTCCTAAATTTGTCTTGCCAGTACTTCTCCGCTCTTTTTCAAATGTATCATGTCTCTTTCTTGTGACATTCTTTCTAACTATAAGTTTTTCTTAATTGGCAGGTTTGCATTTGAATTTCCTAAGTTGCATGACCCTATGTTCCTCATTCGGCAGTGTCAGGAAACAGAAATGTCACTGTTGATTAGGGGGTCTGATCCTTGGGCTCCTCTTTTTCATACAGTCGGCAGTCTTATTCTGTACATACTTCAGCTGCAGGGTCAGCCTTAGGGGAACTCTAAACAAGTGTCCACCTGGGACACCAAATGGAAGGGGCACCGGAAGGGGCAAATATTCTTTCAGCTCATTTGTCTCCCACCAAAAGTCACTTCTGTCCCTTTAAATGTAAATATCTGCCAGTGCTGCCCATACAGTTTTGTGCCTCTGGCTTATAACACATGGCACATTAGTGATGTTAACATCACTCCCAAGCATTGTGACATGGAGAGGTTTGCCTGTTAATGCTTTTCCTCTGAACTAAAGTGCTAAAGCTTCATTTTTGATTCCAAAAATCTGTTATACCTACACTAACCCTGTTTGGTTTGCTGTTATCTCTTCTTGCTTCAGGCACAATGAAACTATAAAGATGGCCTGGAAAAACTCTGTAGATCACTTATACACAGAATGTGTATGGTACAGTGGGAAAGAAAAACACACAGAGAAATGAGTATACTGGGATAGTGTTCAACCTTATTTGGAATCTTGGATTTTTATGTCTTTAATGTACATATTGACCTAGAATACAACAATATGGACAGAAATGGTGTGTGTGAAAGGAGGGAGGGAGTGGGAGGGAGGGAGAGGGAGAGGGAGGGACAGACACACAAAAAGGTTTGGGTATTATAATGGGATGAAAGTTACATTTCTAGATAAGTTTCATAAAACAACATTACATATGTTTCAGGACTTTAAATCTCAATTGAGGCTAATATAATAATAAACAAAATAACTACTAAGTGTAATGAATAATTAAATAGTTGAAAAGGAGAAACAGTAAACAATTTAAATCAGTTGGAAGTAAAAATATTAGGGCCTCGTTTGCTTGGGATGTTGACAATATACAGTAGAAGATGATATTAAACAAACAAGATTCTTTATTTGCCATCCATGTAACTCAGATATCTCCAAAGAATAATGCTTAATATTTAGTAATACTGGTGGTCAAAAACTAGGAAAAGGAAATTGGACAATTCAAGTCTTTTCTTGATAACTATATAGCTTCTTCATATCTGTTTGTTTATGCCATAGTATTTAATAGTAATCCATAAATAACTTTAGTGGATTTAATTTGATTGATAGTTTTTAACTCATGGCATTGTACTATATTATAATTTATTATTGTACTTCTGAACATTTGTATTTTTATTGTGCCTTACATTTTAAAGTGGAAAGTGATATGTAAATTCTTTAATAAATAAAATATTAACACAAATCTTTTTCAGCCACAACAGTCATAACATTTTTAGCTTGACAAGATTCTAAACTTCACCATGTGTTAAATTCCATAAAAGATCATCAGCAAGATATTATTTGTGCTTAAACTATCATAAAGAAGTTGCTTATGAAGGAATATTCTTTGACAATAATTTCTACATGCCTAGAAGAGCAAACAAATTGTTTTATCTTTCTGTTATGTAAATTAGATACAGGAGTTATATACAATCTTTATACTGGAGAATATTCCAGCTAAGAGGTACATGGATGTAAATTAATGAAAGAGATATTTAGCAAGATAAGACCAATGTTTCTCAACCATGGCAATTTCAATTCCAATTCACCAGCCAGTGTTGCCAAGGTTGGGAAACACTAGATTAAAACATTTGAGACATATCAGGATATGAAGGCAGAAATAGGTTCAGAAGCAAATGGCCAACAATTGGCCAGCAAATGGCTGGTAACAATTGAGCTTGTGTAAAGCTGCTAGAGAAGCAACCTGTTTGCATGGTTAGATCCTCTGTTTTAAACAACAAAATAAGAAGACTTAATGTAGACACCAGTAATTATATTAGAAATAAGCAATGCTGGTCAGAATCAAGTTATAAAATGTCGCTTGAGGGAAAATACAGTAAATGGAAAACATTTGTGCTCTTTGGAAAGATAACAACCAGAAGAGAGTACTTATTTATGCCACATGTACTAATCAAACCTCTGAAAACCTGTGAAAGGTATGGACCGAGATAAAGGACTAACCGCTTATTCAACGTTGATCACTGTTTGGAATGGATGTGGAAATAAACAACCTACTGCGTCACCTCTTGTTATCTGATGCAGAACCAATATTCCCCTTCAAGATTCAGTTCTAATCGGAGTCTGTGATTTATTTGATTGATGTTCCGTGGGATGGTGTTTAGAAAAAGAGGGAGGGCAAAGGAAGTTAAGCTGTAAAGAACAGCACACATTTGACTTCTAATATTTAATAAATTGGGCTTCAGGGGTTGTGTGTCATCTTTTTTTTTAAAGCTAGAGGAAGGAATAAATGAAAAATTCTCATTAAAGGGTTAGCCATGTAGCAATGAATGCTGCTTGTAAAGCAAGATTGTTTATATGAACAGATAGGAAAACCAAAAGAAAGGTAATATAGAATTCAATATTACACTTTTATTAGCAAAAAAATATCATATAAACTAAGTTAATGTGATGCTAAGATAGTTGACCACAAACTGTCAATAAAAATCACCATAACCTTATGTCTACTAAAAATTCAATGTTATCAATCCTCTACTGAATAAAATGTACCATTGAAAATGCATTGACAATTTGTCATTAAAGATGTAAAGCTACCTGTTACAAAGATATTTCTAATAACAGCTTTATTAAAAAGAAAAACACTATTAATTGGGTCAGTCTGATTGAATTCCTTGATTTTTTGATTAGTACTTAATTTTGAACGAAAAATTAGTTCCTCACTTACTTCTCTAAACTTCTAAAAAAGGCTACTTCAGAAGTAATCCTGTTGCTAACAAGGAAACTTTACTTGATACAAAGGAAACATGATAATTTTATCAAAATATTTTGCCTTTCATTCTTTATTAAATATGACCAAAAGTAAAATAATGAGTGGTTGTAGTTTTTTAATCAATTTGTAAATAGTGCATTTGTAAATACTTCGTAGTTCTATACACGACAAAGTTCTATACAGATCACTGTGCTGTTTAAATTCCCGCTTTCCTTTTTTAATATTTAAAATTCTCATTATTTTTATTTGTACACAAATTGGAACTAGGTATTTCAAACTGAAGGCAATCTTCCAGTAAAGAAACATCCTTTGACATACTTTTACTAGAGGATTACCTTCTGTAAATTAGTATATAGCCTTACCCTGCTCAAAACAACCTTGGTCTTATTACGCAACTATTCTGTGAGCCACTGTATTAGAAACTGTAGACAACTAGTATCTGCAGATTGAGGGCTTCTGCTCTAAAGTTATTCTTATAAACAGTTAAACTATTTCTACAGTTTATGTCTTTATTAAAGATTGATATTGAACAATTGATTGAGGTTTTTTTATTCCTATGCATTTTTTTCCTTTTCCTTAACCCTATCGAATATCGAATATTTATTTGTATAACCGCATCCTCTCCCCTAGGGGACTCGGAGCGGTGTACAGGGAGGAATAAAACAGCATAAAATATATACATAAATACAATAAATACAATAAAAACAAATTAAATTTGACTATCCCTGCACTAAAATTCCCATTTAAAATTAACAATCCCTAATCCCTGGGCAGAGATTAACCTAGGCCGGCCAAACAGAAAAAGTGTGTTTTTAATTTTTGACGGAAGGAGCGGAGGTCCGTGGTTGTTCTAATGTCGGGGGGAAGGTCGTTCCAGAGGGCTGGGCCCGCCACAGAGAAGGCCCTTCCCCTGGGCGTCGCCCGCTGACAAAGTCTAGTGGACGGCACCCGGAGCAGTCCCTCTCTGTGGGAGCGAATCGGCCGGGAGGATGTATGGGGCAGAATCCGATCCCGCAGATAGCTAGGTCCCGAGCCTATCAACTTTTTGTCATTGTTACACACTCTGCAATGTTTACAAACCAGCCACTAAGACTCTAAAATATATGTTATGTTGAAAAGGAGTATTCTGAACCCTTATTGATGACATTTCACCATATGCACACAGAGTGGCTGTGGTTTCCGGTGTCCCGATATAGCCAGCTGGTGCCATCGCTGGCTATCGGGGGCTAGTCATTAGCCCTCGCGGAAAGAGCCCGCAACTTGGGTGTCCTCCTGGACTTTCGGCTGTCCCTGGATGACCAGGTGACGGCCGTGGCCAGGGGGGCATTCTATCAGGTTCACCTGATACGCCAGTTGCACCCCTTTCTAGATCGGGACTCCCTTCGCACAGTCACCCAAGCCCTCGTTACTTCCCGCTTGGACTACTGTAATGCTCTCTACATGGGGCTCCCCTTGAGGTGCACCCAGAGACTGCAGCTAGTTCAGAATGCAGCCGCGCAGGGGATTCTGGGAGTCTCTCGTTACTCCCATGTAACACCTCTCCTGTGCGAGCTGCACTGGCTGCCTGTGGCCTTCTGGGTGCGCTTCAAGTTGTTGGTAACCATCTTCAAATCGCTCCATGGCACAGGACCTGGGTATTTGCGAGACCGCCTCCTACCACATACCTCCCTTCGACCTGTCCGCTCGCACAGGGAGGGCCTCCTCAGGGTGCCGTCTGCCAGTCAATGCCGGCTGGTGGCCCCCAGGGGAAGGGCCTTCTCTGTGGCGGGTCCGGCTCTCTGGAATGACCTGCCCCCCAATATTCGCACCATCACGGACCTACGCCTCTTCCGTCGGGAGCTCAAATCACACTTTTTCCATCTGGCTGGCCTGGCTTAGAGTTTAATAATGTAAATTTAATTTTTAATAGAGGGTTTTATAGTTTTAATCTTTGTAGCACAGTTATATTTAATTTAATTCGGTTTTAAATTGTGGATTGTATTTATACGGTGTGTATGTTGTTGTTTTTACTTTTTATCTTCTGTGCACTGCCCCAAGTCCCACTGTGGAGATGGGGCAGTATAAAAATATGATTAAATAAATAAATAAATAAATACCATCTAATGAGAAGCTAATGATGTTGGAAAGAAAAGAAAGATGGGTGAAGAAAATACTGAATTGGAAATACTGAATATGAAAACTAAATTTATCCAGGAGAAAGAAGGCAGAAAATACACTGCTGAAATTGGGAATAAACAACGAGGAGTGTCCTCTTTCCATGGCCCCTTCAATAATGTATTTTGAATGTGCATTCAAGAGTAGAAAGATACTAAGCATAGTAGAGCATTGTTTTCACATTTTAGTAATCTTTTGAACTTTGCTAGGTTGGAATTTGGAAGAAATTAGTGCTTGGTACAGATAATAGCATAGAGCCATCTTGTTGCTTTGACATAGCAAGAATAGGCTGTGTGCCAACATTTTAAATGTAGTTTATTCCTATCTTATAAATGGGAGGAAAACAAATTGGCATTGCTGTGTGGATTAGCCCCCTGTGTCATAAGGGCTTGCAAAGATTTCAGACAACTAACTCTGTTGGCTCAGTGTCTGGCAGTAGCAATCAAATAAATGTAGAAAATCCATAAAACTGCTTATATGGAAGTTGGTATGGAATAAGGCATTTGCTACACCTTTATTTTCAAGCAATAGTCAACGAAGTTTAGATTATTGTGACATGCTCTAAATGGGAGGATGCCCTTGAAAGTCACCAAGAAATTGAAGTGCATTCAGAATGCAACAGTCAGACTTCTGTTGGATGATTCTGATTAAGAGTATGTAATGTGTGCTAATCTGCACTGACTCCCAATAGAATTCTAAGTTAAATTCAAGGTACTTGTTATTTTATATAAATCCATAAATAGTTTGGGTCCCATCTCCTAATCATCTATTTGTTTGTTTGCTTTAATTACAGCTGTAGGCAGTTAGCAGGATATAGATAACTAGGATGAAGACAAATCAAACACATAACAATAAAAGTGCTAATACACTAGAGAAACAACAAAACGTGTTGCATAGATTAAACATACAGGTGAAACTCGAAAAATTAGAATATCGTGCAAAAGTTCATTTATTTCAGTAATGCAACTTAAAAGGTGAAACTAATTTATGAGATAAGACTCACTACATGCAAAGCAAGATAGTTCAAGCTGTGATTTGTCATAATTGTGATGATTATGGCATACAGCTCATGAAAACCCCAAATCCACAATCTCAGAAAATTAGAATATTACATGCAATTAATAAAACAAGGATTGTACATAGAACAATATTGGACATCTGAAAAGTATAAGCATGCATGTGTACTCAGTACTTGGTTTGCGCCCTTTTTGCAGCAATTACTGCCTCAATGTGGCGTGGCATGGAAGCTATCAGTCTGTGGCACTACTGAGGTGTTATGGAAGACCAGGGTGCTTCAATAGTAGCCTTCAGCTCTTCTGCATTGTTCGGTCTCATGTCTCTCATCTTTGTCTTGGTAACACCCCTTAGATTTTCTATGGGGTTCAGGTCAAGCGAGTTTGCTGGCCAATCAAGCACAGTAATCCCATGGTCATTGAACCAGGTTTTGGTGCTTTTGACAGTGTGGGCAGCTGAAAAATGAAGTCAGCATCCCCATAAAGCTCGTCTGTGGAAGGAAGCATGAAGTGCTCCAAAATCTCCTGGTAGACGCCTGCGTTGACATTGGTTTTAATGAAGCACAGTGGTCCAAAGTCCTGTTGCTCAGTGGTCCAAAATCCTCTTTTCTGATAGGAGCAACTTTTGCATGTCATTTGGAAACCAAGGACCCAGAGTATGGAGGAAGAATGGAGAGGCACACACTGCAAGATGCTTGAAGTCCAGTGTGAAGTTTCCACATTGTGTGTTGATTTGGGGAGCCATATCATCTGCTGGTTTTGATCCACTGTACTTCATTAAGTCCAGGGTCAACACAGCCGTCTACCAGGAGATTTTGGAGCATTTCACCATGCTTTCTTCCACAGACGAGCTTTGTGGGGATGCTGCCCACACTGCCAAAAGCACCAAAACCTGGTTTGCAAAAGGGGCCCAAACCAAATACTGAGTACATATGCATGCTTATACTTTTCAGAGGTCCGATATTGTTCTATGTACAGTCCTTGTTTTATTGACTGTATGTAATATTCTAATTTTCTGAGATTGTAGATTTGGGGTTTTCATGAGCTGTATGCCATAATCATCACAATTATGACAAATCATGGCTTGAACTATCTTGCTTTGCATGTAATGAGTCTTATCTCATATATTAGTTTCACCTTTTTAAGTTGCATAACTGAAATAAATGAACTTTTGCATGATATTCTAATTTTTCGAGTTTCACCTGTAGATCACAAAGCAGGTCAGAAACTATTCTGCTCAGTGTACTGGAAAAGGCTTTAAGGCTTTCTGAAAATAACAGGTTTGGGTTACATGGATTTCAAAAGGAATGTGTTCCAAATGATGGGAGCAGTCACGGAGAAACTTGTATTCATGATTTTTTTCAGTGCGTTGCATTCCAGGAGCTCGGGTCTTTAACTAGAAGCTGACTGTATGTGCTGGCCTTGAAGGACAACCTGGGACCCAGAAGACTTAACTAGTTATGGAAGTAGCAGCCATTTTAAGGACCTTTAGTCATCTTCTTCAACTGCTATCCTAGAGAGAGAATATTGCCTTTTCCCATAATAGCTTTCGGACTTAATCTATCTTTTGGCCTTTTTTTAATGCTGACTTTATTTTATTATTTGGTTTTTTTTTTAATTTCATTAAATTTGCTATGGTTTCTCATGCTAGGAGACTCTGGAAAGCTAACAAAAGCCAACACATAGTAAAACAGTTTAAAATAAAAACAAAATAAGATAGACTAAATTAAATACAGCCAAAATACTACAGATATGCAGGGAGCACCCTCAAATATGTTAACTCCAGATTTTTGAACAAAGCCAGGTTTTAAGCTTTCTGAATTTCAGAAAAGGGAGACACTGTTCCAAATCATACTGCTCAGGCAGAAACAATTGAAGATAGGTCATCGCCCAAATCACTAGGCCTTATCTATCAATGTCATGAATAACTGCGTGAAGACCAGCACCTTGAATTACAGTCATTGTAATCAATCCATCTTGCATAGCAGAGGTGAAACATGGGCAGAGTGACTTTTACTGATGTATTTGAACCTACTGTTGCTTTTAGATAGTCTTCAAGGTCAGCCTCATGTAAATCACATTACAGCAGTCCAATTGTGAGGTAACTAGGGTGTTAGTGACCATTTGAAGGATTAGTAATCAAAGAAAGAGCACAAGTGGTACACCCGACAAACATGTGCAATCTTTACAATCTGGAGAGAGGTTGATTATCTTAATGTTTTTAGATTTGATCCTTCTGCATTCTGGATTGGTTTAGATCAAGTGGCAGTAAGAGTCACCTGAAATAACTGTAAACATTATTGTAAACAGTCTGTAAACAATCCATTATTTCCTGTTTGCTTTAATTATCCTTAATACTATAATATGTCCACAACATAAAACGATCTTTCAAAATCAAGGCTATTCAGCTACTACTAGGAGCTGAATAGCCCTGATTTTGAAAGATCATTTTTTAGTTAGAACTGGTTGTAGATAATAGTTTTAGTAATTATGTTTGGTCAATCTATTTGCATATTATTTATAGAAAGAACATTGGAGATAGTTTTGCATGCTATGTATTTCAGGTCATTTGGGTTTTAAAGAGTTGGACTTTAACTATATTGATTTCCATCCCATTCTGCTATTTGCTAGTCAGATTCATCTGTCTCAACAACTTCTCTCAGTCACTTAAGACACACTTTCTAATCTTAACTGATTGATCCAATTATAAAGGTAAGATAACTCTATTATTAAGAAGAAGCTTAATATAATAGAACAAACTATAAATAACCTTAACGGACTGTTCTACCTAGAGCTGTACTTAATATATGTGTTATTAAGTAGAGTTTATAAATTATACAACCTTTCTCTTCAATTTGCTGCATTTCTATCCCACAGTGAAAGCCTTATTTCAAACAATAATATAATGTCAAACCAATAAAAATAGCCCTCCAAACAGAAGGCACTGTCTATTTTCCAGCTTCAGATTATCTTCCCATGGAATATTTTAAATAGTTTGAAAATGCTATTTGTCTTTTCAAAGCTACACCATCTTCTTGAAACCTTTGTCCATTAAGCTTTGGGTATATACAAATAAATATATAGTCTAGCTCTTTGCACACATGTTCTGCATAGGTTTGATTTTACTTGGTTTAGCAAGAGTGCATTTAATTTGCACTGATTGTGTTGCTTAAAAGAGAAGCTGCCAGTTGGAGCATTTGTTACTGCTGACTATATTTCCTTTGAAATCCTACCTATGTAATAGACTAAATTAGCTGCCACTTAATGCCAGTCTGGAGGCACTCACGGCTGCTA
Source organism: Rhabdophis nuchalis (assembly GCA_039707465.1). NCBI lineage: Eukaryota > Metazoa > Chordata > Lepidosauria > Squamata > Natricidae > Rhabdophis > Rhabdophis nuchalis. The sequence continues at coordinate 187,495,616 of CM077645.1, read as the reverse complement.
TATTGGCACAGCATGTTCGTAAACATTCTGACACTGACAGAACAAGAGCTAATTACGGAAATGTTAATAATGCATTAACTATGGATGGCTAGATAGGTGGGTGAAATGAAAAGTTGAGTTTTCTTGTGCATAAGACTCCCTTATGTAAAGCCTAGGAAATGGCATGTTGGATATGAAATAGGGGATAATTTTACATCAGGACTGTCTAGTTCTTCAACTTTCAAGGCAAGTAAAAAAAGAAAGGGCTGTAGACAGGATTCCTATGCAGGGCAACAAATCCACACACTATAAGCTGTTGAGATCAAAAGGGAAGAAAAGTGTTCATGTAAAAAAGGAACAGAATTGCCTGTACCGAAAGCCTGCTTTCATAGATTTCACCCACTCTGTTTTTGATACTGCTTCCATACTCAGTAAGGCCAGCAGTACAAAGGTCAGCCACATAAAGGAGCTTAGCAAGCATAATGAATGTGACACTTGCTTAAAATACAGAGAACATAATACATATAAAACCACTTAGAGTCACTATATATCAATTTCTGAATTCCTTTGTTCTCATGCTGCATACAAATCACCCTGAAAAATATTTCAACTTATTTTTCTTTAAATAATGAATGAAATGTTACATTTACCTAAGCATACATTATGGCCTGAAGTTTTCTTGCTAGAGATTTCATATATCTACTTTTAAAGAAGTTTATAAAAAGCCACATCAATTAGTGCTGAAAATTAAAAAGTGGAATGTAGTTACTTTGTACTAATGGATAACCTTTCTAATTGAAAAGGATCAAAATGTGAAGAAGCCAATCATGTTTTTCTGGATATCTTTTTAAAAAGAAGCTAAAGGACTGATAAAAAAAAATGGAAATATTCTAATGCCACAGCACTGCTGTGGCATTAGAATGCCAATATTCTAATGGCATTCTAATGCCACAGCAGTGCTGTGGAAATTTTAAAATTTCCACAGCACTGCTGTGATTTATCTAATTCAACATACTCTTGAAAATAAACCTCTCAGACATACTAGACACACTCAAATTATATAGTTCAACATTGGCCTGTCTAACTGATTGCAGCCTACTAAAGACAACAGGTGGTAGGCAGGAAGAGGAAAATCCTTAGCAACAAGTATTTTTATACCTGCTGAAGGATTTACATTTTTCTTCTCCTGCTATTCAACTCATCTAGGCTTTAGTAAATGCACTGCCCTAATTAACTGAGTTCAACTCTGTCTAAAATATCAAACCTTATTTTTTTACATTTGAAATTAGCAATGAACCAGTCGTAGGGTTCAACATTTTTCACTACTGGTTCTGAGGGTGTGGCTTGGTGGGCATGATGTGGTTTGGTAGGCATGGCTTGGCAGGCATGGCAGGGAAAGGATACTGTAAAATCTCCATTCCCTCCCAATTAGCTGGGACTCGGGAGGCAGAGAACAGATGGGGTGGGGCCAGTCAGAGATGGTATTTACCAGTTCTTTGAACTACTCAAAATTTCCACTATTGCTTCTCCAGAACTGGTCAGAACCTACTGAATTCCACTTCTGCAGTGAACCTTGTCTTTGCTTTCTGATTTTCCAAGTAAGAACTAGGGAAAAAGTACAAATTTTGTTGTGTCTGTTATTTATTAATTTTATTTCTGGCTAACCTAAAATGTGACTGGATCCCTCTATTTTTTTATTGTTTAAAAGGAATTTGCCGTACTGATGCCAACATTTCCAAAGAATTGAAATTTAGTCCCTTGATCTCATATTTATATTTGAAATATATTTATCTGAAAGAGAAGACAGCCCTCAGTAACCCATCTACTTCACTTCTAAAAATGTTAAAATTTTAGAATGGAGGACAGTGATGGTTAGGCAGAATTTTAGTGGCGGTATGATTTATAACTTCAAACGGGCCACTTTTGCTTCTCCTCCTGCATTTTCTTTTAGACATAAAAAATTAATCAAGCTGCTTCATATCTGACTTACTAGCAATAAATAAAATACTAAATACATTTGTGCATGGTGTGTGTGTGTGTATGTGTGTGTGAGAGAGAGAGAGAGAGAGAGAGAGAGAGAGAGAGAGAGAGAGAGAGAGAGAGAGAGAGAGAGAGAGAGAGAGAGAGAGAGAGAGAGAGAGAGAGAGAGAGAGAGAGAGAGAATTAATATGTCTCAATGAGCTCATATCAAGGTTGTCCTAAAAATCATTATGCCCCTGTCATAATCATGTGCTTGTCATTATATTTTGTCATTATTATTCCTTGAACTCTGAAAGTCAGGGAGGGAGGGAGATTGACATTATGACATTTTATTATTCACAACGTAATTTACTTTCTGGGTGAGATACACTGGAAAGAACATAACCCATCATTTAAATTCTAAGAGATTCATGTTCATCCCTGTGACATTCGCCTTAAAAAGTTGAAGCCCACTAGACTGTGGAGTGAATAGGCAGAACCCAATGGACTAAAAACAAAAGAACATTAACAAAAGGCTAATTTAAAATTACAGTAATATATGGCTTCTCAATATTTATAAAAGAAAACCCTTAAACAATGTGGAGATTTCATTTCTGGGATAATTTCTTTAAATCTGCTATTAAAAATGATTTTGCTCTCCCCCAGTCTTTAATTATATTCATTAAAACAATGCACATAGAAATAAAATACACATATACAGTTTTCCTATACTAAACTCCCCAATTTTCTGTCACTTTCAGCTACTTGCTTTCAAGGTGTTAATTACCATCTTCAAAACGCTTCATGGCACAGGTCCTGGCTACTTGCGAGACCGCCTCCTACCACACACCACCCTTCGACATGTCTGCTCCCACAGGGAGGGCCTCCTCAGGGTGCCGTCTGCCGGTCAATGCCGGTTGGTGACTCCCAGGGGAAGGGGCTTCTCTGTGGCGGGTCTGGCCCTCTGGAACGACCTGCCCCCCGAACTTCGCAGCATTCCTGACCTACGCCTTTTCCGTCGGATGCTTAAAGCGCATTTTTTCCATCTGGCCGGTTTAATTTTTAAGTTAATATTTTAGTGGTGTTAATTTTTCTTAGCACAGATTTTACTATTTAATTCCATTTTATATTATATGTATGTGTTGTGGTTTTTACTTTTTCTGTGCACTGCCCTGAGTCCTACCATGGAGAATAGGGCGGTATATAAATTTGAAAAATAAAATAAAATAAAAAATAAATGAAATTGTTTAGATATATGTATAGGAGACGAACGATCTGAAAACTATTTTAAAAAAATCTATACTAGAGAATATAATTTTTTTTGAAACAACCAAGTAAACTAGAATGCCAGGGCTAATTGTTACTATAGAAATATGCAAAATCTCCTGCCTAAGAGCCAAAAGTTCAATATTTGAAATATCTCAACATATTTCTACCTACAATTTATGTAATCTTCACTAATGGTGCTTTTTAAACTTTCCTAAGCAGCATTCTATATCCTGTTCCATACTTAGAACATAGAAAATCCATCAGCCTCTCTTGCTCACTCTTCAAATTTAGGTTAGTTTAAGTCATCTTCTTAGACAGAATTACAGTTGTTTGAAGAAAGCCATCATTTACCCATACATGTAAACATTAAAATAATTCATATACACAAAGGCACAGACACAAAGCAATATTCTCAGTGTTATTTCTCAAGCAGTTCATGGAGTAAACCATCTGGAATATCATAAAGGCTCTATATTCTTGCACCTGCTTATGGCCTATAAGTACAAACATATTGGTGCCTAGACAGATTTTTTTTTTTAAAAACCAATGTACTTGTGGGCAATCAATGAGCCACAGGGGCTTTTTAAACAGAATCTCTACTAGGAATAATGATCCTGATATTTGGAAAATGCACAGCTTTTCCAGCTTCAGATTATAAATTTTCTTGATAGTTAACATCTTCTGTGTTTCAAGAGTATTTTCCAAGACCATAAGGATATCACTCCTCTAAGCCACTCTAAGATAAGGAGGAATTTAAAAATAGAGTTCTGTGACCCAGGGGTCATTAATTGATTTCTAGACCAAAAATGAACACATGAATAACTGCTTTGATTTTCTCTATCATCACAAATATACCTTTCCCACATAACGAATATACTAATGGGAAAGTTTTAAAGATGTTTCTATCAGCCTTTCTACCTCAAACTATTTCAGCTATGGAGCTATCATGAGGTACAGTTCACTAATATACCCTGTATTAATGTGCTGACCTTGGCTGACTTTCAGCTCCAGAAAGAACTCAGAGTGACAATGAAAGTTTGAATTTGAGAGGGGTTATAATCCAGACCTCTCTTGTTGCTGTTTGGAGGTCAATTGGTTGCAGTTGGAAAAGGTAAAGGACGTTTCTAATCAGGGTTACAGGAATGTATCCTGTTAGAGGGCAATTATATTAAGAAGGAAAGCAGAGAAACATAAGAGATAGAACGGCCTATACCGTAAAAATCCTAAAGATTTTAACTAAACATATCCTACTTCTGAAGTGTTGAAACAGCCTAACAAGCTGTAGGCCTGATTTGTAAAAACTGTGGTTTTTTTTTTTCTTCCAAGGGTCCAAGATTGACAGTTCCTGGGAACGGTAACCCTGTTAACCTAAAAAGTATCTGAATGCTGAAGTACAAAGCAGAAATTCAAGCCTCTTCATTTTCCTGGAAAAAAGATAGCTTTTCCCCCCCTAACAACTTTGACCATTAAGGTGATCTATAAAATTGGAATATTATTAACATTAAAGAACTCTGTCCACCAGTAGAAGTCTATGGTAGAGAAAAGGCATAATGGGCTACTGATGGGATCAGCAATAATGGAATATAAACAAGATTTCTGCTTAAAGCAGTTCAATATAACTTTACGAAAGGTGTCCCCTTATTAAAATCAGTGAAATAATTAGCTGATAATTACATTCAATAGACTTAGGAGATAGGGCATATAGTTTGGCTGTCAATACTGTTAGACTTGAGTAAACACTCTTGTATTTAATTTTCAAAAATGTTAAAGAGAAGACATTTTTAAAAGTAAAGGGAGTGAGGTGTATATGTATGTATGTATGTAGGTCAGTAGGGGTTTCAGAAAAAAAGATACTATATATCTGGGGTAACAATCAAAAGTTTTAACAACATACCTTAATTATTCACCTTCCAAGTCTTGTTTTTATGATCGATGAAGACTATTGGTGAATGGAATAATGCGTGCATAAAACTATATATTGGCATCCTTCAGTCTCAAAAGACTGGTATCATGCTCTGGAAAGAGGTACTAAAGCAGCATCTGGTGTGGCTAAAAAGTCAATTTGAGAGTGGCAATCCCTTCCACACTGAGGGAAAATATATTCTATCGCCTGCCCAGCCCCCAGATATTCCTGGTTCCAGAACTGCCGAACAAGTTGCCTCAGCCTGCCGAACAAGTGTCTCTTCAAATTGGAGAAGGCCATGCTGCGTCTTTAGCCTCCAAGCTGAACGATCAGAGGTCAAGTTTTCCCAGATGTTAATGTCTGTTCCCAAGGCCTTTAGATCCTTCTTGCAGACATCTTTATATCGCAGCTGTGGCGCTTTCCCTGCACTAATACTCCATACAGGAGATCTTTCAGAATCCAACCACCAGCCATTCCCTTTATTTATTATTATTAAATTTCTTTACCGCCCTTTTCCCTTCCGGGTGTACAGGCAGCAATAAAATCAGTGATATAAAATATAAAAATATAAAATACATGAAATATATTTAAAAATATATTAAGTAATATGCCTGTTCTAAAACCATTAATAAAACCAACTAAAAACCATTAAAAAAATTATGCCAGGCCAGCCGCATGAAATAAATGGGTTTTCAAAGCCCGACAGAAGAGGCGCAGGTCCGTGGTCGTGCATAGGTAGGTCATTCCAGAGGGCAGGAGCCGCCACATTGAAGGCTTTCCCCCTGGGGGTCGCCAGCCAACATTGCCTGGCTGACGGCACCCTGAGGAGGCCCTCTCTGTGGGAGCGCACTGGTCGGTGGGAGGTATTTGGTGGCAGGAGGCGGTCTTGCAGGTAACCAGGTCCCTTGCCATGGAGTGCTTTAAAGGTAGTTACTAATATCTTGAAGCACACCCAGAAAGCCACAGGCAGCCAGTTCAGCTCGCGCAGGAGAGGTGTCACATGGGAGCATCTAGGAGCTCCTAGGATCCCCTGTGCGGCCGCATTCTGAACTAACTGGAGCCTCCGGGTGCACTTCAAGCGAAGCCCCATGTAGAGGCATTGCAGTAGTCCAGGCGGGAGATGACGAGGGCTTGAGTGACCGTGCGTAAAGCATCACGATCCAGAAAGGGGTGCAACTGGAATATCAGGCGAACCTGATAAAAGCCCCCCTGCCCACGGCTGTCATATGATCTTCTAGCGACAGCCGAGAGTCCAGGAGGACACCCAAGTTGCGAGCCCTCTCTGCGGGGGCCAATGACTCGCCCCCAATAGTCAGAGCTGGCACCAACTGGCTATATCGTGCCGCCGGAAGCCACAGCCACTCGGTCTTGGACGGGTTGAGTCGGAGCCTGTTTCTCCCCATCCAGACTCGCTCCTGACATGCCCAAGCCAGCATAGACATTGCTTTTTCAATAGTCTATACATGCTAGAAATCCTAGCACATTCCAATACTGCGCTATTTGAAACTTTAACATACCAAGTGATGCCAAGGATAAGTCGGAGATAACTCATATGAAAGCTGTTCAACTTTCTCTCCTGCCATCCGTAAAAGGTCCAAGACTCACTACAGTACAAGAGTGTGCTCAGGATGCAGGCTCTGTAGACCTGGATCTTTGTATATTCCATCTGCTTCTTATTAAGCCATACTCTCTTTGTAAGTTTGGAAAAAGTAGTGGTCACTTTACCAATGCGTTTATTCAGCTCGGTATCTAAAGAAAGAATGTCGGAGATAGTCGGATACCATACTATACCAAAACCATAATGTTGCATGATATTATATACTAGCATTTTAGTGAAAATGGATTCAGCATCCAATAGGACATTTTATTTGTGGAACCAAGAGACATAAATATTTGTCTAATGGCTAAGGAGTTTTTGGTATATTGCTACATTTACCTTGCTATGAGAGACACACTCCATTTATCTAATGGGTAAAGTAAAAATATAAGTAATGCAGAAAGATTTTTGAGAATATGTGTGGAAAGAATGATAGGAAGTGTCAGAGAGAGAGATATCACTATAACTAATCTATGATGTGATCTTAAAATGTTAAAGAGATTTAACAATTATGTTGATGTATTTTTTGAAGGAGTAGTCATCTGCAGAATAAAGTTCTTTGCAAAGTCTCTTTTTTCAGTGTCCCTTTCCTCTAGATGTCCCTGTCCTCTAGATTGTTATAGAAAGACCCTGCCTGGGCCATTTGTTGTCTTAATCAAAGCCCTATGGGGAAAACTACATCCTTGCTTAAATCTGAACCAATTTGGAAGCTGCATCATTGGAGATCACATCTTTTCAGGATGCAGGATACATTAGTGCTGCCCCCAGGCTATATGATTACTTACTACTCTAAGGACTATTGGCTTGTTGAGTAACACTTCAGTTTAAGTTATTGTATTTCAATAAAAGTGGCAACCTTGGTCTTTAAACCAAATTATTAGTGTGTTCTGTTTTTCTTTCTGCATCATCTAGAATGGCATTTTCAAACACATTCTTCTGAGTATCCATAGAAAGCCTTTCAATTATTTTCCAAGGCAAAAAGCTCCACCAACAATTACTAATTAGATGCTCTCTCTTAAAGCATACTAAACTAAATTCCATTTGCACATACACTAGAATAACTTCCATTACCAATTCAAGGAGAACTAAGTCCCAGCCTTATCTATATGGGCCCATTCTGGGTCCATTAACTGGGCCTATTTCTGTAGTTCTTTATCAAGTTAGTAAAAAAATGAGAGGCATAGATAAATGAATAGAGAAAAAAATGGCTTGCCCAAAGGAATTTAGATGAGCAGAATGACAAGAGTACAACAGATTCTGAAGCATTAGGGAGAGAATAATAACTATAGAATCCATAGATTTCTTATTCCAACGTCTTACCTCCAAAGTGATTTCATTGTCTGTAGGATCACTGAATTTATTATGAAGATATAGTGGTTAGGAAAACAGTATTACATAGTTTACTGAGGAATATTTTGATATACACATTTTACACACTATACATGACTAATATTTGAAAAAGAAAGAAATGTGGGTGGATTTGGAGATTTAATATGTTTGAAGAAACATGATGCATTATCTATATAAATCAGGTTTTCATTTACGCAAAATATTTGCTATTTTTAGCCCCAGACTATGTAAATTAATATTTACATTCAAATATAATTTTGACTTCTGTGTAAATAGTTAAGCTTTCTGATAATATTCATAGAATAGCATTACTCCACAGAAAAGTACCACTGTGGCAAAATAGAACTTATGGATATAATTATCATTACCCTTCAATCTTTGGGCTGAAGCTGATGCAAATAGAAGTAAATTTTCATCCCTAGAATTCCCACCATCAAATTAAATTCTGAGATTGAGGGAGATGAAGTTAAATTCCATCTTATGTTTTCAGTCTCAAAATGAGTGTTGGCTAGTTAAAATCAGAACCCCAAGTTTAAATATATTATTTCTTCAACTCCAAGTATCTTAACTTAGTTTGTTTATTTAATCCACAAATATGCAAATATGTTAGCTGGAAATTCAATGGCTTTGTATAGAATGTGCAAAATTCCAAAAGTGAACAATACAGGGAGAGGAAGAAGGAGGGGTAGGAGGAGGCGGAGCAACAGAAGAAGAAACAGAAGGAGGAGAGCAGCAGGTAAGGAGTGTTATTTAGCATTTGGCCATTTTTGGGAAGGGGATTACTGTGGCCATAAAAGAGATCTTAGCAGACTACAAGTATTCTCCAAATTGCTTATTGTACTCATAGGCATCTGAGGGAATCAAGAGATTTATCACGCAAATGCATCAGTTTCAATACTTATGTAACTTGTAAAGATTCAAATACTTAATAGTAGTATTTGCACACATAAAAAGAAAAGCCATATTTTACAGCTTAGCCAAAGCCACCTTTATGAATTAGTAGCTATAAGCTGAATGTGAAAACAGGGAACGAGAAACCAGGAGGACAGGCAAGCAAGGTATTATATACAACTTTAGGTTGTTTTTCTCAACAAATAAATGAAGGCATATAACATTTTTGTTTTGTTTAGATTCTCTTTACCTACTCTTAGAACTTGTGTGACAAAAATATCATGTTTCATATTTATGCAAAATATTAAACATTGGAAAAAGTTCACAAACTTTAGGTACCAGTATACGTTGAAAAATTCTAATAACTGCAGCAGAGAGAAGAAGAAATGACCAATTTCTTCAGTACTTAAATTCACTTAGCAGCAGGGAAGAAGTGAAAGACCTTGAGATGTTCAATATTAAAAACTAGATGATAACTCGGCAATGCCTGGGTATTTATTATCCCAATCCTGTATTAGACAGGAATGGTGATGTCAAGTGACAACATAAGTGTGGAATGGGCTGTCCTCCCTCCTTCCATGAACGTTGCCACAATTTCTGAAGAGACAATGGCAAGGGCAACTTCTCCCTGAGCCCTGATTTTGGCAACAATTAAATTAGTTAAAAATGTTTTCCCTGTGTCCCCAGACATGTAATTTCTAATGTTGGATTTTTCCCCTTACCAGAAGGAGCCCCCTTGTGCAGTACTGTGAAGCTGTTACCATGGCAATCCACTGCACTGTACAGTAGAAGACATTTTAAGGCAGCACAGTAAAAGCCATTTTAAGGCACAACAGGCTGCGTCTTAACAGAACACACACCCCGAGGGGTGTTGGGGTGTCTTATCTCCACAATATATGTTTCAAGAGACTAAGTCATCTTGTACCAAGTTTGGTTGAAATTGCTCGAGGCATCCCAGAGTTATGCTGGAACATACATATACATACACACACACACACACACAGCCATGTATGTAGTATGTATGTATGTATGTATGTATGTATGTATGTATGTATGTATGTATAAAATGAAGTAAAGAAAGGACTTGAGTTGCTTGAACATTTTTTTTCCATTTAGACAAACTTCTCCCATCACTCCCAGCCAGTAACTTTGCTAAGTCTAGTTGACTATGGTTCAAATGAAGGTAGATGGTAAATGGTATGTAAAGCTAGCTTTGCTTAGGAAAATCAATAAAGTTTTATTGTCCACTCAGGTGCTATATATCTTTATTTAGAAAAACGTTAGACTATTTTCAGGATCTCTTCTCCCATTATCAGTCCGAATACATGTTTTCTCTTACAACTCACTCCCTTTTTGCCTGTATACTAGGATTGGCTGTCCTTCCTTTTCTACCCATACCCAGATCAATTGCTGGGAGAAATCCAGTGACCCCCTTGAAACTGGAAAGCAAGAGTAAGGGAGAGGCCACAGCATTCATTTCTCTACAGGGCAACAAGTTAAGTGTGTCTGACTATAATTGGGCAGATTCCATGAGAATCTGGATTTTTGTAATACATGTTGACATCATCACGTGCACGCTGTCATTTTGGTGTCATCACAGTTTGCTGCAAGCACTACAATTGCATTCTACTTTAATCTAAGGTTCTAAGGTTAAACTAAACAAAAG